>CANNZV010000101.1:280234-767533 GCA_947561585.1 Caprella mutica
ACTACTCTAATTTGGGTAGTTGTGACCTATTGCACACACTATAGTGCCACATCATATTGACTCACTATAAATAGTGCCACACTACAATGTCCCACTTCCCTTTTGCCTAACTAGTTAAGTACAAAGGCTTCATTTTCAGTGCATAACATTTATCGTCTCGCCTACCAGCTGCATGTGTGCCCCTCATAGGGGGGGGGGCACTAACTAGAAAGGGGGGCGGGGGTGGTACCCCTGTTCAGTAGTGCCTTAACCCGCTCTGAATGCTCGGGGCCATCACGACTACTCCCCCCCCCCTCTCCCTTATAGTGACCATAGAGCGTAACTATCTAACTGAACAGCAATGTACTGGAGTAGTGTAATGTACTGCAATGTACTGGAGTAGTGTAATGTACTGCAATGTACTGGAGTAGTGTAATGTACTGCAATGTACTGGAGTAGTGTAATGTACTGCAATGTACTGGAGTAGTGTAATGTACTGCAATGTACTGGAGTAGTGTAATGTACTGCAATGTACTGGAGTAGTGTAATGTACTGCAATGTACTGTGCTGTCACGCTATAGTACCACACTATAGTGCCACGCTATAGTATCGCACTATAGTGCACGATATATTGCCACGCTATAGTGCCACACTATAAAGCCAACCTATAGTGCCACACTATAGTGCCACACTATTAAGCCAACCTATAGTGCCACGCTATAGTGCCACACTATAGTGCCACGCTATAGTGCCACACTATAGTGCCTTGCTATAGTGCCACACTATAAAGCCAACCTATAGTGCTATGTCATAATACCACACTAAAAGCCAACCTATAGTGCCACACTGTAAAGCAACCTATAGTGCCAAGCTGTAGTGCCACGCTATAGTATCACACTATAGTGCCACGCTATAGTATCGCACTATAGTGCCACGCTATAGTGCCACGCTATAGTGCCACACTATAGTGCCTTGCTATAGTGCCACACCTAAAAGCCAACCTATAGTGCCACAATATACTGCCACACTATAAAGCCAACCTATAGTGCCACGCTATAGTGCCACGCTATAGTGCCTTGCTATAGTGCCACACCTAAAAGCCAACCTATAGTGCCACGCTATAGTGCCACGCTATAGTGCCACGCTATAGTGTCACGCTATAGTGCCACGCTATAGTGCCATTGGTCACTGTAAGTGCTAAATGTTGTCAAACTAAGTGTTAGTAAATGTTCAAAAGACGTACCACTTTATTAAAATAAATACATTTGCAGGTAACGAAATATTTATAATTAACATTTTGTAAAAAAAATTGATTTTGAAAATTCCATAATAATTTTGCCAGTAATGTATTTTTTTGTGTGGTACATACTAGCCACAATTTCTCTTGTTAAACTTTAGTAAAGTGAAGCTTTATTGTACAGGTGTAGTATAGTCGTAGTGTTCTACATTCTAAACTTTAATAACTTCTTTAAAATTGTTTCGCTTTGAACTCGGTCTGTTGTAAGACAATCTCAAAACTTAAGAGTACTATTATTTATGTTTATAATTTACTTTTTGTGAATTATATTTCAGTTATGCAGTCATTTTTTGAATGACTTCATTTAGACGGGACTGACATTACTTTATTCTTATGAATTCTTATGGAGAATCAAGTCTAGAGTCCTTTATCTTAAAAGTCGCATAACATTTTATTCAGTAAATATTTTTCGAAGTTTTTGATATTTTGTGCGGAACAACAATAGTGAGAAACACTTACCTGACGATGAAAAAAAAAAAATAGTGCGCTCTATATTTTGATCCGGATTTCATTTTTCCTAACAGTCGTTCGTAGTTTGAGGTGCCAATGATCACCTGAAGTGAACAAAGTTTAGAAATAATTTTCTACTGTTTTGTACCTCTACCTGATTATTTACTATTGAATTAATTATACCTACCTACATGACATTCGAAACAGTGTACAATATTTTTCTTTTGACTTAAAATTAGCAACTCGAAAGTAAAACAGATATTAAATTCTATTGATTATAAAACATAAATAAATAAATAAATGCAATCCAATCTCAAGGAGTTTAGAGCAAAATGTTGAGAAGCATTAACACCATTGAATAAAATAACAAAAAATGGTCTGGAAGGGACCTTCAATGTTTAGAACGTGTAGCGCTACGATTGTACATCATTTTTATACATCAAGTTTGGTTTACTGGAATTGGTATATTATTTGACCCAATAAATTATTGGTATTATTTTGTAGAACGTCTAAATTATCTCTTCATTTTTGATGATAGTTACGCATTTAATATTTTGCATTTCATGAATTTAAATTTTCTATCATTTTTTTGTAGTAGGAAATTATTCAAAGAGAAATTCAATTGGTTTACATTAAAGATTTCTTTGGTGTACATTTTGCTTGATTGCAATTAATTTTTTTAATTCGAATGTTACTTTGTATCTATAACGAATATATATCACACTTTTATATGGAATGTAGTAAAGTGAAGTAAAATTCTTTACAGTAAAGTCATTAAGGATTAAGATTTATTGTAAGTTAATATTACTGTTTCCGCATTAAGTTTCGAAACATCTGATTAATAGTGGTAGGAATATTAGGAAGTTTGCCAATATTTCACCCATCTCAGGTGTAGAGCTATTAAATATATGTTCTAACATTAAGAATCAATGTTATGTATTCATGTCTACCATTATAACATTTACAGTGTTTGATTGGTATACATCTCCATTGCTTTATCCAGTGCAACCCCATCCATTTGTGTGATGCTTTCTTTAGTCGTGAAAAGATCTATCGATCCCATTGGTGTGGCATTCAGCTCTGGAAACACATCCAGTCAATAGATCCCTCGGTACTACTTCTAACTTCACAATAACGCCATCTAACCAAAGAAAGCGCAAAGTCACCTTCATTCTCTAGCTTTTTGTCAAATAAAGTTAGTCTTTGTTAAGTTCATTTCATAATCTAAGAATCCGTTCTTTGATTCTTTCAGTACATGTGATAGGTTTTTCGTTTATTTTTCAGGAGGTTGCATTCAATTCATATCATCGGGGAACAAAGAAGTAAAAAATCAATCAATTTGTGAGATCCAAATAAATTCTCTACATGTATTCCTGGAAACATTGTGAGGCTACTGAAATATTTCGCTATTTTAACAAGTACAAAAAAGCGATGTTGCGAGCCTTGAAGGAATTTTCGATAGTAAAATTTAGCAGCACGTTTGTTTTTTTACCTCCATCACGCTTGGATGAGAGATTCCACTAGTGATATTTACTGGAGACAGGGATTAATTATTCTCCTGCTGTTTACACATGTTATTTGACTTTATTGTACCTATCCCCAAGTGAACATTCAGTGCACTCGATTGCAAAAAACTTTGCGTCGTTCATCTTATGGAAGTCCACTGATACTGTTATTAAAGCTTCCGAATAAACCATAAATCGACGCTATTTTTTCTCCAGAAACTGGTTAGGTTTTATATGTTGGAGATAAAGTTAAGTGTGAAGGTGAATTGGTATGTTGCTGAAGAACAGAACGTGGTGGCCTAAGGTAAAGCGTGAACATTCGGCTACTTTAGCCACTTTTTGTAGATTGGCTCGTACCCACTAGTAGCGGAGTAAGAGTACCTAACTTACTCCTAATTCTGGAGTAGCGAAGTGTCTTATCTGTAATGTATTCATAGACACATTGATGTATTTAATGGATGAATGCATAATGCAATTAGTAAGACTTTAGAGGGGTGCATTCTGACCACCTCTTCCGCTGTACATTACTCATCGTGAGACAGAAGTGTTCTTCTGATTTTGCTAAACAAACTACAGAGTTTGGAATGGTGTCTGACCAGACAATGGATCACCTACTCATTGCCTCTAAATTACCAACAGTTAATTTAAACATAAAGACAATTACTTGCGATAGGGAGCAAATGACTGTGGGAGATAGATCACTCCTCTGAATAAACTGTAGCGTGTATGATCTGCACACTCGTACATCATAGAGTGTTAGATCATTCACCACTGGGACTCAAACACGCTAAGCCACACTCAACAAATGGCACAAGTTCACTGTAATTACGAACATTAATACTTCCAAATAAGAAGAAAAGAAACATAAAAGGAAAGTAAGACAAATAGCAATTATCGGCAGCACGAATCTACATTTCAAGATATTTAAATATTAAAACTATTAACAGAATATGATATATTTTTAAATAAATATACTCTTACTAGGTAAATGAAATTTAGTTAGCATATTTTTGAATTACTTTTTGAATTGATAGCGTCCGTTAATTGAATCTTTATCCTATAGAGTAAAGTGGTAGCTAGTCATAAATCAAAGTCCTGAGATTTCACTAATTAGGAAACATTTCTGGAAGTAACTACTCGGGTGTAGTCGAGACTATCTTCTTGCTACCCTCGGGGGGAACGTGCACCTTACTCCCTACCCCCTTCTCTCGATACTGTACTCAGCCTCTAGATACTTCTCTTTAAGTTAATGAATTATGTATAAATAGTGTGCCGTATCAACGGCAATTAGCATTCTAGTGCTTGGACTATTCCCTCAATTTCGTATGGATTTTTTTTTTCAATTTGGGATATAATTGTTAGTATTCTTTAAGAAATTATATACCGGTACCGTTAGGGAGTGATGGGTAATGGAGTGATGGGTAAAGGAGTGATGGGTAAAGGAGTGATGGGTAAAGGAGTGATGGGTAAAGGAGTGATGGGTAGAGGAGTGATGGGTAAAGGAGTGATGGGTAAAGGAGTGATGGGTAGAGGAGTGACGGGTAGAGGAGTGATGGGTAAAGGAGTGATGGGTAAAGGAGTGATGGGTAGAGGAGTGATGGGTAGAGGAGTGATGGGTAAAGGAGTGATGGGTAGAGGAGTGATGGGTAAAGGAGTGATGGGTAAAGGAGTGATGGGTAGAGGAGTGATGGGTAAAGGAGTGATGGGTAAAGGAGTGATGGGTAAAGGAGTGATGGGTAGAGGAGTGATGGGTAGAGGAGTGATGGGTAGAGGAGTGATGGGTAAAGGAGTGATGGGTAGAGGAGTGATGGGTAAAGGAGTGATGGGTAAAGGAGTGATGGGTAGAGGAGTGATGGGTAAAGGAGTGATGGGTAAAGGAGTGATGGGTAGAGGAGTGATGGGTAGAGGAGTGATGGGTAAAGGAGTGATGGGTAGAGGAGTGATGGGTAAAGGAGTGATGGGTAAAGGAGTGATGGGTAGAGGAGTGATGGGTAAAGGAGTGATGGGTAAAGGAGTGATGGGTAAAGGAGTGATGGGTAGAGGAGTGATGGGTAAAGGAGTGATGGGTAAAGGAGTGATGGGTAGAGGAGTGATGGGTAGAGGAGTGATGGGTAGAGGAGTGATGGGTAAAAGAGTGATGGGTAGAGGAGTGATGGGTAGAGGAGTGATGGGTAGAGGAGTGATGGGTAGAGGAGTGATGGGTAAAGGAGTGATGGGTAGAGGAGTGATGGGTAAAGGAGTGATGGGTAAAGGAGTGATGGGTAGAGGAGTGATGGGTAAAGGAGTGATGGGTAAAGGAGTGATGGGTAAAGGAGTGATGGGTAGAGGAGTGATGGGTAGAGGAGTGATGGGTAGAGGAGTGATGGGTAAAGGAGTGATGGGTAGAGGAGTGATGGGTAGAGGAGTGATGGGTAAAGGAGTGATGGGTAAAGGAGTGATGGGTAAAGGAGTGATGGGTAAAGGAGTGATGGGTAAAGGAGTGATGGGTAAAGGAGTGATGGGTAGAGGAGTGATGGGTAAATAAGTGATGGGTAAAGGAGTGATGGGTAAAGGAGTGATGGGTAGAGGAGTGATGGGTAAAGGAGTGATGGGTAGAGGAGTGATGGGTAAAGGAGTGATGGGTAGAGGAGTGATGGGTAAATAAGTGATGGGTAAAGGAGTGATGGGTAAAGGAGTGATGGGTAGAGGAGTGATGGGTAAAGGAGTGATGGGTAGAGGAGTGATGGGTAAATAAGTGATGGGTAAAGGAGTGATGGGTAAAGGAGTGATGGGTAGAGGAGTGATGGGTAAAGGAGTGATGGGTAGAGGAGTGATGGGTAGAGGAGTGATGGGTAAAGGAGTGATGGGTAGAGGAGTGATGGGTAGAGGAGTGATGGGTAAAGGAGTGATGGGTAAATGAGTGATGGGTAAAGGAGTGATGGGTAAAGGAGTGATGGGTAAAGGAGTGATGGGTAGAGGAGTGATGGGTAGAGGAGTGATGGGTAAAGGAGTGATGGGTAGAGGAGTGATGGGTAGAGGAGTGATGGGTAAAGGAGTGATGGGTAAAGGAGTGATGGGTAGAGGAGTGATGGGTAGAGGAGTGATGGGTAAAGGAGTGATGGGTAAAGGAGGGATGGGTAAAGGAGTGATGGGTAAAGGAGTGATGGGTAAAGGAGTGATGGGTAAAGGAGTGATGGGTAAAGGAGTGATGGGTAAAGGAGTGATGGGTAAATAAGTGATGGGTAAAGGAGTGATGGGTGATGGACAGTACACAATGCTTCATTATATGCTTAATACATACTGTACCAAAGATATGGTAATTAAAGTACAGTGTCATTAATAAAGTTACACTATCGAAAGTAATTAGCTAAACTGACAAATAAATGGTTAACTTGTAGCCCATATGATGTGCAGTGTGTTAACCTGTAGCCCATATGATGTGCAGTATGTTAACTTGTAGCCCATATGATGTGCAGTGTGTTAACCTGTAGCCCATATGATGTGCAGTGCCCCATTCTGTTGTTCTAGTCAGTCTGAGGTTTCTGTTCGTCCTTGTCATCCTCCAGTTGATTGTAAATGACAAATATTGACTAGAAAACCACACTGATTCGTACTGACAGTCCGCTGCAGTATTTACCGTCACTGACAGTACCTGCAGTAATTACCGTCACTGACAGTACCTGCAGTCATTACTGTCACTGACAGTACCTGCAGTAATTGCCGTCTCTGACAGTACCTGCAGTCATTACTGTCACTGACAGTACCTGCAGTATTTACCGTCACTGACAGTACCTGCAGTAATTGCCGTCACTGACAGTACCTGCAGTATTTACCGTCACTGACAGTACCTGCAGTATTTACCGTCACTGACAGTACCTGCAGTATTAGTTTCGTAACTATATTTATTTCTTATTTAATATCCAATAATAAATTCTAAATTGTGCTGGTGACTGTTGCTATTTTTTCTTCTTTCTTTAAGTTTTTTTTAATTTCCTGTGTAAGGTATCTAACTCATCTCTTTTTAATTATTAAGCTTTATTGCATTCACTTACAGGCTTTATCTTAGGTAACTGAGCTAAATTAGAAAAAAGTAGTGAGTTTGTAGTTAGGTATAGTAACTGAATATAGTCATCTGCAGTGAGTACATTTAAAGGAGAAAATTTGTTTTATCTCTGCACTAAAACTTGAGGTAAAATTCATTGTGAACACTAGTAAGTGCACAGCTAGTGAGTGCACACCTAGTGAGTGCACACCTAGTGAGTGGACACCTAGTGAGTGCACACCTAGTGAGTGCACAGCTAGTGAGTGCACACCTAGCCAGTGCACACATAGTGAGTGCACACTAGCCAGTGCACACTGAGTCTCATTAGGCAGTTGGTAGGCAGATGGACGATACTTAGATCTAGACTATAATTATATTTATGGTGCTTATAGCTTCTGCTGACAGCAATGGTTGTGTGGGATGCCATTGCTAACTTATAAGGATGAAGAATTTAGTGCCACATTCTCTAGTATCTATATTGCCTATGGAGAAGTACTTCACTGAAACTTCCATCACTTGAGCTAAGAAGATATACTGTTTATAAGGTTGATGATAAGTGCCATATGTTTTGGCAAATTGGTTCATATTCGTGATGTTATTATTTGCTGAAGGTAAGCGTAGTTGATGGTATCTATTGTGGAGTAAGCAGCTCATGTAAATGGGAGTGCTATCCAATCCCCCAACTCTATAATCAGGAGAGGAATATCTAAGTAGACATGATTCCAATGCTACGCTTCTGACTGTCAATTGTTTGGTGTGACATAGCATTAGCAGCATCACGACTTTAGAAGGAGACCTTCGCTAGGTACGCCTCTTGCCAATATTATTCCCCAGGACTAATATAATATAAAGACGTGCTGTCGATTATACGGCATATAATATAAACGAAAAGTAATATTATGAGAAAATAAAATGGAAGAGTTATCTCATGCGAATGTTATTGACTATTTAATTCGAATTGAAATATGTAATGGGTGATTTTGATGGGTAATGATATGCTTAATATTTCTAAATGAATTGGTAATATTTATCCCTTTAGAGGAGTACACAGCTCTAAAGTCCCAATCATTGCCAGCCTGTAGCTTATTGAATGGCTTTGTGTTGATCTCTCTAGTGATTTGCATAAGTCTAATTACAATATATTCTGATTCTCAATTACACCGTCAGTCTCTCCCCGGGCAACTCGCATGATGGTACCTTCGTATCAATATCTTTTGTTAGTGTCTAATTTCTGTATGTCTCTCCTAGCAATTTGAATATTTTGTCGCCTGGTATAGATTATTCATAGTGAGTAGCCACGATTGCTCTGCTCGCGCACTCCGCATTACTTCGACCAGAAAAACGCATGCAAAACATACCCTGTGTATCGGCTGATAAGCAGGGGGCTATTTCAATGTACAGCCCATTGTTAAACATAAGCAGTTCGTTTATACTTACTTTTTATATTGATTTATTTAACAGATTTGATAGTTTGGTCAATCTTCATCATTTTTGAAATAAATTCGATTCTAAATTTGATTAATATCTTTAAGTGAATTCATATTCCCAATTCAATTTTGAAAAATAATGCATCATAACACCATATCTGTAACTTCCACTGTAATCAGATTTGAAGTTGCAATGCAGCAATGCTTTATTAAGTGTATTCAGCGCTATGCAGATTGCAACTAACGTCCTGTTATTATCATAAAACAGCCCTCAGTCTGACTAGCCAGCAGTATAATGGCCGTGCTAAGATCACAGTAAATGACTTCCATTGGAAGATTAGAAAAGAGATTTCCAGAGATTGTCTACAGCACAGGATGCAGGGGGAAGTTTTTGTGTCAATTGATGAAGAGGTACAGCGGCACGATTCTCAGCATTCAAGACTGCTCTTTGTACTCAGGAAATTATTCTAAAGCTCTTCATTCAGATCGATTAGGAGTCTACAGCCTATCTTCTACCAACCCTATTATTGGTGACACATTCCACTGCGTGCCTAACACTGCGCTAAACTGACGAATATTAGAAAAAATGGGTGGGAATCTGTGCGAGAACGTTATATTGAAATTTAGTTACATTGAAAAACGATTATCTTGCAATTCAGACTTTCACAAATTATATTTCTATCATTTTTTTCTCCATTCAATGAGAGTGGTGATTGATTGAAATTCATCAATAGTGAATTACACAGCCTAATCCGCAGATTGGTTTCAGTGGTACTCAATCACAAAGATACTCCTTGCAACTCTAATTGATTTCCTGTGAAATTATTTATCCTAGTGATTTGGTGTAACATTAGAGAGAGCAAATAAGAGAGCTGGAGTATGGGATGTGACTATCGGTGAGCCAGTCACGACTTATCTCCAGGCACTACTCAAATAACTCCCTCAGCCAGTTAACATCCTGTGGACCAGTGGCTAGCTACCTCTGGCTAGTGGGACCAGTGGCTAGCTACCTTTGGCTAGTGGGACCAGTGGCTAGCTACCTCTGGCTAGTGGGACCAGTGGCTAGCTACCTCTGGCTAGTGGGACCAGTAGCTAGCTACCTCTGGCTAGTGGGACCAGAGGCTAGCTACCTCTGGCTAGTGGGACCAGTGGCTAGCTATCTCTGGCTAGTGGGACCAGTGGCTAGCTACCTCTGGCTAGTGAGACCACTGGCTAGCTACCTCTGGCTAGTGAGACCACTGGCTAGCTACCTCTGTCTAGTGGGACCAGTGGCTAGCTACCTCTGGCTAGTGCGACCAGTGGCTAGCTACCTCTGGCTAGTGGGACCACTGGCTAGCTACCTCTGGCTAGTGGGACCACTGGCTAGCTACCTCTGGCTAGTAGACCACTGGCTAGCTACATCTGGCTAGTGGGACCAGTGGCTAGCTACCTCTGGCTAGTGACACCAGTAGCTTGCTACCTCTGGCTAGTGGGACCACTGGTTAGCTACCTCTGGCTAGTGGGACCAGTGGCTAGCTACCTTTGGCTAGTGGGACCAGTGGCTAGCTACCTCTGGCTAGTGGGACCAGTGGCTAGCTACCTCTGGCTAGTGGGACCAGAGGCTAGCTACCTCTGGCTAGTGGGACCAGTGGCTAGCTACCTCTGGCTAGTGGGACCAGTGGCTAGCTACCTCTGGCTAGTGAGACCACTGGCTAGCTACCTCTGGCTAGTGGGACCAGTGGCTAGCTACCTCTGGCTAGTGGGACCAGTGGCTAGCTACCTCTGGCTAGTGAGACCACTGGCTAGCTACCTCTGGCTAGTGGAACCAGTGGCTTGCTACCTTTGGCTAGTGGGACCACTGGCTAGCTACCTCTGGCTAGTGAGACCACTGGCTAGCTACCTCTGGATAGTGGGACCAGTGGCTTGCTACCTCTGGCTAGTGGGACCAGTGGCTTGCTACTTCTGGCTAGTGGGACCACTGGCTAGCTACCTCTGGCTAGTGAGACCACTGGCTAGCTACCTCTGGCTAGTGGGACCAGTGGCTTGCTACATCTGGCTAGTGGGACCAGTGGCTTGCTACCTCTGGCTAGTGGGACCACTGGCTAGCTACCTCTGGCTAGTGAGACCACTGGCTAGCTACCTCTGTCTAGTGGGACCAGTGGCTAGCTACCTCTGGCTAGTGGGACCAGTGGATAGCTACCTCTGGCTAGTGGGACCACTGGCTAGCTACCTCTGGCTAGTGGGACCACTGGCTAGCTACCTCTGGCTAGTGGGACCACTGGCTAGCTACCTCTGGCTAGTAGACCACTGGCTAGCTACATCTGGCTAGTGGGACCAGTGGCTAGCTACCTCTGGCTAGTGACACCAGTGGCTTGCTACCTCTGGCTAGTGGGACCACTGGCTAGCTACCTCTGGCTAGTGGGACCAGCGGCTAGCTACCTCTAGTTAGTGGGACCACTGGCTAGCTACCTCTGGCTAGTGCGACCAGTGGCTAGCTACCTCTGGCTAGTGGGACCACTGGCTAGCTACCTCTGGCTAGTGGGACCACTGGCTAGCTACCTCTGGCTAGTAGACCACTGGCTAGCTACATCTGGCTAGTGGGACCAGTGGCTAGCTACCTCTGGCTAGTGGGACCAGTGGCTAGCTACCTCTGGCTAGTGGGACCAGAGGCTAGCTACCTCTGGCTAGTGGGACCAGTGGCTAGCTACCTCTGGCTAGTGGGACCAGTGGCTAGCTACCTCTGGCTAGTGGGACCAGTGGCTAGCTACCTCTGGCTAGTGAGACCACTGGCTAGCTACCTCTGGCTAGTGGAACCAGTGGCTTGCTACCTTTGGCTAGTGGGACCACTGGCTAGCTACCTCTGGCTAGTGAGACCACTGGCTAGCTACCTCTGGCTAGTGGGACCAGTGGCTTGCTACCTCTGGCTAGTGGGACCAGTGGCTTGCTACTTCTGGCTAGTGGGACCACTGGCTAGCTACCTCTGGCTAGTGAGACCACTGGCTAGCTACCTCTGGCTAGTGGGACCACTGGCTAGCTACCTCTGGCTAGTAGACCACTGGCTAGCTACATCTGGCTAGTGGGACCAGTGGCTAGCTACCTCTGGCTAGTGACACCAGTGGCTTGCTACCTCTGGCTAGTGGGACCACTGGTTAGCTACCTCTGGCTAGTGGGACCACTGGCTAGCTACCTCTGGCTAGTGGGACCAGCGGCTAGCTTCCTCTAGTTAGTGGGACCACTGGCTAGCTACCTCTGGCTAGTGGGACTAGTGGCTAGCTACCTCTGGCTAGTGGGACCAGCGGCTAGCTAACTTTGGCTAGTGGGACCACTGGCTAGCTACCTCTGGCTAGTGGGACCAGTGGCTTGCTACCTCTGGCTAGTGGGACCACTGGCTAGTTACCTCTAGTTAGTGGGACCACTGGCTAGCTACCTCTAGCTAGTGGGACCACTGGCTAGTTACCTCTAGTTAGTGGGACCACTGGCTAGAGACTTCGGACAAAGCAGTGGCTGATGGTGGGACAAAGTAATGTTCTATTAGAGGGAAGTAGGGCAAAATATTACAACCCAAATTATGTTCATGGATCTTTCCTGAATCTTTGATCTAAGTTGTGAAGGAGTATTTTGATTAATGAATAATTTAAAAAAAATTCAATTGTACCTGTTACGTGTGCCAAGCACTAGCATTAACTACTATGTTGCAATGCATGTTATACCTACTCTGTGCTATGCAAGGCACTAGCACCACTCCAATGTAGTGATGAAGTTATGCTATAATGCGGTAATAATTGTTCTCTTTGCTTCAATGAATAAAAAACAATATATATGGTGTTAAATTGAGACAATACTATTAGCAATATTCTTCAACTCATTTCTTGAAGTTCTTTCCACTATTACTCTAGAGAAGAGATAACAGCGATAGAAGGGATAGTAAAATAATTTGTAGGAAAATATAGAAATATGGATAAATAGAAAATAACTAAAATTGCTACTATATAATATTAAAATAATTGATAGAAAATAAATAAATAATAAAACAAAATAAATGAAGCATAAATAAAATAAAATAAAAATATTATATAATGTTCAAAATTACAGTTATGAGTTTCTTCTTTATAATTAAACATTACATCAGAGCACAGAGTATTGCTTTCTTATCTCATTTCATGTTACTATTGCATTCGATAGAATTATTTTCGAAAGTTACATTATCTTTGCCGTAGATTTTATAACAACATTTCAAAGGGAGACAACGGCACCAAATAAGATGATACTTACACTTTTAGGGAAATGATATTAGTGATGTGAATGGTATCTTAGTGATATTAGTGATGTGAATGGTATCTTAGTGATATTAGTGATGTGAATGGTATCTTAGTGATATTAGTATTAAGGGTATTCAAAATATATTAGTAAATTACAGTGAAGCTAAGTGCATCAAATTAATTTCAAAGTAAACTATAAAAAGTAACTGTGAAAAAGTGTGTCAAAATATTTTATTTTCATCCGACTATTTTAGCTGGACATGTGAATTGTGCAAGTAACTGTACACTGTAAGTAACTGTACACTGTAAGTAACTGTACACTGTAAGTAACTGCACACTGTAAGTAACTGCACACTGTAAGTAACTGCACACTGTAAGTAACTGCACACTGTAAGTAACTGCACAATGTAAGTAACTGCACACTGTAAGTAACTGCAAACTTAAACTAGTTATTATATATTAATTACTAACTGGTAACTGCATTGCAGGTAAATCTCAATTGATTTTAAATGCATTAATTTAATGGTAAAACGAGTGAAAATTTTGGCATTTTTGCAGCACTGAAAGTCACTGTAAATCACTGTATAGTCACTGTATATCGTCACTGTAAAATCACTGTATAGTCACTGTATATCGTCACTGTAAAATCACTGTATAGTCACTGTATATCGTCACTGTAAAATCACTGTATAGTCACTGAATATCGTCACTGTAAATCACTGTATATCGTCACTGTATATCGTCACTGTTAAATCACTGTATAGTCACTGTATATCGTCACTGTAAAATCACTGTATAGTCACTGTATATCGTCACTGTAAATCACTGTATATCGTCAATGTTAAATCACTGTATAGTCACTGTATATCGTCACTGTAAATCACTGTATAGTCACTGTATATCGTCACTGTAAATCACTGTATAGTCACTGTATATCGTCACTGTAAATCACTGTATAGTCACTGTATATCGTCACTGTAAATCACTGTATAGTCACTGTATATCGTCACTGTAAATCACTGTATAGTCACTGTATATCGTCACTGTAAATCACTGTATAGTCACTGTATATCGTCACTGTAAATCACTGTATAGTCACTGTATATCGTCACTGTAAATCACTGTATAGTCACTGTATATCGTCACTGTAAGTCACAGTATATTGTCACTGTAAATCACTGTATATCGTCACTGTAAATCACTGTATATCGTCACTGTAAATCACTGCATGTCACAGTCTTCATCATCACTCCATTAGAGAAAATCTTAAGTCACGATCACTGCAGTGACGTGAGTTATAATCACTGCAGTGAAATGATCTTAATATGTGAACACGGGTGGTACTTAGTAGGTACTTTTGTAGGTACTGTTATAGGTACTCTTATAGGTACTGTTATAGGTACTCTTATAGGTACTCTGATAGGTACTCTTATAGGTACTCTTATAGGTACTCTTATAGGTACTCTTATAGGTACTCTTATAGGTACTCTTATAGGTACTCTGATAGGTACTGTTATAGGTACTCTTATAGGTACTGTTATAGGTACTCTTATAGGTACTCTTATAGGTACTCTTATAGGTACTCTGATAGGTACTCTTATAGGTACTCTTATAGGTACTCTTATAGGTACTCTTATAGGTACTCTTATAGGTACTCTTATAGGTACTCTGATAGGTACTGTTATAGGTACTCTTATAGGTACTGTTATAGGTACTCTTATAGGTACTCTTATAGGTACTCTTATAGGTACTCTTATAGGTACTCTTATAGGTACTCTTATAGGTACTCTTATAGGTACTCTTATAGGTACTCTTATAGGTACTGTTATAGGTACTCTTATAGGTACTGTTATAGGTACTCTTATAGGTACTCTTATAGGTACTCTTATAGGTACTCTTATAGGTACTCTTATAGGTACTCTTATTAGTTCGGTAGTAGCTGATAATTAATTATTGTGTAAATGAGTCTTTTCCTAATCTACAATAGGTGTTAAATATATTTAATATATATAGAAGATAGTTAGGACATTTATGGTGAAGATAGTGAGTCTCATTATCAAAATGGTGATGTCGGGTGGTATTGTGCTTATAGTTGTACTATTTAGCACACACACGGCACAATAAGAACATATTTAATTGTCATCAAACATTCTACATGTCGATTGAAGCACCTCGTTGTCGTAGATCTTTCACGACTGTCGTCCATTGAAGTCGTCAATCGTGAGATCGATCCAAATTCTTGCAATATTCAGGATACTTGCCATAGGTCTTCTTTGCTCAAATATTGCTTGCCACCACGATACAGATCTGCTGTGGAAATCTTCCATAAATTCTCAGTGCAGTTCAGGTCGGGTGAAGCTGGGGCCATTCCATTAATAGTACATTGGCAATGTTTTGGGAGACTAAGACATATTCAATGTAGATTGGATCATCTTTTTCTTCTTTAATAATTTTACCTTTCTGCTTTAAGCTCCTTTATATGACATCGAAATATTCAGTAATGTTCTTAGAGTTCATCTGTGTCTTCCCTTGTAACGTGACCTAATGCAAATTTAATAAATATTTGACGATGGCATGATGTTTCAGTCTGAAGGGAACTCTCCTAACATCCTTTGACTCATCTATCAAGGGCCTTTATGAAGGTGTAGCTCGGCATCATTGGTTAAAATAATTTCTCAATGTCCATTTTGAAATACAGGGTGATCCAAAAAACTTAAAAACTTAAATAAAACTAGAAATAAAATAAAAAATGCTTCAACGGAATCATTTAAAAGTATATACAGAAACAAAGAAACATAAAAAAATAAAGAAGCATGACTGCGTTTTGTTTTGATCATTTTCTCAACACAAGTTGTTACTGAAGCACAAGAACGTCGCACTGCTTCTTAGTGCAACTTGGCCCGAGAAGAACGAATGTCTGTCATCAAAGAGTTCAAATTGGGGTTAGAACGAGTTGAAACTTCGCTTTCTAAGATGGTACATAAAGTAAAGTCTGTTGGATTGATGTCAGGACTTGAGGGTGGCCAAATTGTTAAGTCTAAAAAGCTCTCGTAGTTTGAGGACCTTTACCTCCTTTGAGTCACATTCTGTGCGTGAGATGGTGCTCCGTCCTGAGCGCAGATGAAATTGTTCTAAATGGTTCGGAGAGCCAAGGGAGAAATTTTTCCTGCAACATAATCAGATAATCATGACTGTTGCCTTCTTCATCGACGACTATCAAAAGAGATTTTGTCTCATTTGATGCAACAGCAGTCCATATCATAACAGAAGCAGGCTTCTAGCGTTTCAAATGGCTCCTAAAATTTTAGACAAGAGTCCAGAGCTATGGGCATAAACCTCATACTTTTAATTACTTTAACATGCTCCACCGTGAACATGTCATTTCGCTTTTTCACTGAAGAAATCAATTTTTAGTACGAATTGACCGATTTCTTCCAGGAATTAGTTTACTGGATGTTGTGACAGACTGCTCAAGTTGATCCTATATGTGTTGTATGTGAGCCGCTTTGCAACACACCTTGAGATGTTTGACGATAGCTCTGGTGCTAACGCCAGCGCTCTTGAGGGCAACATTTTGTCACACTTATCCCTATTAGACACAAACTTGATAGTGACAAAAAACTAAAACATTAATAGCGCAGTACATAACATTAGGTTAATAATAATTCTGAAATTATGGAAAAATCATTTTGGGTTACCCTGTGCCTTCCATCCCGTGCAATTTTTTCATCTATGTTTCTCTGTGATGAAGGAAGTCTATATGCTTGAATTTAACTGTTATGGATATATTTCTGATGGTTCTACAAAATGTGTGTCACGAGACACTGTGTGACATCCTGGAGCTTGAAAAATAGTTTTGCTGTTTTGGAGAAAGGCATTGATTGTCAATTTCTGTAACTTCCGTGAGAAAAACTCTTGAGATTATATTTCTTTTATCAGAACTAGTTTTTCTTTAGTTTTTGGGTCTTTCTTCAACTTTTTTTCGATATCTCAACTCTGTCTTTTCGGCAATCAAAAGTTTGTAGATTGCTTACTAATTGAGTCAAGTACTAATCTGCAAGATGTAGAAACAGTCAGAAACAAAATGAAATGGCACCTATACTATATCAACAGACACCACCATTTTGGTAAATCAGAATTAAATAGTTTCATCTTCGACATACATTACACCAAATCTTTCTCTACTTGTAATACGCTATCAAGGTTCGTTTAATCGAGAGATATCTCTTTCTACACACTAAGAGATGCTTGGGTTTATTGGATTTTTTTAAGTTATGTTTTAAAAACAGACTCACATAATAGCATCTGACTTACATAATAGCATCTGACTTACATAATAGCATCTGACTTACATAATAGCATCTGACTTACATAATAGCATCTGACTTACATAATAGCATCTGACTTACATAATAGCATCTGACTTACATAATAGTCATACAACAACAAATGAATTAATCTTTATATACATGTCTCATTGTAGCGGGGATGCTGTTGGGTATGACGTTGCCTATATTTTTTAATAAATGCCATGTGAATGGTGTACATTTTCAGTTATTTATTTTACAGTGATTGTTTTACCTCATGGGTGACTCACCATGTGAGGCTAGAGAAACTATCAAATTGCAGTTCTTAGATAAGAGACATCTTATGTCATCTGTGATTTCTTTCTAGTCACAATTATTCCAGGATATTGATTTTAGTGTGTGAAAAATTACATTTGTAGTATACCACTAAAAATTAATTATATTCTATATTTTCTTAACATTTAATACAATTTTCAACCACAATGATGAAAATGTAGAAATTTTAGATAGCAATTTTACCAGTTGTAGAACTTAGGTCTGTAATATGAAATATCAACTCTCTCTTTGCGTTATAAGTTATATGTTAATCATGTTATTTCTTATAATAGTTGCAATTTTAGTATCTGCAATCACCAATAACAGAAAAAACCGTTCAAAAAAATCCGCGATACAAACAAATCCGAATATTCCAAAAAACCCGAGTTTAATAAGAATCTGAGATTAATTTGCTTTTTAAAAATCGTAAAGTTTTATTTAAAAAAATCCAGAAAATCTTATTTATAGAATCCGGATGATTTATAAAAAATTTAGTCGATAATGATAATCATATTTTTTAACTTGAGATATCTTGATAACCGAAATCCGGATAGCAGAAAATGAATCTGGATAACAAAAAAAAAACGAATATTAAAAAAGAATAAATCTGAATAACAATAAATTCCAAATTGGTAAAATAATCCGAATAATTATGAAAATAAACAAAAATTTATTGTCCATCATTTTTGACGGCTAACTCACTAGTACTATAAATGATTAGTACTGAATAAACAGTGAAAAACGTTTAAGGTCTAATAATGTTATACGAGATATTTTTATCAATATTATCAGAAGTGATATAAATTAGGTACATTTATGACTATTAAAGAGTAGTGAAAAAGGAATAATTGTAATTTTATTTACATACTAGTTTCCTCTCGGAAAATTGTCCTGTTCCTTCAAAACAACTTTTCTCCCATCAAATCGATTCCGTTTTACAGCTGCTGTAACGTTATGCAAATTAAATATTATTTATGTGAAATAAATTTTCTTAAGAACTATGATATTTGATAATTTATTTCAATCTTTTCAATCAAAGTGTGCATGTCGAAAAGGGAATTATTTCACAGAGTTCAAAAGAACTATTTCGCACAATGCAAATAATTCTGGGAAGCAGAATATAATCTCTGAAAGTATCCCCTTATTCACTTCACCGCCATCAGAGCTATTGTGCGTCCCCTCCCAAAAATGGTGATTACCCCATTTCTGTGATTGTGAATCGCTTTGTTGATCTCCTAGGCACGATGAGGCTCATTGTAGCCAGTGCCTCCTCTCACGACCTTTCCTCACGAGTAACTCCCTTTGCTCAGCTTCCCACGAAGCTGCCCACGTGTTCAAGGAAGCCTCCTTCCGCAGATTGGGTTGTCTACTTCAGCAGAGTAGACAACAGCCACTGCCCCTGACTGCTACAGGGCAAACTGGTAAGGGGCACATTGCACATCCCATGTCTGTCAACTATCGAAGTATTGGAAATAATTATATTTAGTAATAATCCAATGTTTAGATGCGTGTGATATTCTTATGATAATATAATAAAGTGATCAGCCTTCCTTTAGTAATATTATTTCCTATTTCAATTCTTATATCAAGGATGTAAAAACATTAAAGAAAGGCGTATTTGTATAATAAGTTTTTGACAGTTTATTAATTTCACATTTCTATAAGTAAACTTTATTAATTATAATGCTTGTAGATATTTTATAATTGGTATGGGTACACGATGACCAATTTATAAAATTTGAAAATAATAGGAAATTAGAAAACTGTGATTTGAGAGATTAGCATCATGCGGAGACTCTTTTATTTATTATTAACTACAGCATAATTCACTCATCCGCTGACCCGATGCAACATTCCGTGATTGGTTACTATTTTCTAGATAATCCACAGGAACACAGGTTCTTAAGGACATGCGTTTTCTCAGCTCAAGAAAATTAGGATCTATTATGTGCAATCGTGCTTTCAAGCTTTATTCTGAGTCTCACGCACTGTGTCTCAGGTATCATCTCTTCTGAGACACAAATGCTATGGACACACACTCGATTGTCAATTAAACTAATTACATTAAGATGTTTCTTATTTGTTCGTCGTACTTAGTGGTCATATGCACTTGTTAATGTGGAGTTAAACTGTTTTTATGTATTGAGATCTACGTTTAAGAGTTGCTCCACCCTCTATATTCTCATTGAGTGTTGCACGCTTCCGTCAAGTCGTGAATTGCGTCCGTCACGCGCTTCTGGAACAAGAAAACTAACCAGCGTCATCGAAATGGTCACGTGCCCTATCTGTCAACTTGCTTGCTTTAGATTTTAAAGTCTGTTTACAGGTAATAGTTCGATTAATGTGCATACTCTTCCAATTTCTACGCCCATTATTTGTCATGGTATGCAATCACCATTACTTAAATAAACTGTCAATTAGTTTTAAACGACTGGCGTGCATTGAAGATTCGACACGATTCCAATGCATTGATTTTGCTTTTGTTCTTGGCCTCTCCGAAGAAGTCCTGACGTCCATTACTATTTTATGACTTTTTGTAACCGTTGCTAAATCTAGCTAGTAGTCTTTTTTGCAGAGGGAAGGGGAGGAGAGGGGGCGTTGTGCACGATTGCTCGCTCCGCGTGATCAGAGAGATCATTGTGTGAATCTGTAGCTTGACCAATACTCTCTTGGGAAGTCATGATTCAAAGCATGGCAGAGTGTGCTTATGTAGCTACAATTAGATGTCAGTTGCTCTGAGAATCCGAAATACTCACTTCACATTCGTTCACAATGGACAATATCTCGTAATTCTTAAGCTAAATTGATAGATCAGTCCCTAGAAGCAGCAACTTGGTATTCATTGAAGACTGTTACGACTTTAAATATATTTTCTAGTTAGTTAGTTAATTGTAATGAGAAATGCGATCGTTATTATATATGCTATAATTCAGTTTCAATGATTTAGCATGATATGTAGGATGAATTCCTCTATGGATGCTTAAGCAAAGTTCACTGAAGAGTTTTGGTTGATCGTGTAGCTGCGTGTTCCCCTCCAGGGTAGACGTTACCGATAGGTCACGGGGTCGGATGCGTATACAGTCGGTTATAAACCACGGAAAACAGTGCTATTCGTTATAGGAAGAGAGCTTTAGTTTACTAACAACTGTACCAAAATCCCATAAAGACGAATGTACTTGTAAGTCTCGTAAGATGAAAACTCTGTGGCCAATGGCTTCGAGTGAGGTGTGGCTTATTTCTCTCTTAAAAATGGTCGAACAGGATGGCAGTGGAAAATGGGGAACACGCACCTTCATATGTAGATAGATCTATGGCAATATTCAAGAACTTATGGAACATTTTATTCATTTTACTACTTAGTTCAAAGAACGTACATTTTTTTTGTTATTACTATAATTGTATACTTTAACATATTTCAAATGATCTACAAGTACAATTATCTCTACCAAACATTTACGAAGGCCATTTAAATTGAGCTAACGATACAGGGAATCTATGTTGAAATAAACGAAGTAAGGAATTACACGAAAGGCCTTACAGTAATAATGATGCATGGCACATCTATCGGGTCAGCTACCACTTTTCTACTGCACGGAAACATGGTTTGTGAAATTAGTGAGTCAGCCTCCGTGTGCATTAACGTCAAATCTAGCCACTGAGAGAAAAACAAAATAAGAAACTCAGTAAACAGCCTCTGCAGATAATATTAGCGATGTGTGGATAATGAAATCAAAGATGGCAGAGTAAAACATTAGAAGAAATAAAACTGTACGTTACTATGTCCTTTTTTTATGAACTATCATCAAGTCAAAGTTTTTCTTGTTTAAAAAGACATTGATTTTCCACTAATAACAAGAAGAATAAAGAACTAGACTGGTATTTTGATATTGAATGACTATCAGATATATACTGTTTTCTCTTGTATCTACACTAATGTTCTATGACACTTTAGGGCAATTACGTAATGAGAATTTAATAATTCTACTTTCAACTCTAAACAATGTAAATATGTCCCAGGTACTGTTACACATTAAGTAGGGAATATCTTATAGTCTATGCAACAACCATTATTAATAATTAGAATTAACCAATCAAAGGAATTTAGAACCTACAAATCATTTTACATAAACTTATTAATATATTCAGGAGAGAATGTTCAAGAAATGTTATGTGGGAATGTAATTGAGAATGTTTTAAATGTTGATACACATTCAGTTAACTGTTATTATTTAGTGACGTAATATGTAACTTATAAACTGTACCGTAATTAACTTCGACCTTGAGGTATTTTTTTAGCCCACTAAGCCATGGCAATCGTTAAATAATTTGAATCATCTCACTTAATTGGCTTCAAAACAACTTCAAATATTCGAATCAATATATAATATCTGTCTAAATTATTAGGCCTTTGTATTTATAGCTCTAGTTTAATTAATTCGCTTCCTTTGGACCTAGAAGTAAATGAAACTTTACTGAGAATTGGATAGAGAAAATATTGTACAAAGTTATATGAAGAGAAACCATCCTTCGTAAGGCAAAGAATGCTACCGCTAAAGAATGTATAGAACAATGATGAGATCACCAGAAACCTAATTAATAACTTAGGAATTCAGAAGTTAAACTAATATGGAGCAAAGTATTTCTCAATAAAGTCTAGTCATGATTATTGAGTTATTTGACGAAATATGAGCTAGCCTCCGTATTATCATTTATAATCGGCAGATAAAATCTGCACTGTGATAGGCTTCCCTTCGTTAAAGACTTCTAATTTATTACTAATTAAATCACTACTCGTATTTTCAATTAAACTAGAAGGTTAACTCCATATATCTTGTACAAATTACACATTCCTCTGCCACAACTAAAAACAACTAAAGGGAAAAGGGGCCAACTTTGGAAAAAGTTAAACTGCTTTTAGCAGAAATGAAGACACGGCAACTCTCTTACCTTCACTAATTACTAAATAGAACTTTGTGGTATTTATTGGTAATTGAATAGATAACAAATAGAAAGGGAATTAAAAGAAACGTTGAAAGGAGACCATTTGATGCTCCAAAGTGAAATCTATGTTACTGAAATATAAAGGTCATCTGTCCTCTTTTAGAGATGTTATAATATCCTATTGAAACAGTAACTTATTTACCTTATATGATGTTATTTCTTGTACAAAAGGCATCGCGCAATTAGACAATTGAGCCAATTACTTCATTGCTAACAATCATTGCATTCAGGTAACTTGTCTAGTTATTGCATTGGAAGAAGTGACTAAAGAGGCATGAGTTACTTTTTACCTTCGCAGAATGCGGAGAGGTTATATTTTACCCCTTTTTATTTATTTATCTATTTATCATCTTATTATTCGCGTAACTGAAAAAATGTTCAACAAAATTGCCTGAAATTTGGTGAAACGATTGGTCCATGTCCAGTGACCTGCTGGTGGAGTTTTGGGAGCGACCTTGTCAAAGGTCAAGGACATGGTCATTTATAACTCAAAAAGTATTGAACCATATTGCATGAAACTTGGTGGGACGATTGGTCAATATGCAGGAACCATTTGATCGTATTTTGGGAGCGATCCAATCGAAGGTCAAAAATCAAGGTCAAGGTCATTTATAACTCAATAACTCAAAAAGTATTGTTGGGACGATTGGTCATTATCCAGTTACCAGTTTATTAGATTTTAGGAGAGAACGGGTAAAAGTGGTGGCGAAGGTACGCACTATACCGAGGCACGTAATCTAGTTACTTATTGTTTGAAAAAAGTTGGTGGTGGGAGATATACGAGTCACTGAGTGACGGACTTCATTTCTTTTAATTATCAGGATAAAATTGACTAAAAATTTAAAAAAAGTACCATGATGTTTTATCTAGATTTTTGTGTTATTCCGATCTACGATTTACCGTATTTTCGCTTTTTTTTAGATTGTTCGTACTTCCTGATTATTTGTTTTTCCGCCTCTTTCCGTTATTCCGAATAATTCGATTTTTCAAATTTTTCGGTTTTCTGATTTTTTTTTCAAATTTCAGTTTCCGTATTTTTCTGTTTACTGATTTTTTGGTTTTCCGAACTTTTCGATTTTTGGACTTTTCGGTCTTTCATTCTTCCTTTTTTATCGATTTTTTTCGGATTTTTTTTTTCAGATTTTTCGGTTTTTCTGGATTTTCGGTTTTACGTATTTTCGATTGTCCGGTTTTTCGGTTATCCGAATCACATCGTAACTTAAATGTTGAGGTGTGACATTTTACTTGCAACCAACAGACAGATGCACAAAGTGTATTGCACGGTAGGTATATAACTATATATAATATATGGTGATTATTATGTCAGTCAATGTATTTATTGCATACTTTACTAATTAGTTATCAACCTGCAGTAATGTATTGGGAATGGTACTTAGTGTGGTAATGGTACTCAGTGTGGCAATGGTACTCAGTGTGGTAATGGTACTTAGTGTGGTAATGGTACTCAGTGTGGTAATGGTACTTAGTGTGGTAATGGTACTCAGTGTGGTAATGGTACTTAGTGTGGTAATGGTACTTAGTGTGGTAATGGTACTCAGTGTGGTAATGGTACTCAGTGTGGTAATGGTACTTAGTGTGGTAATGGTACTTAGTGTGGTAATGGTACTCAGTGTGGTAATGGTACACAGTGTGGTAATGGTACTTAGTGTGGTAATGGTACTCAGTGTGGTAATGGTACTCAGTGTGGTAATGGTACTCAGTGTGGTAATGGTACTTAGTGTGGTAATGGTACTTAGTGTACTGGTACTTCAAGTTCTTCCCATGTTCTCTCATAATAGCTGTCACTGTTTATTAATTGAACATGTGCTGCTCAGAGATGCTAATTGGCACTTTGTCCCCTAGTTTATGTGGCGCTGTTACTGTAATCACATGTCAATATCATTCCTAACGTCACAAGCAATCCTTACTTATAATATTCAGTCTATCGTCTTCTATGAGCTGAGCATACAAATGGTATGGTGTCAACTTTAAGCTAGCTACTTTCCCCGTAAAGTGTTACAATAAAATTAGAGAACTCTTCATTGTAAAGTTTAAATTTAGTGCTATTCTTTGTAGTCGAGAATTAACACTGAACATTGTCACTCTTTACAATTATGACACGACTGCTAAGCTCTAATCTGACAAACAACTCAATCTGTGCTCGAGGAGACTTAAGCTTTGGCACAATGCTCATAAAGTCACACCTTTATACGCTAGGCTTCAATGATTCATTAAGATTCCCTTGGATAAGTCATTTAGCAAGCTGCCTAATAATCTCTCTGTGATGGCCATTGGTTAGTGAGGCATGACAATTATGTAAATAATGGCATAAAGCTCTGCTGCTGAAATGAACTTTCACTCTCTCGTCATGACTGGAAGCTTTGGCCGCCTCTGGCATAACATTTCTACCATTGACAAGGCGTTGCACTTGGTAATTAGAGTAGTTACCGCTGCACTTGGTAATTAGAGTAGTTACCGCTGCACTTGGTAATTAGAGTAGTTACCGCTGCATTTGGTATTTAGAGTAGTTACCGCTGTACTTGGTAATTAGAGTAGTTACCGCTGTACTTGGTAATTAGAGTAGTTACCGCTAAACTTGGTAATTAGAGTAGTTACCGTTGTACTTGGTAATTAAAGTAGTTACCGCTGCACTTGGTATTTAGAGTAGTTACCGCTGTACTTGGTAATTAGAGTAGTTACCGCTGTACTTGGTAATTAGAGTAGTTACCGCTGTACTTGGTAATTAGAGTAGTTACCGCTGTACTTGGTAATTAGAATAGTTACTGCTGTACTTGGTAATTAGAGTAGTTACCGCTGTACTTGGTAATTAGAGTAGTTACCGCTAAACTTGGTAATTAGAGTAGTTACCGTTGTACTTGGTAATTGAAGTAGTTACCGCTGCACTTGGTAATTAGAGTAGTTACCGCTGTACTTGGTAATTAGAGTAGTTACCGCTGCACTTGGTAATTAGAGTAGTTACCGCTGCACTTGGTAATTAGAGTAGTTACCGCTGCACTTGGTATTTAGAGTAGTTACCGCCGTACTTGGTAATTAGAGTAGTTACCGCTGTTCTTGGTAATTAGAGTAGTTACCGCTGCACTTAGTAATTAGAGTAGTTACCGCTGCACTTGGTAATTAGAGTAGTTACTGCTGTACTTGGTAATTAGAGTAGTTACCGCTGTACTTGGTAATTAGAGTAATTACCGCTGTACTTGGTAATTAGAGTAGTTACCGCTGCTGAGAATCACATGCTGGGAATATTGAAATCTACAACTAAATTAAATAAACCCTAGAGTGCCAATGAAATGTATGGAATAAATTACTTAACTGTACATTAATTGCATCATGATAGGTCTAATTTCTGTCTCTTTACCTATCTAAATCAATTTAAAAAAGATAAATAAAATGAGTGACTAGAACAGTATGAACAAATAGCAAGACAGTCACACAATCTTCGAGATAATTTCAGTAGATAATTTTAACGCTATTTTTAAGGTTTACAGTACACGGTACATGGGAGGTACACAACAACCTTGGCGATAAAAACTACAAATAAATTGTGTTTATAGTTTAATCTGTTTATTCCATTAAAAACAACAACGCATAATTACACTGATGATGCAAACTGGTTTTAACATTGAGTCCCAATGATTGAAGCTCTAAATTTAGACTTAATTTAACTTTGTAATTATATTTTTTATACACAAACTGTAAAATATACAATTACAGGAATTTACATTCACTTTAATGACTCTTATTTAACTTTATTGATGTAGAGGAAAATCTCTGGTAACTATGGAGTAATGGGTATTAGGAAGAGAAGTAATGGGTATTGGGAAGAGAAGTGATGGGTATTGGGAAGAAAAGTGATGGGTATTGGGAAGAGAAGTAATGGGTATTGGGAAGAGAAGTAATGGGTATTGGGAAGAGAAGTAATGAATAACTCCTAGAAAGTTAAAATTAATGAGTAAAGTGTAGAACATTTAGTGATTTACTACATGTGCAATTGGTCCTATAATTTATACGGTTAAAATTTGTTTATCTTTTCCATCTCTATATTTTCAAATAAAAAAAACGTAATAAAAGGAAAACAGCTTTTTTTTCTTTCTGTTTTATCTCAGATGTCAACCTACAAATTTTAAACAAATTCTATTTTTTCATGGATAGGTAAAAGTAATGATTTTATTAATGGTAACTGTGTATTAGTGTGTAGTTTGCATTGTGTGTATTAGTGTGTAGTTTGCATTGTGTGTATTAGTGTGTAGTTTGCATTGTGTGTATTAGTGTGTAGGTTTGCATTGTGTGTATTAGTGTGTAGTTTGCATTGTGTGTATTAGTGTGTAGGTTTGCATTGTGTGTATTAGTGTGTAGGTTTGCATTGTGTGTATTAGTGTGTAGGTTTGCATTGTGTGTATTAGTGTGTAGGTTTGCATTGTGTGTATTAGTGTGTAGGTTTGCATTGTGTGTATTAGTGTGTAGGTTTGCATTGTGTGTATTAGTGTGTAGTTTGCATTGTGTGTATTAGTGTGTAGTTTGCATTGTGTGTATTAGTGTGTAGGTTTGCATTGTGTGTATTAGTGTGTAGTTTGCATTGTGTGTATTAGTGTGTAGTTTGCATTGTGTGTATTAGTGTGTAGTTTGCATTGTGTGTATTAGTGTGTAGGTTTGCATTGTGTGTATTAGTGTGTAGTTTGCATTGTGTGTATTAGTGTGTAGTTTGCATTGTGTGTACTAGTGTGTAGGTTTGCATTGTGTGTATTAGTGTGTAGGTTTGCATTGTGTGTATTAGTGTGTAGTTTGCATTGTGTGTATTAGTGTGTAGGTTTGCATTGTGTGTATTAGTGTGTAGGTTTGCATTGTGTGTATTAGTGTGTAGGTTTGCATTGTGTGTATTAGTGTGTAGGTTTGCATTGTGTGTATTAGTGTGTAGGTTTGCATTGTGTGTATTAGTGTGTAGTTTGCATTGTGTGTATTAGTGTGTAGGTTTGCATTGTGTGTATTAGTGTGTAGGTTTGCATTGTGAGTATTAGTGTGTAGGTTTGCATTGTGTGTATTAGTGTGTAGGTTTGCATTGTGTGTATTAGTGTGTAGGTTTGCATTGTGTGTATTAGTGTGTAGTTTGCATTGTGTGTATTAGTGTGTAGTTTTGCATTGTGTGTATTAGTGTGTAGTTTGCATTGTGTGTATTAGTGTGTAGTTTGCATTGTGTGTATTAGTGTGTAGTTTGCATTGTGTGTATTAGTGTGTAGGTTTGCATTGTGTGTATTAGTGTGTAGGTTTGCATTGTGTGTATTAGTGTGTAGGTTTGCATTGTGTGTATTAGTGTGTAGTTTGCATTGTGTGTATTAGTGTGTAGGTTTGCATTGTGTGTATTAGTGTGTAGGTTTGCATTGTGTGTATTAGTGTGTAGGTTTGCATTGTGTGTATTAGTGTGTAGTTTGCATTGTGTGTATTAGTGTGTAGTTTGCATTGTGTGTATTAGTGTGTAGTTTGCATTGTGTGTATTAGTGTGTAGGTTTGCATTGTGTGTATTAGTGTGTAGGTTTGCATTGTGTGTATTAGTGTGTAGGTTTGCATTGTGTGTATTAGTGTGTAGTTTGCATTGTGTGTATTAGTGTGTAGTTTGCATTGTGTGTATTAGTGTGTAGGTTTGCATTGTGTGTATTAGTGTGTAGGTTTGCATTGTGTGTATTAGTGTGTAGTTTGCATTGTGTGTATTAGTGTGTAGGTTTGCATTGTGTGTATTAGTGTGTAGGTTTGCATTGTGTGTATTAGTGTGTAGGTTTGCATTGTGTGTATTAGTGTGTAGGTTTGCATTGTGTGTATTAGTGTGTAGGTTTGCATTGTGTGTATTAGTGTGTAGTTTGCATTGTGTGTATTAGTGTGTAGTTTGCATTGTGTGTATTAGTGTGTGTAGGTTTGCATTGTGTGTATTAGTGTGTAGGTTTGCATTGTGTGTATTAGTGTGTAGGTTTGCATTGTGTGTATTAGTGTGTAGTTTGCATTGTGTGTATTAGTGTGTAGTTTGCATTGTGTGTATTAGTGTGTAGTTTGCATTGTGTGTATTAGTGTGTAGTTTGCATTGTGTGTATTAGTGTGTAGTTTGCATTGTGTGTATTAGTGTGTAGGTTTGCATTGTGTGTATCAGTGTGTAACTCTCTATTCTAACTTGTCACACCAAACTGAATAAGTGATGTAGTTTAGCCAGAGTACTTTGCTGTAATGTAATTAATATTTCTTAACTCTTATATCCTAAACACCTTCAATAAGGCTGCACAGTTTGAGTGGAAGTTAGTGATACTTGCGGTACGGTGGCGGGAAATTTCGGTCTCGGAATATTCGGTCTCAGAATAAATATGACCGTAAGGTAGTTTTCTGTACCCACTAGTATGTTGTACTGCACACTTCATGATTTTAAAAAACCTGACAGGGGGGCTCGGGAATGACCCCGATACATCTAATTCAAAAGTTTCATTTATACCTGAGACCAGAGCCCTGTACTACATATAACTATTGTTGATGTAAAAAATGTAACCATTGGTTGGTTTATCACTAAATGAAAATTAAATTACGTAAATTTGGGCAACAAAACCTGTAGTAGAGAGAACTCATGGTAGATATTTAATATCACACCTCTCCTATGCTGTAAAGTACAGTTATGTTTATCATGGATATTAATTTGATATTAATTTGATATTAATTTGATATTAATTTGATATTAATTTGATATTAATTTGATATTAATTTGATATTAATTAGTGCAATATGTATTGAATTTGAATTTGGAAGAACATTTTAATGAAAGTTAAAATGCTTCAAAATAAAATTGAAATTATAAAATCTTTGTAAAAAGCGCTCAAAATTAATGTAAATTACATGATAGTTTAAAATGAGAAAATGACTGCTGTTGCATAGACAATATGGCGAAACAAGTCCAACATAGAAGTATTTCCCTAATTACAATAAAGGAATTTAAAGAGTAGGGATATGAAAAAAGGATATTCTATTTGAGGAAAATGAAGGGAAGTGTTTATCTTATTTACAGTATCTGCGATAAGGTGAATAAAACATTGCAATAAATAGAAGATAGAGAAGCAGTTAGATTCACCTTTCTGTAGTTAAATATTGCCATTTTGTGGCCATTAAATTGGATACATTTACACACAATATTTAAATAAATACCTACCTAACTATATAATTATATCTGATACCATTAATAAAAGTACAAAATAAAAAAAAGAAACAAAGTAATTGAAAGAATTACCTATAAGTACTCCATTTTCTTCAAAAAATACTGAATGACTAAATAATTAACTTTTGATGCTCTTTACGATTAATGCATCTCTTATTTTTTAATAGAATAATATATTTTTTGTTGTTATATCATCATAGGTACAGTTGAATATGTATCAATACTAATTATAATGTCTGTCTGTCCGTCACTAAGTGCAACTGCATGGTAGCAAGGACACCAAATTATTCAGATTTGAGTTCAATAAATAAACAGATTAAATCAAATTTCATTCAGTTGAGAGTATTGGAGCAGAAGCGGAGTCAGGGTTGATAATTATTATATAAATTTAACTTTAAAAGTGTTCATAAAATGGATATTTTAAATTACCTTTATTCTAGAGCTGAAATGTATTCTATATTCAATTTTATATAACTCACCCAGCCAGGAACTTAGTGTGGAAAATTATAACAATATTATATTCTGTGGCAATACATTTAGCAATTTTAATTTTTTTTGAGGTGTAGCTATTTTTTTATTTTTAGGAGACCGAGGCAATTAAAGTTATAAAAAATAAACAAATGATAAAAATGATAGTACTTTCCATCACTCAAATGATAGTACATATCATCACTCAAATGATAGTACATATCATCACTCAAATGATAGTACATATCATCACTCAAATGATAGTACATATCATCACTCAAATGATAGTACATATCATCACTCAAATGATAGTACATATCATCACTCAAATGATAGTACATATCATCACTCAAATGATAGTACATATCATCACTCAAATGATAGTACATATCATCACTCAAATGATAGTACATATCATCACTCAAATGATAGTACATATCATCACTCAAATGATAGTACATATCATCACTCAAATGATAGTACATATCATCACTCAAATGATAGTACATATCATCACTCAAATGATAGTACCGTGCGCGGACATTTGCACGAAGACTTTTATTCAATGTAAATCCATATTACGAACTGCAGCCCCTGTTTAATTTTAATTTAATTATAATTTTTTTCCATGGAGTTAAAAGTTATTTTATTAAAAGGAAATTAAATTTTAATGCCTACAAAATGTGTATCCATTTTACGAACTGCAAGCACATATTGCTCAACAATTTGAATGTTTTCATAATCATGGATTTCATCACGTGGTAAATAGCTTCTCTCCATACTTTTGAACTTGTTATCATTGTTACTATATCATTTAAAGTTATTATTTTTATTATACTAAATAATATTAGTATCCCATTTTTTCATAATAAAGATATTTCGGCCAAATGTCCGTCAACCGATGGTACACATCACCACTCAGTTTCGAGTCGAAGGTTATTTCAATTTTATCTAAGGTTCAGGAGATTTTATTATCTATTTTGATATTCTTGGAATATTTAAAGTCAATTCTGCAGTAATTTGAAAAGTATTTGGCTCATGATTACCATTTCACCTACATTAGTTACCCGTTACCTACATTAGTTACCCGTTACTTACATTAGTTACCCGTTACCTACATTAGTTACCCGTTACCTACATTAGTTACCCGTTACCTACATTAGTTACCCGTTACATACATTAGTTACCGTTACCTACATTAGTTACCCGTTACCTACATTAGTTACCCGTTACCTACATTAGTTACCCGTTACCTACATTAGTTACCCGTTACCTACATTAGTTACCCGTTACCTACATTAGTTACCCGTTACCTACATTAGTTACCCGTTACCTACATTAGTTACCCGTTACCTACATTAGTTACCCGTTACCTACATTAGTTACCCGTTACCTACATTAGTTACCCGTTACCTACATTAGTTACCCGTTACCTACATTAGTTACCAAGTAAAATTGAACTTTATTTTAAACTATTATATTAACTCCAGGTAGATATTTTTATATTTCTATTTTCTCTGCTCATTGTCTAATTTATTTTATTTGATTTCAATCATTTTCTTGGCTACAAATAAGGACATTGAAAACAAAATAAAGTCTGACTCATTTATTTAGAATAAAAAACAAAATATATATTCCTCATGAATATGAAAATATGCAGAATAAATAAACGTGAAAAGAGATCAAGAGAAGTGAACAGAAAATTCAGTGGTAGATTAAATAGAAAGAAAATAACAAACAATATATTTTTTGAGCTGAAAATTACATTTTTGGTAACTATACAGAATTATGTCACTCTGAGTGATTATTTCTTAGATACACTTGCAAATATTAATCATAGGATTGATATTCATAAACATGTCCTTTAAATCCTAATTTCAACTAACAATATTATCACTAACAAGAGCCTCATATACAAAAGAAATAATAGACGAATAAAGTATTTGGTATAGACGTGAGCTGACTCTTTACAGAGAACATTTTAACAATTCTAGAGAGCTAAGATTACTAGAGGTATTAGGAGACATAGGGGGAGAGGGAACCCTAGTTTTGGTAGAGTGTAAAACTGTGTGGTTCCTCAGGTTCGTTAGTTTGCTAAACCCTTTGCCACAAACACCGCATTTGTGGGGCCACTGTCCATTGTGAACAAACATGTGGGACCGTAAGTCCCCAGGGGTGGGGAATGATCTGGTACACAGAGAACACTTGTGGGGCTTCTCTTTGACGTGAGTCATTTTGTGGTAATAGAGGTTACTAGAGGCAGTGAACCTCTTTCCACAAACACCACACTGGTGAGGCTTTTCCCCACTGTGGATTCTCCTGTGTGTGTTCAGGGAGCTGCTCGTGGAGAAACCTTTGCCACAAACGTCACAGACATGCGGCTTCTCCCCAGTGTGAGTCCTCATGTGCCTCTTGAGCAAGGAAGGCCTATCGAAAGTTTTGCCACATTCAGAGCATGGCAACATAGTCCTTTCTCTGCGTTTAATGGGACCAATTGAGGATATCGATTGTGAAGAAACAGACGAGGAAAAATTGTCTAAGCTAGTATTGCTCGCTGGGCTGATTGACGAAATTGTCGTGGTTGTGTTGGGTGAAGCTGGTGGAGTCAGGCCAGAAAATCTACCAGTTATGAAATTAGGGAACCTGAAATCTGAATGTGATCCCAGCAACGAAGAAGCTGGAAACATGAAAGGTCTGCCATGAGTTGGGAAATAAGATGGACGAGCTAATAGAGCAGGAGGTGACGGGGGAAACTGAGGAGTGTGTTCTGGGGAGGAGGCAGGTGAAGATTTTGGAGAAGCTACCATAGAATCTTCACTTTGAGTTGGAGAAGGTGTTGCCCTAGGAGATTGGCGATCACGAGAGTGATTTGGTGATGTCAATAGGCCTTTTGACAAATCTAAAGGAGTTTCAGCCATTATTGAATCAATAGTTCTTTTATATAAAGAAGATCGTAATAATTGTAATGCTGGGAGTAAAAAATTAGTTTCTTCTCCACTGGGACCACACTCTGGCAATAGGAATGCTAGTAATTCTGCTCCTGCTTCCACCTCTCTTATTACATCAAAGACCACTTCGCTACCAATTTTCCTCCCAACAATAGTGACGTCATGTGTATAGACAGGGGTGACTCTGAGGAATCTAACCCAGTTGCAAATTCTTCTTCCTTCTCCATCTACTGCATCGTAACCGCCATATCGGACTCTCATCTGTAAGAAGAAGAAAATGAATTAATTCACTTATCTCGAAACAAGATTTGAATATTCCTCTATTTAAAAGAGCAGAATTGATTCAAGAGATTGCCGACATACATAAAAACAAACAATGCTACTGCCACGCATGGCTGAATGTGAGCAAGTGACCAGCCTTTCACTTCACGGCCAGTTTCAGTTAAAAGCAATGTTATGCACTCTAGCAAACACTTTTCGGTAGATTCTAAAGTAATTAGTAATTAAGTACGATTACTGAAAGTTCTTCATGCCTCGGAATACACTTTGATAATGTTCCTGTTCATTAAGATTGTCTGAAGATTTATGTCCTTAGAAGAAATAAACTCGCATGACCAGTGTCATACGTCCTTCTGCTCAGGTGTAGAAGATGCCATTAATTAAGTTTGAAATGCTATGAAGTTAAAATCATTCATACATGACCTTTTTTATATGAGGAGTATTAAAAAAGATTGCACCTAGAATGACTGCTGAATGACCGAGTATTAGAAATTATGCTAATATTATCCTAATGATATGATTATTGTGAGAAGTGATGGCAGAGCATCAACAAGTGATCTTTTGTGCAAATATGACCACTCCCGCTAACACCTCAAACCAATGATTTTAGGAGGAGAAAAAAAGCGTTGCCGCTACCTCTTAGCCTCGAGCTAAAACTACTGCTTCATAAAAACACTCAAATTTAGACCTTGTTCACCACAAGGGACTTCGCATTAAGTTTTTACTGCAGGGAGAGTTACAGACGTTTATTTCGCAGATGCCACATCTAATTTGTGTTCACAAGCGCTTCGACTCGAGATAGAATATTTACGTACAAAAAGAATGTTATTTGTAAAGGTTGCAATTATTACAAGTCAGTGGAGCATGTGACTGCCATGAATTTGAATATACATGTGATAGCTAACATAAACCACTGCCCTAAAGAAGGATTCGTTTTTGATAACCATCCCCTGTTTATTCATGAATGAGTTCCTGAGATATCGCCCATTAATAATGATCACGAATTACAATCGCAGAGCCTTCTGAGGAGGAAATCTGAACCTGTCCTTGCCCGAGGTTATATTTCATGTTAGTGGCGAGAGAATTAGCGGGGCAATGAAAGCTCTTAGATACCTCTAGTTCACTCATTTATTATTGAAATAATATCACAGAAATCATTATAAACATAATCAGTTCTAACAGTTATTTGATTTCCTTAAAAAAATTAAATTGCAGAATATCTCAAATGCTGGAAGCAACAGCTGTTGTTGTGTTTAATTATGGTATCACTTAGAACTAATTATCGATTTGACATGGTCACTAAGAATGTCAAGAGTGGACGATATCTGTTGGTATATCGAGAGATACTTATGAGGATAGCTGTTTTCCTAGGAATTGTTTAGGAGTTGGTATGTTGCAACCAGTCCTTAATCAGTTCAGAAAGGATATTACGACAGTCATTGCAACATATTTGGCGCTCTCAATTTTTAGGAAGAAATATTTTACATTCAAAATTTCTTTCAAACCCTCAAGCTTTGGGTTGGTATTCTGATACTGTGAATATAAACAGTGGGTCATTGGGGATTTTCAAGGCAGTGTTCAAATTAACTTTGAAATTCAGGAAAAGATTTTAAGGTTATAATTCTTCAAATCAGATATTTATACTTGAATGCTAAATACTATATTTTAGCTAACATAAAGTGGTTTAAATGATTTTAAGTTTAATAAATCAAATAATTGGTTTCAATACTTACATCGAGAGGTTGTAGATAAGGTAGAAGAGGTAGATTGTCTGCCCTGACGGTGCCACTGAAGGGTAGATATCTGGTGTTAGGTGGCAGAGTTCTGGTAGCACAAACTTTGATGCTGTCTTCGAGTGGCAAGAGTCTGTCCAAAGGTGGCAAAGGCCTGGGTGACACCACTAGTGAGAACTCAGCTGGCATCAACACTCTGGTGTCCATCACCTTAGAGTCATCAGAACTTTGGCACTTCATCTTGAGGATGTTAGATATTCTGAAGAAGTAGTTTTCAAGTGAAGCCTTAGCTTCTAGGGGTGAGATTGAAGAGGAAGATTTGTCGGAAAGAAGAACAGGTGAAGTAGAACGAGATCTTTTAATCTCGACGTCACTCATTGAAAATCTATCACTTTCGCACTCAAAATTTGAATATTTTATTGAACACAATAAATTGTTTGAACTTTTCTCAATTGTAACACCACATTCTAGAAAATGGAAAACAACAAGTTATCACAACTGCAAAGACTTCAAGTTGAGCCACGTTCTGACGAGAGGCTGGAAGTCGCTACCGCTATTTGCCGCAGTAGTGTTCTGCGTGACCTTCTGTCTAGTACTGAAGTTTACCTGGCCACTTGTTCAAGTTTTATTCCATAGAGGCACAGACACACACCCAAAGCTACCGCAAGTGTCAAATGGGTATATGTAACGCACCGAAATCCCGCCTCATTCATGAGTAAGGTTCACAAATGAGGAGTCGTGGCTGTAAGAGGGGCGTACCCGGTGGGATCTCTCTCCTTACATTCGGGTAAGAATAAGACTAAGGTACAATGAGTGAGATAAGTCCTTATAGCTAACCTGCCGCCGTATAGTCAAGTCAAGAGATGAGCATTTTTATTGGATGAGCGTCAGTGTGATTTCCTACCATCAAAATATTGGGCGGGGCTTCAATGTCGGAGGCGTATCTAACGTGGAAAAGAGGAGGAGTTTACAGGTGCGCTTGGAGAAAGGTATGGGAAAATTGCCGCTTTAAATATAGACACGTTTTGGAAGTTATGATAGGAGCATGCGCACGATGAGATCTATAAAATGATTCGCACGGCTGCCCCACACACGACTATAAGATACGCTGCTCCTTACCCGGGGCTGGCACGATTCTTCAAACTTACTACCAGATTCTCCTGATGAACAAAACATGTATTGGTTAGCTACATCCAGCGCATTGATAATGGCTTTGGCATGGAAGCAATATCGGTGATGTGGGCATTCCTTGCAGAGATATGTTTGATGAGGCAATAGATACCAGCCATTTATCATATCTCTGTATTGTTTGCCAATTCTTTGCACTCTTATAAATACCCTCTAAAGCTCTCAGTATGGCAACGATAATTTTACTCCTTGGAATTTTTAAACATAATTTATCCAAACATATAATTTGACCCAGTATAATTTATAAAAAAATATTTCTACATTTTCTATAAATTTTAACTTATATGGTGAAACCAATTACAATATAGGACTCCTGAATTATGAAGTGCAAAATTTACGAACTTTCGTAAATTATCACACATTTTTTATAGAATATAAATTTTATGGACTTTTACTCTAATTAGAAAATTTGTGATTTTTGTTAAAAAAATTGTTGTTGTCTTATTTTTATTGATGACTATTATATTTTACATTAAAATTAACCCAATGGCCAATGATAAGGAAATGTTGATTCCGACAAAAGAAAGAGAAGTTCATTAACATCCGTACGTCATAAATTAGAGATTATAGAAAAAATGAAAAATTCAATTATTTTCTTATGAAAAAGGTATTCTTTACTATATATATTACATATAAATATAATATGCGCTTTTGTATAAAAATATTTTACTTTACAACTTCTTTTTCCTTCTTTATTTCGCTTAGTACATTATTTATGGAATACAAAACATATGCACTACTCAGTTGTCAATAATTGAGGAACTGAACAGTAAAAAGATTTATCGTCAATTCAACTAACTAAAACTCAATTGTATAAGTTCTTTCCTCTGCAGTTATTTTTATATTATAATATTTGATAAAAATGGGATTGATTGAATAGAGCCAAGTTGAATAACATCATCAAATAAAAGTATAGAAAATAATTATTCCTGAATATTTTCCTGACTATATAAGATGTACATTTGTTATTATCTGATATATGCCCATCCCTATCCCTATTATTGCAGAGGTGACGTCATAACACTCTACTGTTTATTATGTAGGATAATTCAGGACTTTTCAAATTTGGATCTTTAGACCTCTTTTAAGATATAAATTGTTTGTTAATTCGCATTAGTGAATGAGTTAAGTTCGATGACAGTTAAGTATAGTACAGGGTGATATATAGGAAGAGGTGAATGATTTTGTTCTAAAGTTTTTAGTTATACACAATTGTAAGCTTCCCATATGTGAAATCAAATTAGCATAACGAATATATTTTCCCATTAGTAAAATTACAAAAAACTAATTTCCACTTCTTTTCCTTCACTCACCCGAATTTCTATATGAACATTCACGACCATTATGCATCAGCGAAAATTTTCACGCCAAGATATTTTTCCGATCTGATGTTGGAATCTTTTTTGAAACTTGACTTCTTGAATTTTTCTGTTGAACTGATAGCTAATATATCTATCATTTGTAAAATAAAATACTAAGAATGGGTATAAATTAATGAACAATAATAGTATATAGAACAGTTTCCTCTCACACCCAGAGGGGTTAGAGGCGAAATGGGACTGTTTTGGGTCTGATTTATTATTGGTATGATTTATGTATTGTTTTTGACATCGATATCGTGAATCATGAAAATTATGCACAGTTTTTATGTCATATATGATGAAATATACAGGTTTTAATTTCACCCTCTCCATCCTTCTGCGTGAGGGAATGAGGTGGTATTTTTCTCCGAAGAAACTTAAGTACTCCCTCCGTACGCAATACAGAAACATAACAATTTCAACATAGCCTTGGAAATCAATACGACCCCCCCCCCCACCTCTGCCTCAAAATGGAACCGTAATATCTCTGTGTAATGTGTCTAATCCTTCTGAGGGTTCGATCTTTCGAGAAGTTCTTTTTGGTGGCTGGAATAGGATAGTGTTTAAGAACTGTTGCAATTTGAGTTATTGATTGTCTGCATCGTATTTTTTTCCACACTAAGCATTGGATGTGATGGTAATTTACAGATAGTGGATACTTGAACTATCTTTTTGGTTAGGTACGCTCTAAACTCTATAGGCTATGCTTATAGGCTACATTTACCACCAACTCTTATTCGATCTTCACTCTGGAATTAACAGTGCTTGTCTGTTTTTAGTCACTCTCTGCATACTTTTCTAATTACGGTTTAGCTTTTCCACAACATTGATCACTGTTACCTAAACGAGGGATACAAATAAGTATACAGTACATATCTGCTTCCGATTGAGGTTAAGGGGATCGTCTCCCTCAAATCTATAAAAAATTTAATTAATTTTTTTGCATAAAATGATGGCATATAGTCTCCCGTAACACCTTTTAAATTATTAGAGCTGAAAACAATCTTTAAGTGCTTCAAATACAGATGGACAATATTGTAAAGTATACCTGTCAGGTCTGTCAAAAGACCTGTCAGCTATGGTATTGAGGGTTTATTTGGATCTCACATCAAATGATTTGTTGACTAGATGCATCAAAAAGAGGACACAACACCCAAATAAGAGTCTCGACGCTAATTTATGAAACCAGAATTATTTCAGTTAGACAATTAAAAAAAAATCAGTAAAATGTCTCTCCTGAAAAGTACATTTTTTCGACTTCCAAAGGCATCAACTCCTAGAGTTTTTGAGCTAGAGACATCGGGTTTGTTTCTTTTTCTTTATAAATGGATTACTCACAAAGTTACAGGCGTTTTTTTTCAAATTTCACAATATTTGAGGAGGTATAATGAGATACATGAAATAAAATCAATGTTTTTTAAAAAATAATTAGAAAAAAACTCTTTTACAGATTTTCTTAGACGAATTTGAAAAAATAGCTCTGGAACTTTGTAGACAACTAAATTCTGAGCAAGATGAAAACAACATTATGTATCTGGCTCGAAAATTGTATTAGTTGATGTGTTTTGAAAGTTTTTGGCGGTGGGGGTGAAGAGGGCAAAGACGAAAAAAATCCTAAATAAAAAATACTCCATTTGAGTAGTTGCATCAACCCAGAAAATTTCAAATTTGTACATTAATTAATAATTTTATTTTTATTTTAGGGAGACGGTCCGCCTAAAGTCTATTGACTATTTTAACATAGGATTTCTTATTGAATTCCCTTGAATTTATTTCCCTTTAGGTCATTTTCCCCTAAATTTGCAGACTATAAATTTGAAGCCGAGAGTCTTCTGTTTCCATAGTTACAAATTAGAAGGAAAATACTGTCACACCCTCTATCAGATCTTTCTATTAAGTGTACGAATTGAGATGGAGATAAATAGTATTGCGACAGTATTAACAAATATTAATAAATTCTGCTTTATTATTTTTTTGATATTAGAGGTCAACTTTCGAGTGGAAATATTTCCAATTTTTCTTTGACATCAGTGCTGCAGTTCAATATCAGCAATGGTATAGAGTTGCATAGTTCTTATTTGTTTGATAGGTAATTATTTACAGCATAACAAAAGTTCTTTGCTTATCATAAACAATTTTTCCTTTGAATCGTCTTTTAAATTACGAGTAGACAATTCATATTATTTTGTAAAACTTTAGTATTTGTGAAGAATTAATGAATCCATAGAAATGAGTTATTTCATTCATTAGACATTACATGCAGTGTTTCCTCATTCAAAATCAAGGTCTGTCAAGCCGATGCAAAGGAAAATTGTTGTTTTAAATTGAACTACACACTGTAAGTAAATAATGTTTATATAGAGCTCATTCTTTGCCTCTTCTCCAAATATTCTTCTCTCAATCTTCTAACAAGTACCTTGTACAGCAATGAAGCTCAGAGATGCAGGCATCATCATCAGGATGGTAGGTAGACTCGTTGGTTTCATTTAATATCACCTCTTCATTTTCCTCTTCCATCCTTGAGTGCAGCCACCGGTGGTTGTGTCTCTTTCCGTCACATTCCTTGGTAAGTGACTGTATTAACGGAGTAGCTTTTCTGCATTCATGAGCTAGTCACCAACTGGTAGTAATTGACTTTACTCATGAAGCCACTTTCCTTTCTGACTGCTTTTTCCAGTCCCTTGTATTTATTTTCCTTTGATGTCAGCGATATGGCCTAAGGCCCCGAGAGAAACGTTAAGCCCAATATTAAAAAAAAAATAACTATTTTTTCAATAATTAATACGGTTTGATTAATTTTTAGATTAGTATTACTGCCATAAATCAATCAAGGTTATCTTACTCTGTTAAAATGATCTTATGAAATTGGTACTCCAATTATGAAGACATCAAATCACTACTTTCAATTGAATTGGTAAATAAATTAACTAGTGAATAAAGCATATCAATATTCATTGTACATACAAATGCTTCGTAATTTGCCCCTCCCGACAGCGAGATAATTTAGTGCGATAGTCTGAGGGATGAAGATTGATTGCAACTATTGGGACTGAACAACTGACGCAAATTGACCCAAAGGAGATGGGGTAACTATACCAGTATTTGGGGTAAGAAGAGATAAAAATACCTAGGGTAACTATACCAGTATTTGGGGTAAGACGAGATAAATACCTAGGGTAACTATACCAGTGTTTGGGGTAAGACGAGATAAATAGCTAGGGTAACTATACCAGTGTTTGGGGTAAGACGAGATAAATAGCTAGGGTAACTATACCAGTATTTGGGGTAAGAAGAGATAAATACATAGGGTAACTATACCAGTATTTGAGATAAGAAGAGATAAATAGCTAGGGTAACTATACCAGTATTTGGGGGAAATAAATAGGACTACCTCACTGTTTTTTCCTTAATTCCTGTTCAGATTTTTTTCTCTTCACAAGAGTTCAATTTATTATTTCTTCCCCTTACTACAATATTCTACCTACCACTCCATTGTAGTTCACTAGGCTGTAGATTGGCAAAGTACTTCACATTTCTTAGCCTAATATTAAATAAAGTAAGCACAGTGTCACTGTAATGACAAAATGAGTGTGTCGTGATTTTACTAAGTTAGAGAGGCCGGAAGGAAGCGGCGTGGTGATTGGCTTAGCGCGTGCAGCACGTGCATCCTGTCCCCTGATTGGCGGAAAAAATACGCTGCAGGATTTGAGGTCATTAAGAGATGAGTTGTGATTGGTGCATTCCTAGCGAGAGTTAATTGTTAGGAAGATGCATCTTTGCTCTGGCTTTTCTTTTGTCTACATCCCATTCACAAAACTTTTCGATGCTGAGTTGTAGCGTCTCCTTTCAATACGAAACATCTGCTGTTGGAGGAAAAATAATGCTACATAGCCACTTATCTATTCATTCATTTTACCATTGAAAATACAAGTTTCAGAAATAGGTAATTAAATATAGGAAGAGGATGTTTGAGTAACAATTAATACAGCCTTTTATATTCGTTTTATTGTTATAAATATTACACAAACATAAAACTCTAGCGAAATATTAACTAGTAGAACAAAAATGGAGACTGATATTTAGATTGTTTACTCATAAATATTAACCTATGATAATTATTATTGAACATAAGATATGGTAGTCTTACTAGTCTGATGATTTGTAAACTCTGTTCTAAACGTTATTATTTTTCTAATATATTTTCATTCAATTTACAAATCAAATATTTTTTCCATTTATGTTTAACTGGCAATAAATAATTTATAAGAATAGAAAATGGGAAATACATTATTACAATCCTATTTTGTAACCATTTCGCATATTCATTATTATCTCACGTACCATACAATGTTCTATTTTGAGTTCTATTATTGCTCCTTATTATAAGAGTCTGGCCTGGTTAATTCATTGGGAAATGAAGATAACAATAATAGTTTTGAAATTTAACTAATTAGCTTTAAAATATCTCAACTTTTATATCAATTTTATTTACACAAGTAAAGACAGCCTTTTATATTTGAAAATAGTGACTTATTTCTTGAGTACTTGTTCATATGTAGAACACTAAAACTTTATAATGAGTAAATACACCCTATTGTTAATGTAGTTATTTTGATTAGAATTGTACTTCACATTGATTCGACTATCAAAAATTACGAGATATGATTCGAACAAAATTTAATGTGAGTTTAATTCAAATAAACGGTAATAGAGTTTAAATTATTCTACGAAATACTTGCTGGTTGTCATTCTTTACCAGCAGAGTGTAGCAGTTGCTGGTTGTTATTCTTTACCAGCAGTGAGTTTTGCTGGTTTCCGCCATATTGTTTTCAGCTGATCAATAGAGGGGGGGGGGGGGGCTTATGGGGGTATTAAGGGGGGTTAAGGGGGTTATTGGTTTGTGTCAGGGGGCTTCAAGTTAAAGTACAGCACTCCAATGTCCTCACACCTGTAAATGCACAGTTCGCTAGTAAGGTGCTATGGTTATTGTCACTGTTATGCATGTATTCTAATTAATTTCGTTGTTAAATTCAACCGATAATATCTAGATTTAAAATTTTAATTTTTAATAACTATGACGTGTTCATAGTTATTGATTAGCTTAATAATCGTAAATGCCATATTTCCTCATTTCATTGGTAGTGTTTTGAGAGGCAAACAAACAATTACTCCAATATCGACAGGAATGGGGAGAAATGGAACGAAACAAAGGAATAATTCTCCACTTTCCTTTCGTTTATCGGAAACATAATATACCTTATAAACACTAGAGAAAACAAATCTGAATATTCTTTTATAAACACTAGAGAAAACAAATCTGAATATTCTTTTATAAACACTAGAGAAAACAAATCTGAATATTCTTTTATAAACACTAGAGAAAACAAATCTGAATATTCTTTTATAAACACTTGAGAAAACAAATCTGAATATTCTTTTATGAACACTAGAGAAAACAAATCTGAATATTCTTTTATAAACACTAGAGAAAACAAATCTGAATATTCTTTTATGAACACTAGAGAAAACAAATCTGAATATTCTTTTATAAACACTATAGAGAAAACAAATCTGAATATTCTTTTATAAACACTAGAGAAAACAAATCTGAATATTCTTTTATAAACACTAGAGAAAACAAATCTGAATATTCTTTTATAAACACTAGAGAAAACAAATCTGAATATTCTTTTATAAACACTAGAGAAAACAAATCTGAATATTCTTTTATAAACACTAGAGAAAACAAATCTGAATATTCTTTTATAAACACTATAGAGAAAACAAATCTGAATATTCTTTTATAAACACTAGAGAAAACAAATCTGAATATTCTTTTATAAACACTATAGAGAAAACAAATCTGAATATTCTTTTATAAACACTAGAGAAAACAAATCTGAATATTCTTTTATAAACACTAGAGAAAACAAATCTGAATATTCTTTTATAAACACTAGAGAAAACAAATCTGAATATTCTTTTATGAACACTAGAGAAAACAAATCTGAATATTCTTTTATGAACACTAGAGAAAACAAATCTGAATATTCTTTTATGAACACTAGAGAAAACAAATCTGAATATTCTTTTATAAACACTAGAGAAAACAAATCTGAATATTCTTTTATAAACACTAGAGAAAACAAATCTGAATATTCTTTTATGAACACTAGAGAAAACAAATCTGAATATTCTTTTATAAACACTATAGAGAAAACAAATCTGAATATTCTTTTATAAACACTAGAGAAAACAAATCTGAATATTCTTTTATAAACACTAGAGAGAAAACAAATCTGAATATTCTTTTATAAACACTTGTGAAAACAAATCTGAATATTCTTTTATAAACACTAGAGAAAACAAATCTGAATATTCTTTTATAAACACTAGAGAAAACAAATCTGAATATTCTTTTATAAACACTAGAGAAAACAAATCTGAATATTCTTTTATAAACACTAGAGAAAACAAATCTGAATATTCTTTTATAAACACTAGAGAAAACAAATCTGAATATTCTTTTATGAACACTAGAGAAAACAAATCTGAATATTCTTTTATGAACACTAGAGAAAACAAATCTGAATATTCTTTTATGAACACTAGAGAAAACAAATCTGAATATTCTTTTATGAACACTAGAGAAAACAAATCTGAATATTCTTTTATGAACACTAGAGAAAACAAATCTGAATATTCTTTTATGAATGCATATGAAAACAAATCTGAATATTCTTTTATGAACGCATATGAACACAAATTTGAATATTCTTTTATGAACACATGTGAAAACAAATCTGAATATTCTTTTATGAACGCATATGAACACAAATTTGAGTATTTTTTTATGAACACATGTGAAAATAAATTTGAGTATTCTTCTATATACCATTTGCAAGAATAACAACTGCCTTATAAAGATCTGTTCAATATTTTCAATAGTATTATGCACAGTTTGGATGATGTAAAGAATTACAAAGACTCCATTATGACTAATAAATAAATAGGTTCGAATATATAAATAAATAGGTTCGAATATATAAATAAATAGGTTCGAATTAGTGTAACAAAAAAATAGAAATATAGTATATGACTGATAATAATAATGCTATTTGCAAATTAACTTAATTACATTTGTTTTCCAGTTGCCATAGAGTATTTTCATTTGTCCCATTTTGTGTTGGATGATGTGTTATATTTAGTGGCATCAGACTCCCTCTTTGTGTCTTTAATTGATCGCTGTTAGAGCATTTGCGACTATTATTGCCGCTTTGTGCGACCAGAGCTAATGATGTGTGTTTACATCATTACAAGCCACACATCCTGGGCCATCCTCTCCCCAAAGGGGGGACAAAGGAGACCATGGGGGCAAACTACAAAGGATGATATCGGATGTGATGCAAAGTGCCGTGTTGTATTGAGGCTAAATTTATGACGCTAGCAATATTGATCTACTGTCACTCTCAGTCTGTGGGGGTAGGTACAGTGGTGGATGACTCTCCTGTGAGCAACTGTCCCCTATCGTGACTCTGCAGTAATCAAACAATAAGCTACGTACAGGCCATGGACTACTTTTAATTGAAATTTTTGTACATTAAAATTATACAGGAAAAAATTAAAAGCGACCAGAGATAAATTGATGACACCCAGGATATGTGTTCGTTATTACAGGTACGACCAAGCTAATAGCTTACACAAGTACCTACTGTGCTTGGCAAACGCTTGTCCTTGGCTTGTTCATATTGTACTTACTAAAGAAAGTATACTGAAATAAACCTTTAAATGATATTGCTGTTTATTTTATAATGAATCAGTGTTACTTTAAGATAAAATATTCTATTTTCTATCTAAATATATTGAATGTTTTTATAAATTAAAAAGAGGCTAACAAATCATTTATAATATGAAACATGATTTAAATTTTAAATGTTATTCTTTGTTCCAAGCTATAAAGCCTCTAATTAACTGATAGTATTGATGATAGTACATGGGAAAGGTGGTACAATGTAGTTCACCTCTGACACCTTGTGTGTAACCTTTGACCTTTAGATCGAATAAGCGCAATAGAACGAGAGAAAAAGCTTTGACCCCATGTGAACTTAGCACGTGATGAAACGGAAGAGAACGCCTTGCTTTACGGTGGAACTAGCACTGTGTTTATTGCTGGGAAGAAAGTACAAAATGGCTATTAGTGAGAACAGATCACAGAGAGGAAAAGGAGAGAATTAATAAAGAAAAGAAACACCATTACTATAACACTTTTGGCTTGGGGAGAGAGGAACCTTTTGACTTGGGGAGAGAAGAACCTTTTGGCTTGGGGAGAGAGGAACTTTTTGGCTTGGGGAGAGAGGAACTTTTTGGCTTGGGGAGAGAAGAACCTTTTGGCTTGGGGAGAGAGGAACCTTTTGGCTTGGGGAGAGAGGAACCTTTTGACTTGGGGAGAGAGGTTCCTTTTGGCTTGGGGAGAGAGGAACCTTTTGGCTTGGGGAGAGAAGAACCTTTTGGCTTGGGGAGAGAAGAACCTTTTGACTTGGGGAGAGAGGAACCTTTTGGCATTTTTGGAGACTAGAAAGGTATACTTCCTGTGGTGGTAGTTACTTTCTTCTGATGTACCCGGGGTTAATGTAAGGGGGGGGGGGAGGTGGTGCATAACATTTGTCGTTATTATTTCAAAGAATTATAGATGCGATACCCGTACTATTTACCCGGTAAAAGTAAAGTATATGTTTTGAATACAGCGACAGCGATTATTGCGATCATCGCCTGCAGCAATAGTAATTCATTGAATTGTCCTCAGCGATCATCGCAACAATCGCTACATCAAAACGTACCTTTTGCCAAAAGAAATGTTAAAAATGCCAAAAGAAGCTCTTGCGGATCAATATAGGAATTAACAACAGATCTTAGCTCTATATAAAGATCTTCTGTGTCGCTGTGAACAGACTCTACCTGGCAAATTAAGAACACCTAGTGCCTCTATATTAAATGATATACTTTATTTATATAAGCTACCTTAATTAGATAAGCTACCTTAATTAGATAAGCTACCTTAATAAGATAAGCTACCTTGATAAGATAAGCTACCTTAATAAGATAAGCTACCTTAATAAGATAAGCTACCTTAATTAGATAAGCTACCTTAATCAGATAAGCTACCTTAATAAGATAAGCTACCTTAATAAGATAAGCTACCTTAATAAGATAAGCTACCTTAATTAGATAAGCTACCTTAATCAGATAAGCTACCTTAATAAGATAAGCTACCTTAATCAGATAAGCTACCTTAATTAGATAAGCTACCTTAATCAGATAAGCTACCTTAATAAGATAAGCTACCTTAATTAGATAAGCTACCTTAATCAGATAAGCTACCTTAATTAGATAAGCTACCTTAATTAGATAAGCTACCTTAATCAGATAAGCTACCTTAATTAATTATACCTAACAACCTTATTTAAATATATATAACTATCTTATTTACATTTACTTAACTACCCTATTTAAATATACTTAACTACCTTATTTAAATATACTTAACTACCTTATTTAAATATACTTAACTACCTTATTTAAATATACTTAACTACCTTATTTAAATATACTTAACTACCTTATTTAAATATACTTAACTACCTTATTTAAATATACTTAACTACCTTATTTAAATATACTTAACTACCTTATTTAAATATACTTAACTACCTCATTTACATTTACTTAACTACCTTAATTAATTTGATTTACTTATAACTACCTTAAATTTTAATCCATTTATATTATATTTCTTCTCTTTTCGAAAATTGCTTCATTTTTCTAAAGTGGTGAGTCCTGTAAGTTGAAGTACAATATACATGCATTGCTGTAGATTTTAAAAGAATTCGAGCTATAAAGTGCATTCAGAAGCGCAGTTCATTCTAAATCTAACACTCCTGGAATGTATTTCTCCGAAATGTATTCCTTTACATAATTATAATGTTAACTGCATAAAACGCTTCCTAGGCTAACATTAGAAATAGAAGCTATTTTGTATGTAGGAGATGTTAGTGAGATGTACTCATTGTACCTCATACACCAATTACATTCACAGGTCACAGGTCATGGTCGATAATAGGTGGCATTGTTAGGAGAATAAGGGAGGCATTCTCTCACAAAACACACCAAAGTAATTCCATGGAAATCTATAATGACAATATAATAAATACAGCTAGGAAGTATTAGAGTGTTTACTACACACATAGCATTACGGTGAGTGTGTACTAAACAGTACACATGTTCCACGCCATTTGCTGATTTGTACAATTTTGACAATGCGCTGCGCGTTTTTGAACCCCTTTAACCCCCTTTAATGTGGAGGGTGCGTTAGTACATTCATTTCCTTTATTATCAAATCAAATACCAATACATGTCTATCAGGAGGTGTGCTGCCCTCAACAAACCTGCCAATATATTAAAAAAATCAAGAAGTGTGCAGTACAACAAACTAGCAGATACAACAAACTACTTCTATTTTGAGAGTTTCAAAATAGTTTTCATATTCATACAGGGTGACCCACAAAAAGTTTACCCAACTTTAAATTAGTATATTTCAACAACTATCAAAGTTACAGTTTTCTTTTTAGTGTCATTTTGTTTGTTGAATCCTTCTCCATCTGTAGTTAAATTTTTATTTATTTTTGTGAATATAACAACGACTTAATTGATGGGTGGTGAAAATGGTCAGAAAACGGACAATGAAGTAAGTTCAAACATTAAAAATATCTTTATTAGACAAAATACCCATTAATAGAAACTGATTTATTTCTAGGCTTTAAGAATATTCACATAACTTTTCCTTTTATAAAATATTGACAATCTGGAGAAAAGTGTTAAGTACAAAAAGGAAGACACAAGTTAAAATTTTCTGAACAAAGTTTATTTTGTCTTCAGATCGCACTGTCTTCTTGTGACCTGAACGACTCTTGTTAAAATTTAAACTTGTGCCTTCATTTTTGTACTAAAACACTTTTCTCCAGATTGTCAATATTTTATAAAAGGAAAAGTTATTTGAATATTCTTAAAACCTAAAAATGAATCTGTTTTTATTAATTGTGATTTGTCTAATAAATATATTTTAAATGTTTGAACTTACTTCATTGACCGTCTTCTGACCATTTGCACCACCCATCAATTAAGTCGTTGTTATATTCACAAAAATAGATAAAACTTTATCAAAAGTTAACTCTGAATGGAGAAGGGTTCAACAAACAAAATGATACTTGGAAGAAAACTGTACCTTCAGTAGTATTGTTGAAATAAACGAATTCAAAGTTGGGTACACTTTTTTGTTGGTCACCCTGTATATAAAAAGTATATGAAGATTACTTTGAAAAACTCAACAAAGAAGGAAGTTAAGTAGTTTGTTGTATCCGCTAGTTTGTTGTACTGCACACTTCATGATTGTTTAGTGACCTGGCAGGGGGGTTGAGGGCGACACGCCTCCTGATGCACATGTAATAATATTAGATTTGATAATAAATATTATGGAGGTTAAAGGGGATTAAGAACGCGTAGCGCATTGTCGAGATTGTGCAAACCTGCAAATTGCGCGGAACATAAACAGCATTACAGTACTGTGTAGTACACAGCATTACAGTACTGTGTAGTACACAGCATTACAGTACTGTGTAGTACACAGCATTACAGTACTGTGTAGTACACAGCATTACAGTACTGTGTAGTACACAGCATTACAGTACTGTGTAGTACACAGCATTACAGTACTGTGTAGTACACAGCATTACAGTACTGTGTAGTACACAGAATTACAGTACTGTGTAGTACACAGCATTACAGTGTTGTGTAGTACACAGCATTACAGTACTGTGTAGTACACAGCATTACAGTACTGTGTAGTACACAGCATTACAGTACTGTGTAATACACAGCATTACAGTACTGTGTAGAACACAGCATTACAGTACTGTGTAGTGCTCAGCATTACAGTACTGTGTACTGTGTAGTACACAGCAATACAGTACTGTGTACTGTGTAGAACACAGCATTACAGTACTGTGTAGTGCTCAGCATTACAGTACTGTGTACTGTGTAGTACACAGCAATACAGTACTGTGTACTGTGTAGTACACAGCATTACAGTACTGTGTAGTACACAGCATTACAGTACTGTGTAGTACACAGCATTACAGTACTGTGTAATACACAGCATTACAGTACTGTGTAGAACACAGCATTACAGTACTGTGTAGTGCTCAGCATTACAGTACTGTGTACTGTGTAGTACACAGCAATACAGTACTGTGTACTGTGTAGTACACAGCATTACAGTACTGTGTACTGTGTAGTACACAGCATTACAGTACTGTGTACTGTGTAGTACACAGCATTACAGTACTGTGTACTGTGTAGTACACAGCATTACAGTACTGTGTACTGTGTAGTACACAGCATTACAGTACTGTGTACTGTGTAGTACACAGCATATGTCAAGCGCTTCTCTCCTTCATTTTAAGATGTTATTACCATTACTTCGCATTAGGTGATTATTGGTCAGAAATGAATGCAAATTCACATCTCACTTTAATAAGGTAGTATTTGCTGCCATTTTATTTGCAGTAATCGCCACCACATCCTTCTTCTGTTTATTATGAGAAATACATAGAATAAATAGACAAATTTAATCTCATGCTCTTAACCATGTTCCAATTTGATGCGATCGAAAGAAACATGTAATTTATATGTATATATCATGTATATAAGTAATATTTATACATCACCTCGTCCCACTAATCAATTACTCTTCTACACCTGATATTCCGTTACGAAACTCCCTTGTAACCGTATAAACGACATACTCCTGAAATGGTGCGGATGCTGTAATCACGCACCTAGATAAAGTAATGAGCTCAAATTAGAGTAAATTGCAAAAACCTTACTCGCTGCAACTTCCTTGCCAATATTCCATCACTTCACCTTCTGTGGCAATCTCTTACGGCATTTCCTACGAGAGAACTCTAAAATGAAGTCCTGAGAGGATGGGTAGGAGACTGAGCATCCTGTTGTTGAGACGCAAAGGTGAAATGTCGCGTGCTAGCGGGGGATTAACTCTTCTCCCATAGTGATCTCGTGACCTTACGCCACCGAGTCTTTATTCGGTAGTGGAAAGACGAGAAAACACAGCCACGAATTCACATGGACTTCTTATGCCTGGGGTTTACATTACGCTAAACAATTGATACGATCTGCTATTTTAAAGGATAAATAAAGAGATTCGATATCTGTAACATAAATCTTATCAAATGTTTTAACCAATAAATGTTTATCATTTTGGTTCTAAAATTGTAACTAAATATATAATCGAATAAATTCAATCGTTTGCATATAATGTGCATCAGTTAGATGGCTTCAATGAATATTAATTCTAAATAGAAAAAAATAGTAAAGTGAATAAATAAACGTAACTCAGAGATAACAGTCATTGTTTATTACTAATGTATCATTCACTTCAACCAATTTTTTCAAAGAATAAGTATTAATTTTCTATTATTATACAAAGTTGAATAATTTGCATGATAAAATAGTTATAATGTTTATTTATTATTTAATTTTTGATATAGTAAAACATATGGAAACTTGATGTAAGATATTTACTATAAAATGGTAATTCTTTTTGGTAATTTGCCAGTTTGCAGAAACTGGTGAAGTGTTTGTGATCATAGAGATCTCTTATTCTGTTCATAGCAAAATTAATGTAAATATAGAGATTTATTCAGAATTGTTCTTAGCAAAATTAATGTAAATAAAGGAATTAATTCAAAATTGTTCGGAGAGAATATCCCAAATATCTCCCATATTCTGCAGACTGGGTAATTTGGTAATTGTACGGTTGCATGGGGTAGTCATTTGGTATCTTTTGTCAATTGATTTTCGCAGACGAAAGTAATAAGAGTTGAATTAATTCTCATAATATTGGGAATGGAAAAGAATATCTTTAATAGGAGAAATGAAACAGAAAAAAACGTCAACAGAAAACAAGAAAAACTTTGGAAAGCTTTCAAATTCAATTTATAAATATCTGAACGATGCTGGGTAGTGGAATATAAAATAGGTAATGCTTAGTTAGAATAATTTTCTGAGATTGAATTTGCTGTTGGTTTATGGAAAGTAAATAAAATAATGATTAATGTGATTTTCTTCCATATCCATTAAATTGATTTTGATTTTGTATATCGTATACTATAGAAATGAATTCATTATACATAGACACAAAATAATATGAGTGTAAAATGGTACCAAACAATTGTAATCACACCAATCGATTTATTCACAAAACATACAACTTACCTTAAAGGTATAGTTGCATTTTTAGTTATATGGTAAAATGAATATTGTCATACAATATCACCATCCACCAGGTAATAATATACTCAATATAAACGTCAGTCTTACAAAGTAAAGTCAGTGTTCATAGGTGGACACAAACATTGTTTCTAGGCATGACTTTTCGCTTTCCTAACTGTATCAATTTGTCTAGTATAGGGAAACTCGGTCTCATTTTATAATGATTTTATTAGAGAACAAAGTCATTAGACAATCATGAAGTGTGCAGTACAACAAACTAGCGGGTACAACAAACTACATAGCGACAATTTACGTAGAGAGGCCATTTATAAATCCGAAACCAACATTTCCGAGACCGACATGTACATCTGACACAAATTTAATGTTTTTTTTTTGTGTCAATTGCTCTATATGAGACAAACTGACCCAGATGTTAAAAAGTGATACTGGTTAGTAACACAGTGGCAATGTGATGATTGATGTCAGAGTGAGATGAATATATTCTAATATTTTAATGGTGAGACTAGAATATAATTGGCCTCAGATTTTTGGTACCTGCAATATGCAAATCCTAGTTTGTGGTGACTGTTGTGGAATATATATGTTTGTTATGGTTTGTCTTATACTAATACAATAAATGCTCTAAGTTTTGTAGCTAAGCTTTAGTTTTCTCAGTATCTTATTTGTCAATTTTTAATAACTACAATTAAATACTAATTATATTTAATTTCCCTAAAATTGAATTGTAATTTATGGAATTAATATTGGCATTATTTATATCTAAAAATGTACTAAGAAATTATCTCTCCTTAATTCAAACAATAACTTTAGAGTCTATTGACTAACTTTTATTTAACTCATAATATATGCGCAAACATTTGTTCATAGCTCGTATACGTTCATTTGCCTCATAATTGTTAACTAATTATTCCATATAACATACATCATCATTGCAGAGGTACACAGCTTCTGTTTCTAGTATTAACAGTCTATCCTGTAGTACCTTGCTTCTCTATTGCTATTTCTTAGTTGATAAGGACTGCAATGGGTAATCCTGACCACTCCCCGCATCACAGGAAGTTCCCAATCACCTACTGAGAAAAAAGAACCCGTCAGGTATACTTAGGGACATTTCAATGAAAAGCTGGAGGCATCCCGCCCTGCATCTGTGACCCAATGCTTCCTAGCTATGCATCCTATCGCTATTTCTGCTATCTTGGACCGACAATTGGGCCCGAAGCAATTGAGCACCGAACAATTGAACCCTGGACAATTGGGGTCTAAGACAATTGAGCCTAGAAGAAATCGGTGCAGCAGACATGACCAATTATTACCAGGGTTGTAACAATATTATCTTTGAAATATGCTTTATATTCTCTTGAAAAATATTCTCCATATTCTCTAAATATATATTCTTTATACTCTGAATAATGCTTTATATTTTCAAAAATATGCCTTATATTCTCTTTATTCCCCATTAATAAAAGTGCTTTAATTGATATCATAAACCCCTTAAATAACATTTGGATGCTAATCTCATGTTTCGGTGTATTGGAAATCTTTGAAGAGTTTAAATAAGTCGTATTAACTTGAATCATTTCATATGGATCCAATTGGTACTGAGTGTACATCGTCTGACAAAGTTCAGTCACAGTAATATTTAGTTAATAAAATGGGTGAATTTTAAAGGTTATTATAGTTACATTGAACTAAGAATAATTGAACCGTTGTCGGGATAAAATTATATTATGAGAATACATTTTGTAATATTAATTTATAAAACTTTTCAATATTGAACACTGAACAGGTTTCGACAAATTCACACTAACCTTAATTCGGCTTGTATGCTCAAATAATTTCGAGATGTTTTACTAGGAACGGTCTTCTAAAAGGTTCTAGGAATTTTCGCCGTGGGAAAATTCGCCGTCAGAATTTTCGTCGTCGGAATTTTCTCCGTTGGAAATACCTATAAGTATTAATAAAAAATATTGATAATTATAAAGTAAACCAATTAATAAATAACTATACGACTGAAAATATTAGATAATTTTAGATTTTTTTATAAGAATTTATAATTGTAAACATTAATTGTAAGTGATTATGTAATATTGTATATCTGATAAAACTAAGATTCCTAAAATTTATGTTAACTGTTCATATATGCAATATATATTTTAATCAGTAATCGTATAATTTTGTGTCACGAGAGGTCGCTGTATAACATTTTGAGTGTTTTGATTGGTTGACTAAATATTCGAAGCTAATTTCTTTGTTAAAAAAATGTTCAGTAAAGATGAATAAGATCACTAGTGATAGCTGTGTTTTGGCTAATCCTAGTCGGTTCGTATCACTTTCTCATAAAAGTGTTAAGTGTTCCTGTGTGTTTAATATTGTGAATTTAAGATAAAGCTCTTCTAACTATTGTACTATTCTGAGTTATTGATAGTTTCATACCTACCTAATTATTGATCTTTTGTTAATTTATTCAGTATTACATTGTAAGGATTACCTCTTGAAATCTGAATTATTGTGCATGGCACAAATATTTCAAGGTAGTAAGTACACTGTTTATAATGCTACATTTAAAATATCTCTCTTGCGAGTGTATGCAATATCTCTAAACCCAAATTCCATTCATTTCTATTTTAGAATCCATAAAAATCTTTGTTGCTGCGATTCTAACGTAATATGAGGAATATATAGGAATATGATATGTTTAGTCATATATTATTTTTTATATTATTTTCATAAAGTTATTAATATACATGTAAACAAATATATTCAGTAACATTATTATTTAAAAAAATATTTAAATATTCCTCTCGGCAAATCTTCCTAACGGCGAATTTTCCTAACGGCAAATTTTCCAACTACGAAAATTCCGACGGCGAAAATTCTGACGGCAAAAATTTTCAACGGCGAATACCTACATTGTTATTTTCTATTGGCTACATTCTAACTCATTCACTATACAGGAGTTCACTATAGAGTATTTCTACTAGCTGTATCAATGATTTTTTCCTCACATGGCTCATCTCTGAATAGAAAAATATAGTAGTTTCATATTAAAAATAGTATTTATTCATGAAAAGAATATATTCTAATAAAAAGATTATATTTGCATAAAGAGAATATTTTTTCATATTAGGAGCATTCTTTACATTAAATCAAATTAAATATTAGTAACGTCAACATAAGGTATAGATGATAGAACATTATAATAAAAGTTCTCTTTTTCTCTTTGGTTATCATTTTTCTGTTACTGTCTTAAGAATAGCAGCATATAAAGAAATGAACAATAAATTGTAATATTTGCTGCACGGGCCCTTTATTTGATGGCTGTGTTAAAATAACTTTATACTAATTATACTACCGATATATTACCTATAATATTATTATAGTGTAATTGCTAGGGTTGTGACAATAAGCTTTTAACATCATAGATTCCTAGAATATCATAGACGAACTAAAATGAAATGGTATCGAATAATTCTGTATAATTCTCTCCGTATGTAATATTTCGATATCTATATGGTTTTAAAAGCATACTATCACAACCCAACTTATTTCATTATGGAAAACTATTCTATTAAATATTGTTGTAATAGCATGGCTTCTGATTTCATTGAACTTTCACATAAAGTTCAATGAATGAATTTAGAGAAATAATATAGTGAATATATTTTAACTCACAGAATTACATAACCATTCATTTAAACAGTTCAATGAATATAAATAATACCGTTATTAGTAAGAGCTGTTTAGTTGTGTAAATTGATTAGTTTAATTCATTAAATTTAGTAAAGATTCACAACATTTTGTTGATAGCGAAATTTTATTCAGTGAATTGGAAATCTAATACATTGGATTAAAATATAGTGATGATTTGTTATAGTAGAATGATAACAATTTACTAACTTTGCTAAGGGAATTATCGTAGAAGTATATTCCCATCTGACTGTTCACATTTGAAGAAAATAATATTGAAGATGTTTTTGCATTTCTAATTATAAAACGGTTGATTCAAATAGCAAAGAAATTTAATGTGACAACTTGTACAGCATATACATTGAAGCAGTATGTATCAATTTATATATATATACTTTTTCGAATTCTTAATCTATCTAAATGTGGCAACCATGTAAATATTCATGAATTGTGTCTTTTTGAGATAGTAGACTTATGCTTGCTATAATTTGTTCAAATCAGACATGTTCTAATTATGTAAGTAATAACAGTACAATAGAAAGCAACACCTCAAGCTCCACACCAACACTCTACACTCAGATTAATACTTATTACTAAGTGATGAAGAGACTTTGTAACTTAAATTCATAATATTAAATACAATGAGTTTATAAAAGTGAAAATTCAGCAAAATTCCACTTTCAGAAAATTTAAACATTCTCATTGGACTTAAATTAGTTTTTCTATGTCGAATATTTTTTTAAATTACCTTCATAGTTTTACCTTCATACTTTTTTAATATAAACAGAAATTAATTTTGAAATACAAAATTTTCTGTTCAACAATTAATTTGTGTCACTTTTTAAAAGTTACTTTGAAAGCTTGACCCCCCCTTTTTTACTATAATATAGGTAAAAATATCATATTTTTCGCGAGAGTGCAATAATTATTGGTTCGCATTGAATAATGTTAAATATATTAATAGGAAAAATTAGGCTATATTTATATCTCTAGCGGGTTTATTTTGCAACGTGGTTTTTGTTACTTTTTATTTGTCCGTATATAGGGTATTTGTCTGGGGGTTTATTGCACGGGTTTTTTGTCCGAGTGCAAATTTTGTCCGAACATGCTATTATGCATGTTTTTCTTGACAGAGTGTTTATTTTTCACGGGGGCTTTTTCTCCTGGAATCACAATATAGTTCTGGTGAGGGAGTCAATGTGACCCAGCGTTTACTTGTCTTGACTATAGATTGTATGTAAATATAGGATAACACTTTATTGGAGCAAAGAAAAGAAGCATCATTGAATATTTCATCTTCTATTCAGTCTCACACTGTTTACTATTTACACTTCATCACACTACAAATTCCTTGAATGATATGGACTGCTGTGTATGTATAGACTAAATAGATGATTTACATCTTCTATCTTCATCCATACTCTAATAAGAAACGCGTCTGTCCGTTCGTCCATTCGTACGTGTGTCACACTTTTATTAAGAAACACCAATTAAACATAGAAAAAATAATACTGTACTACTTATTACAATGGAGAATGTGGTATTAGCTACAATATTAGGTAATTAGTGTCCTAGAAAATGAAGTGTGTACCTTAGCTTACAGAAAGTGAAATAGAACATGCAGGGACTTTGACTCTCTCTGTGACTATACGTCTGCAAAATAGCAAATTATCTTCCGAAGTTTATATGTACAGGCTGGATCCGTAGAAACTCCACGCAAATAGGAAATAAAAAAAATAGGTTTTGGTCTTGATCTAATGGACAATTAAGTCTTAAGGTACGTTTTGCATGCAGCGATTTTTGCGATCATCACTCAGCAATGGTCGACCAGCAAATATAAGAATACATTGAAATAGTTAACTAACTGACAGACACGGCTTCTTTTATCATAGTATATACTATATAGATTATCATTTTTAAAATATCTCTTGTTGACAATACTTCAATTTACACCAACTTTATGAAGCGCTATTGAAGAGCGTCTGTTTAACCATTTTGTGACTGACAGATTCATATGTGACGGACAGACTGACCTCATATGTGACGGATAGACTGACTTCATATGTGACGGACAGACTGACTTCATATGTGACGGATAGACTGACTTCATATGTGACGGACAGACTGACTTCATATGTGACGGACGGACTGACCTCATATGTGACAGACGGGACTTCATATGTGACGGACAGAATAACCTAATATGTGACGGACTTCCTATCTGTATAATATAGGCGGTACACACACTAACACACAGGTTATCGTATTAATATATAGATTGATATAATGAAGTAACATTGTCTCTCTTATTCATTGCAATGTATGGGAGATAAATTTTATGAAGCCTTCTGAAATTGATGTGGATTTTATCCTTACTAAGTGACTTATTCCACGACTTGGGTCAAATATGTTACCATTGCAAGCAATTGACCACTAACTGAACATGAAATAACAGATCATGACTTTTTTGTCTTTGAAATTAAATTGGTATATTTATCGACTGAATAACAGTACACTTTGTGAGTATTATTGAAAGATATATGAATAAATAACTGCACAATGAATATGAATAACTAACTGCACAAGGAATATGAATAAATAACTGCACAAGGAATATGAATAAATAACTGCACAAGGAATATGAATAAATAACTGCACAATGAATATGAATAAATAACTGCACAAGGAATATGAATAAATAACTGCACAATGAATATGAATAAATAACTGCACAAGGAATATGAATAAATAACTGCACAAGGAATATGAATAAATAACTGCACAAGGAATATGAATAAATAACTGCACAAGGAATATGAATAAATAACTGCACAATGAATATGAATAAATAACTGCACAAGGAATATGAATAAATAACTGCACAAGGAATATGAATAAATAACTGCACAAGGAATATGAATAAATAACTGCACAAGGAATATGAATAAATAACTGCACAAGGAATATGAATAAATAACTGCACAAGGAATATGAATAAATAACTGCACAAGGAATATGAATAAATAACTGCACAAGGAATATGAATAAATAACTGCACAAGGAATATGAATAAATAACTGCACAAGGAATATGAATAAATAACTGCACAAGGAATATGAATAAATAACTACACAAGGAATATGAATAAATAACTGCACAAGGAATATGAATAAATAACTGCACAAGGAATATGAATAAATAACTGCACAAGGAATATGAATAAATAACTGCACAAGGAATATGAATAAATAACTGCACAAGGAATATGAATAAATAACTGCACAAGGAATATGAATAACTAACTGCACAAGGAATATGAATAAATAACTGCACAATGAATATGAATAAATAACTGCACAAGGAATATGAATAAATAACTGCACAAGGAATATGAATAAATAACTGCACAATGAATATGAATAAATAACTGCACAAGGAATATGAATAAATAACTGCACAAGGAATATGAATAAATAACTGCACAAGGAATATGAATAACTAACTGCACAAGGAATATGAATAAATAACTGCACAATGAATATGAATAAATAACTGCACAAGGAATATGAATAAATAACTGCACAAGGAATATGAATAACTAACTGCACAAGGAATATGAATAAATAACTGCACAATGAATATGAAAAAATAACTGCACAAGGAATATGAAGAAATAACTGCATAAGGAATATGAATAAATAACTGCACAAGGAATATGAATAAATAACTACACAAGGAATATGAATAACTAACTGCACAAGGAATATGAATAAATAACTGCACAAGGAATATGAATAAATAACTGCACAAGGAATATGAATAAATAACTGCACAAGGAATATGAATAAATAACTGCACAAGGAATATGAATAACTAACTGCACAAGGAATATGAATAAATAACTGCACAAGGAATATGAATAAATAACTGCACAAGGAATATGAATAACTAACTGCACAAGGAATATGAATATAACTAACCGCACAAGGAATATGAATAAATAACTGTACAAGGAATATGAATAAATAACTGCACAAGGAATATGAATAAATAACTGCACAAGGAATATGAATAACTAACTGCACAAGGAATATGAATATAACTAACCGCACAAGGAATATGAATAAATAACTGTACAAGGAATATGAATAAATAACTGTACAAGGAATATGAATAAATAACTGTACAAGGAATATGAATAAATAACTGTACAAGGAATATGAATAAATAACTGCACAAGGAATATGAATAAATAACTGCACAATGAATATGAATAAATAACTGCACAAGGAATATGAATAAATAACTGCACAAGGAATATGAATAAATAACTGCACAAGGAATATGAATAAATAACTGCACAAGGAATATGAATAAATAACTGCACAAGGAATATGAATAAATAACTGCACAAGGAATATGAATAAATAACTGCACAAGGAATATGAATAAATAACTGCACAAGGAATATGAATAAATAACTGCACAAGGAATATGAATAAATAACTGCACAAGGAATATGAATAAATAACTGCACAAGGAATATGAATAAATAACTACACAAGGAATATGAATAAATAACTGCACAAGGAATATGAATAAATAACTGCACAAGGAATATGAATAAATAACTGCACAAGGAATATGAATAAATAACTGCACAAGGAATATGAATAAATAACTGCACAAGGAATATGAATAAATAACTGCACAAGGAATATGAATAACTAACTGCACAAGGAATATGAATAAATAACTGCACAATGAATATGAATAAATAACTGCACAAGGAATATGAATAAATAACTGCACAAGGAATATGAATAAATAACTGCACAATGAATATGAATAAATAACTGCACAAGGAATATGAATAAATAACTGCACAAGGAATATGAATAACTAACTGCACAAGGAATATGAATAAATAACTGCACAATGAATATGAAAAAATAACTGCACAAGGAATATGAAGAAATAACTGCATAAGGAATATGAATAAATAACTGCACAAGGAATATGAATAAATAACTACACAAGGAATATGAATAACTAACTGCACAAGGAATATGAATAAATAACTGCACAAGGAATATGAATAAATAACTGCACAAGGAATATGAATAAATAACTGCACAAGGAATATGAATAAATAACTGCACAAGGAATATGAATAACTAACTGCACAAGGAATATGAATAAATAACTGCACAAGGAATATGAATAAATAACTGCACAAGGAATATGAATAACTAACTGCACAAGGAATATGAATATAACTAACCGCACAAGGAATATGAATAAATAACTGTACAAGGAATATGAATAAATAACTGCACAAGGAATATGAATAAATAACTGCACAAGGAATATGAATAACTAACTGCACAAGGAATATGAATATAACTAACCGCACAAGGAATATGAATAAATAACTGTACAAGGAATATGAATAAATAACTGTACAAGGAATATGAATAAATAACTGTACAAGGAATATGAATAAATAACTGTACAAGGAATATGAATAAATAACTGCACAAGGAATATGAATATAACTAACCGCACAAGGAATATGAATGTAAAGACTATACACTGTACACTGTATAGTGTACAGTGTATAGTGTACAGTATAAATGTGCTTGGTATGAATATGTCTAGATTCACATGAATAGATACAATTTTTCTAGATCATTGGCTTCATTTTATCTCATGGATGAGTGAGACGAAGACTCAAAATATTATTTCCTGGATTAACAGTAATTAATTGAAGTAATATTCACATTTACAGGTAAAGGAAATGACTGAAATATTCCGACTGACGCTAAATTAATTGTTAGAACTAACGCTAAAATGTCAATTTATTATTTCAAACATAACTAATCTTATGATATGTTTTAGTTGATTTCTTACAATGAAGTTCAGTATGTATTAATTGTTCAAGCTATATGTTATCTTTTAAATAAGTACATAATATATAAAGTGGTGTGTCCATGTACCAGTGAGAGGTACATGTCAAGTTACCACAGATTATGTCAGTGCTTAAATATTGCGATATTTTTCAGAGACACAATCATGCGACAATCTTAGTAGATGATCTCATAAACTGGAAAAGATCTTCCATATTGATCCTCTTATCGGACCCCGTCCATACGAGTTAAGAATGTCTTCCTTAGAGCGAACTTCAGAAGATTAAATGTCCTGATCCAACAGTAGAAGAAATGGCTAAATTTAGAAAGTTCATCATAAATTACTATTGAATAAAACATGCCTAGTGCATAGAAAAGGCAATGCACAAGGTAAGTGTGCTGCAAGTGTGTTTGAATAGGCGTAGTTTTTGGTAGGTGGACGCAGAAGCAAATTCATGTAGCGTGTGGAGAGACAGCAGCAAGCGGGGTCCTAAATTACGCTGCGGATGACATCATTGCGGGGGTCCATCACGACATGTCCCCTAAAAGCATGACAAAAGTGCCTCACTAACACAAAAAAGAGTCTGCTCGTCTCTGCACGTATCTTACGGCTCTGGTCAATATTAGATAACAAACTATATAGGACTTGTTGCTATCTTTCTGATCTTTCTCCTACAGGCTTCCCAAGAAAACCAACTCACGAAAGTTATGTAAACTCTCTGTGAAATTGTTTTATGTTGCTGATATACTACAAGATTTCGAAGGAGAGAAAACTAGACATTAATGATCGGCATTATTATAAATAACAAATATTTGCATTTTTGGGATAGTGTCAATCTAAGATAAACATTAATCCATCTAATAAGATGGATATACATTAATTAGAATTGTTTTAACAAAATTCACATAATATTTCATATTGTACATCAAAATTCTCACATCAAATATTAAATATATTGTGCACAAAATTTATCATGCTTCATTAACTTCTTTCAATTTAAGATTATGTTAATCCTTTTGAGGTTAACTCCTGCATGCCCACTCACTCTAATGGAATATCACATAAATCCTAATCTCGGGACAGCATTCCTCCTAGGAATATTGTAAGTCGTCATTCGGAATATTCAAATTGTATCTTATGTCTACTGATTCTCCAATAATGAACTGACCACTGCGACGCCTTGCGGGGGATCGTGAGTTATTCTGCGCGACATTTCTGCTTCCTGAGTCTCATTTATTTAAATCCCTTCACAGGACACCGGTAAGGTACCTCTGACTGCACCTTCGCATGGCCATTCTTGCGCTGTTACTGCGGCAGTGGGACACAGAGGGGTTTGTGTTAAGATTTCAAGATTCAGGTTTGGTGAGGCTGGAGCTCACGAGCAAGTACCACCCCGCTGGGAGTGTCATTGTAGTAGCTTTAGATAGGGATATCTTGCGACATCCACAAAAATGGGTCTCCATCTTGTATATGAACACAAAATTATAAGCTACGGTTCACGACGGACACTTTCTTTGCTGCCAACTAACTCAATTGAAATAGTAATAACTTGTGCAAATGTGTACTCCTATGGTGAAGTAATTATATTTCTATTCTTTAATGATGGCAAGACAGTACTTACTCCCAAATGACCATTAGAGTCTAGTATCGTTAGTGAATAGAGAGAGAGAGATGGTTAACATGGACGGGGCTGCCGCTTTGTAAATAGAAGAGACACATAAAAATGTGATTATTTATTCTAATGTTGTCAAGGGACGCATGTCGCGCTTTATCAGTAGGTGTTGATCTTCACGAGTATATCACGACCTATTTTTATGACTCTGACATCCTCCTATGGAGCAAACATTGCTCAGTTAGTTTATTATTGAATATTTTCATGAATAGCACTACATATGCAAACTTTAGATAATGATTAGATTATAACTTAAAGAAGAAAATTAGAAGATGAATCGTTACAAAATTATTAGTCCAACTTTATGCTACATATTTTATCAATTTCATACCTATTATTTTTATTGCATCACTAATTATCATCTCGTAAGTTGAATGAATGTTAATTGGTTTCAATTGTGAGTTAATAATGTTAGTTAGAGTGCATGAGGTGTGCCCAGGCAGCATTTTAAGGAGTGAACAGGCACCATTGACCCACTAAAGCTAATTACAGAGGTACAGGCTGTGGTTGCTCTAACTCATCACGTCTCATTGCAACTCATTAACTCTGTTCATTAATGCAAGCTGCTGAGTGTCTCTAGAGATATCTCTACCACACCTACCTATTTAATAAAGTTCAAAATCATTGCAGCTGAAACAATTAGTGCCAGTGCCTTGGGGCGTACTGAACTAATTACTTGCATGTCATTAGTGTTCAGTATTGCCTGTCATTTCAATAAGGCCGTCTAGAAAATAAAAAATGGAGTATTTATTACTGTATTTAGTTATGTAAATTACTTGATTATATTTTTTATCAGAAATAAATAATATATATCAACAGGTATTCAAGTAACAATATTGTAACTGGAATAATAAAATGTTTAAAAATGCTTCGTTATCGAGATAGTGATGCCATGATTCTGTATATAATATATAGTACATTTTTGTCACACATATGGAATTTCACATAAAGCAAACATTGTTTCACGAAAACCGAAATTATCAAAACTGTTTAGGTTACAAAATAAATGGAGATAATGGAACTTTTAAAGTCTTAACCTAAAATATTCAGAAGTGTTTAATTACGTTCCTAAAGATGGTTATTAGTGGAACATTAAGCATAACAGACTTTAGTGCCTAGTATAATATTATTTAATGTACAATAATTGTCTGTTCTGTTTAATTTCCCCACATAATAACCATCTGTTAGGAACTTAAATAACTGTGAATATCTAGGTAGGGGTCCTATTAGAACTTTTAAAGTCAGTATCAAAACAAAGCTGTTTGATAATTTTGGATTTCATGAAACAATGTTTGTTTTATGTTAAATACCTTCAAATGTATGTCAAAAAATACCAAAGAATCAGTGTATCAGTACCTCGCTAACGAAGCATTTTTAACATTTTGATATATCTGAATAAGTTTTAATTTTGTTTTTCAAGCTGTCAAATTTTGTCGAATCTGGAATGAAACGCTCTGTAACATCTATTTAATTAAAAAAATGCACGCTGTTTATCTAGATACATTCAATAAACTGGATAGATGTGAAGTTAAGTTCAGTATCTGGATACATTCGATACACTGTAAGTCTGTTGAAGAGTTGGAATTACTCTCCGTATCTCCATCTCTTTAGATACCGTGCATCTGTTGCTGCATCTTTTAGTTAGTCTAACCGGTGAGTGTACCTTCTACCGACCATGCCCCGGGCCCGGATGAACATCCATGTGCGCCCTCAGGGATAACAGAGAAAAAGAAACCGATTGACCTATAGGAGGATAAGAACTGAAAATATAACTGTTAGAAATGAGACTTGCATTGGAATGAGACTTGCATTGGAATGAGACTTGCATTGGAATGAGACTTGCATTGGAATGAGACTTGCATTGGAATGAGACTTGCATTGGAATGAGACTTGCATTGGAATGAGACTTGCATTGGAATGAGACTTGCATTGGAATGAGATTTGCATTGGAATGAGACTTGCATTGGAATGAGACTTGCATTGGAATGAGACTTGCATTGGAATTGAGAATTACTTCAAATGTTAGTGTTCTTTTATAGAAGGTGGAATAAGAATTCTTAATGTACCTTCAATGTTGGGAAAATATCCCTCAAGAAAATATGTCCTCTCCCTTGACTCTTGAGTATAAATGTTTTCAATCAAGATAAGATGTATGCTATTGATCATGCTAATTTCTTACTTAAGAACAAACTGTAATTTTGAATTAATAAATTTCATTGTATAAAAAATAGCTGTGATTTCCACCTTTCTATCTTTTTCATTAATTGTTTCACTTTGCTATAACTTTAGTTGTTGTTATAAAATATTTTTCTGTAAGAGTTAGGTCTGTCCTGATGTCACTAAAAATTGGTCTGAGCACTCAGTCACCCTCGACAGCGATGTTCATCAGGACAGACCATGGGTTGGACAATGGATATCCAGGAGAAGTTAGTTAGTTAATCTTTGACCAGTGATCACCATACACAATGCTAAAAATGCATTAGAGGAGGGAAATGCGGTGGAGAACTTCATCTCGTGAACCAAGTAGAAGCTGACTGTAAGAATGTGGATAGTAATGGAAACGCTAAAGATTGATTCGGGATTAGAGACTGTATTTTTCCGATTATGGGAATGATAGAGGAATTTTGAAAGGAGACAGACACTCGATTGTATGTGATCCAATAAAATCACTTACCTGTGGAGGTACTACTTCAATTGGCAGCATCAATATAACGAGATGTTTGGTGATAACACTCAGGTTGTAAGATATCAAATGAATGTAAGATATTCAACAGTTTTTAGGTCGTAAATATAGAAATTGAAGAAGAAAGAAGATATGACTGCACTATGTGAAAATCCTGAATTTCGACTCTATTCTCATTTTCAAAGAATGAGATCTGCTTTGCAGTTTGGAACAGAGCAACATGGACGTCAAGTCAAGCCAGAAACTCTTTGATTTTACTCTTTTGTTCTAAATCCAAATGCTGGATTTGTAATGAAATTCACTTTACTGCTCAGGGAAAAGAAATCACGAAAACTGATCTACTTCAAGAGTCTTAGTAAAGTAAATGCAAAATAGTTGTGAAGCTGATATATGAAGTAGAAGAACTAGAACAGTCACGGAAGACTTTTCTTGTCTACCGTATTGGAGTGAAATTTGATTCAATATCCCATAAAACAAAAAGAAAAATAATGAACACAGCAATATAGGTAAGCTGCTTAGGGAATTTGTATTTATAAACTATTTATTTGAAGCGTGGGAAAAAAATTCAGATCGGGATGTTGGCTGAGCTCAAATTAAAATTTTAAACAAATCTTAGTAGAAATGTTTCAGTTGCCCAAATTAATTTGTCAGCCAAACAACACTCGTGTAAATTAGCCACTTCTTTCGGTTGGAACTGCTCCTCTGTCAGAAATTTTTTGTACAAACAAAGTTTTCCATTTTTGGCTAATGGTTTTGATTTTTTTCTTTCCAATATATTTCTATTCCAAAGTCTAAAATTCCATTCTTAATTCATTAGTTTGTTATCATCACCATTTTCCACATTTTCTATCATTCAGTACACTAGCTATGAGTATACCTTCAATATTCTTGTTCTTCTTGTTCTTGTGCTGTGAGACATAAATGGCAAGATGAAAAGTTTTCAGTTTGTTTTCCTTTATTATCTTTTGTTGATTAACCTTTCGATTTTTTTATTAGTATACTTTTGTAACTTACAAATAATTACAAATTTTTCTTCAAATAATTTTGATTGGTTTTATTATGAATAATTTGTTACCTGTTAATAAAATGAATTAAATTTGTTGATAAAATTAGTTTAATTCATCGGAAGATTTGTAAAATAGTTTAGCATATATACTCTGTGAATGAAGACTGCAGATAATATCTGTACCTGTGTTTGCATTAAGTCTTCCCCTACACACTCTACAAGGACACCAAATTACATACAGACTAATAATAGGTTTTATTGGTATAGTTTTAAGTGGCGTCACAATCATTTTAGTGTGTATTTTCCATCTTGTGGTGCAATATGCAAGGAATTCCTTTAAATATCATCGAAATTCTTTTAAAACGTAGTATTGAGCCTAATTTGAAAAAATTAACATACCATCCCAGGTAATAAGAACGTATTCCTGGGATATTTCCCTAATTTCCCAGGAATAAATCCTTCATGCCTGGGGTATTATGACTCAGTAACAGACTGCATTATTCTTCAGTTCCGGCGACAATCACTATCTCAAGTCGTTCAAATTAAACAAGTTCTTGTATCAGAAATGTGTGTGTTTTCTGCTTCGCTTATTTGCGAAAGTGTGCAATCTCCTGATGAAGTTTTTATGAGTTATTTTGCCAAGTGGTTGAGATAGACTAGTTTTATCATTCTTCAACCATGAACTGTGAAGTTCTTCACGAAAAATATATAATTGAGTATAGTTGAATAATATTCATGACACTATCACTTTCAAAGCATATTTCAATGAGCTCTAAAATACATTTTGTGCAATATTTTTTATTAAATTATATTTTGTACTAATCATATTCTTCTGGGGACGTAATGCCGTTGCTGTACCACTCGCCAGGCAAGATCTCACTACCCTATACACGTGCTGTCTCAATGATTACACTTACCTTTTTATAATATAACTGCTAAACAAAGTAGCTGGACAACTAAAAAAGGAGACTAAGTATATTCAAGCGAATAAAATCGAAGCTTATGATTTGAAGCAAGAAGATACTACTTTGACAGTTAGCAATCAAAAAGTCCTAAGAAGTGTTAGGTCTCAGGAAATTTGACTATATATTTAATGAATAGAAATTTCAATTTAGTGAATAAAAGACAACTCCTAGTTATTTAGACTCTGAACTCTACCTCTTCTATGGAATACTGTAAATTTGTAAAGCATTATTATTTCTAGTTCGTAAGGAGTATTCTCATTAAATTGAAGGACAAACAATGTACCACTATTTACCAGGTGCATTCAGCTAACGTAATTCCAGTGACATTGCTATAGTAAAAAATAGTAAGAAATTTATTATTTTGAATAATTCAATGAGTGAAAAGAACAGTAGCCAATAATATAGAATGACATCCAACAAACAATAGATATGAGAAGAAATGGTTATTAGTTTTGGATGAATTAAAGAGTATTAAATGTTAGAGAGTTTAGAAATATTATTTTGACATCATAGCAACCAGCATTACATGTTTAACTCTCTTTACACAAAAAAACTAAAAGAGGATTCTCAGACGATTTCTTTATCCTTGGTGTATTTCATGTTCTACTGCCCCATTGTACCTATGGCAAGATAGAAGAGAAATGTCAAATTTATTAACCCTACCTACATGACCCACTAGATACCATTAACTCTAACTATCTACTGTTTCACGTGGTAAATTACTATCTAATTTACTTAATCGTTGCATTTATGTTTTGCTTAGATAACCTTTGTAGTTAGATGTTTAGATTTTGTGTAACCATTTAAATTTACTATTAATGTTATATATTATAAGGTAGGACGAATTATAACGTTAGTTTTAAAGATCTAAAGCTTCTAAAATCGTTTCAATATCTTCCTCACTTCGATACGATTTAAGATGATCGTCAGTACTAAAATTGTAATAGTATTTAACTATTACTTACAATTCACATTAGCTCAAATGTTGCCTCTGAATTTGAGATAAAATTACTAATTTGATTATAATGTTTCCATTCTTTAACTCTGACGCTAGAGACACAAACCTTCAATCTCTAACAAAACTACTTTCATCTTACAATGTGACCTCAAATCACTCAAATTATTCATATCGAAATAACCTCATATTTCTATGGTTTAAATTTGTTGAATTGTTGTAATAATTGCATGTAATCACAGTCGCGATTTGGCTTTGTTATCTCACGAAGCCGAAGTCACCGCACAACACCCGAACACAAGCCCCATCTGATTTAATTTGCTTCTTCCGCTCCCGAGGGAAAGTATTAGATTGCCCTGAGCGAGGGGGTGAGAGGGGGGGGGGGTGATTATCCAGATATTTGATGATGAGGTTAAATCTCAGTACAGGAACCTCTAACTACAGGAACAGTCTCGATACTAATTGGCTACTTATTTGCTCTGCTACTTTCGTAACAAAAACCACTTCGTCAAATTATTAGCAGTCTCACTACCTAGAAAGTTAGTCTCCGCTGCCTAGACTCCAAGAATTATTAGATAGAATAAATCATAGAGATAATTGAAATGATAACCCTCTCTTCTTTCTCCGACATACTTTGCTTTAGAATTATACATAGTTACAACAAGTAATAATTATAACTAGGGTTGTGACAATATGCTTTTAAAATCATAGATTTTAAAAATATCATAGACGAACCGAAACGAATGGTATCGAATACCATATACGATTCGATACTTTTCAATTCTCTCCGTCTAATATTCTAGTGATCAATGATTCTAAAAGCATGTTGTCACAACCCTAAAACCCTAGCAATAACATGTTATAATAATAAGTCAATAATTGGGGAGAGGGAGTGCTATGCAGATTAGAAAAACTTCTCCTTAGTTACCTTACGTTAACTTTATTCTATTGCATAAACTCATTCTCTTCATTCTCTTACACTCTCTTCATTCCCTTCATTCTCTTCATTCCCTTCATTCTCTTCATTCTCTTCATTCTCTTCATTCCCTTCATTCTCTTCATTCCCTTCATTCTCTTCATTCCCTTCATTCTCTTCATTCCCTTCATTCTCTTCATTCTTTTCACAATCTCTTCATTCCCTTCATTCTTTTCACATTCTTTTCATTCTTTCCACATTATCTTCATTCTCTTCATTCTTTCCACATTATTTTCATTCTTTCTACATTATTTTCATTCTTTCCACATTCTCTTCATTCTTTCCTCATTCTCTTCATTCTCTTCATATTCTCTTCATTCTGTTCAAATTCTCTCCATTCTTTTCAAATTCTTTTCACATTATTTTCATTCTCTTCATTCTTTCCACATTATTTTCATTCTTTCCACATTCTCTCCATTCTGTTCATTCTCTTCATTCTCTTCACATTCTCTCAATTCTTCCTCATTCTCTTCATTCTCTTCACATTCTCTTCATTCTCTTCACATTCTCTTCATTCTCTTCACATTCTCTTCATTCTCCTCACATTCTCTTCATTCTCTTCACATTCTCTTCATTCTATTCACATTCTCTTCATTCTTTCCTCATTCTCTTCATTCTGTTCAAATTCTCTTCATTCTTTCCTCATTCCCTTCATTCTCCCTTCATTCTCTCTTCATTCTCTTCATCAAAATCTACTTTGCGTAGATGTAACTTATTGTCAATTAAAAAGAGTTTGAAAGAAATCGATAATATTAATGTGTTAAATTTAACTCAACATTCGTTAGATCGAAGTAAAATATGTGCTATACTGTAGCTAGGTAGATGTAGTAGAATGTATGTGCTATACTGTAGCTAGGTAGATGTAGTAAAATGTATGTGCTATACTGTAGCTAGGTAGATGTAGTAGAATGTATGTGCTATACTGTAGCTAGGTAGATGTAGTAGAATGTATGTGCTATACTGTAGCTAGGTAGATGTAGTAAAATGTATGTGCTATACTGTAGCTAGGTAGATGTAGTAGAATGTATGTGCTATACTGTAGCTAGGTAGATGTAGTAGAATGTATGTGCTATACTGTAGCTCGGTAGATGTAGTAGAATGTATGTGCTATACTGTAGCTAGGTAGATGTAGTAGAATGTATGTGCTATACTGTAGCTAGGTAGATGTAGTAGAATGTATGTGTTATACTGTAGCTAGGTAGATGTAGTAGAATGTATGTGCTATACTCTAGCTAGGTAGATGTAGTAGAATGTATGTGCTATACTGTAGCTAGGTAGATGTAGTAGAATGTATGTGTTATACTGTAGCTAGGTAGATGTAGTAGAATGTATGTGCTATACTCTAGCTAGGTAGATGTAGTAGAATGTATGTGCTATACTGTAGCTAGGTAGATGTAGTAGAATGTATGTGCTATACTGTAGCTAGGTAGATGTAGTAGAATGTATGTGTTATACTGTAGCTAGGTAGATGTAGTAGAATGTATGTGCTATACTCTAGCTAGGTAGATGTAGTCAAACATTTTTTTTTCATTTTGGAAGCATAATTCTGCGTCCTATAACTCCATGCTCAATCATTTCTTTTTTCCTATCTTTTTATTTCACGCCACCTGCCTTGACGAAGGGAAGCTGCCGAAGGACGTTAACTAGGGTGGCACTCATGAGATGATCACAGTTTGCCACCACCACTGAGTGATAATAAGTAGCTACCGCTCTCCCGTAATGGCTAATTGTAAAATGAATCACCTGTCCTCTGTACCAGTACCACCTCACAATCAAATTAAAACACTAATTATTGCTAAAGCACAAATTACAGGCGAGACATTTGAATATGTCTCTCAGGCAGAGATAGTACCTAGATGTGTTATAGAACTAAAATGAGCTATTAAATGTGAAAGTCATTGTTTGATTTATTAAAGGAGTTCAAATGAAAAAGTCTGTCAGTGACAAATGCTGTCTTTGGTAATTTTGCCCTGTCAAAGTAGGTTTCAAATTTCGTACTCGTAAGATTTACGTAAGTTTTTTCTAATCTATGATGAGCACGTTCCTTCTAGAAGTGATATTAATTCATCTTTCATGCCACACCAAAATGGTGACTCAAATTCTGCAAGTAATCAAATTTCCAAAGCAGCAATCAAAGTAAGTTGACGATATCTGCAACCGTCAATCATGACAATTCTGAGACGTTCATGGTGATTTATTGAGAGCAATTACAGCTGCCTGGGGTCGTCTCTTATTTGCTATGCTATTTATTAATTATCGAACACATCATGAGAACTAGAAAGGAGGCAGAATAACTTTCTGCACTTCTTCCATAGTTACATTGACATTTTAAAGTTAATTAATTTTAAAGAATTTCTTCATTGTGGATGCTTACAAATTTGAAGAGATCGCCGTTGAAACACACATGCGAAATGATTCACGTTCGAATCAAGAAAATAATTGCAGCCCCATCCATTCGATGGAGACTGTACTGTGCCTAAAATGCTGCTGATGAGCTTCTGATGAAGTAAATGGGAGCCTTGGGGCAGTGGTCATAAACTACCACATCCGCTGCGCGAAGACTACCCCAGGGGCAGCACTTACAGTAGACACCAGTACTCGGCTAATTGATCCGGGCTTCTGAAAAGTATCATTACGGTAGAACTCGAGGACGAAATATTACACAGTAACACACACAGAGCCTATAGCTTGTGGAACTCTTAGCGATGTTTCTTCTGTTCTAAATATTCACTTGATTTATTTTTAATAATTAATGAAGTTAGATTCTTTGCAAAGATTACCTGTAGAGTGTAGAGTCCATTAGTTTTCTGCTATAAGGTTTTCTTAAGATGTTGCGGTAAATCTCTGTGGCTCTAACAAACAGAGAGGAGAAACCTTGTAGGCAGGATATCGCATCCAACCGCAGGAATCTCGGGTCATTATGGGGACATCTAGCAGGACGCATCACACTCACAATCAACTAAATTATCTTCTGTGGACATATTTGATAGATGAATAATGTCTAATAACAGAATGATGAGCAGTGATTTCTTTATAGGTGATTGAATAAGCCAGTGACAGCGCTAGCACGTCTGCTTATGCTTTAATGTACCCGTAGCCTGGGGGCTTATGATAATTCTGACCTCAGTTTGATTAGATTGGTAGCAGTACGCTAGCTGCACTCTCTGTAATTTGCATGCTGATGATGCCTCTGAGGATTTGCCTGGAGACAAGCTCGTGTCTGTCGGTGTGGCTGCGACAATTGCCCAAACAGTAGCAGTCGCCGGAAAAGTTTTAAATGAGTTGTTGAAAGGTGGTGAATGGGGAGGTGATGCAGTGAATGGGGAGGTGATGCAGTGAATGGGGAGGTGATGCAGTGAATGGGGAGGTTATGCAGTGAATGGAGAGCAGTAATTGTAAATTTGTCTCTTTATTTTGTAAAGGTTATCTTTGATAGATATTAAATGAAATATTGAAATGGCTATTATTAAAAAATCAACTCCTTTACAATAAATAGTTTGCATTTTGGGTAGAAATGGAGTCAGTTTCTTTCAGCCTTTTTTCTGAGTGAGTGAAATAGTTCTATGACAAAAGAAACCTTCACTTTACGTCAATCGAAGCGAGCCTAGGAGCTACAATAAACCTCTCACAGTCGAATAAAACAATCTAGCCCTTGACTACTTCTCTCCGTTAGTCGGAGGTTCGAAACTAATGACTGTTATTAAATATAAACTGAATTTCATGGGAATGAGATTTACGGAAAGAAGAGAGATAGTAGATCTATCCATTTACCCAAAGACTGGAGAGCAAATAATCTAGGGTAAGTTACGAGTTATCGGTTGGTTTCACATCTTCGGTCATATAAGAAAAAACAATACAATTATTATTATTTAATTCATACTTTTATTGATACCTGCAGTTATCATGGATATCAATAATTTGTAACTTACCCTAGGTGTGAATGTCAAGACACTCTTAGCCATAGGTTCATAACAGTGTCACAGTTGAAATAATAGCATGCCTGATGTTCTATCTTAATCATGTCAAGTAGGTCTTCATTACTGTGCAGTGGATTAACAGAAAAGATCAGAGCAAAATGTTCAGTCGTAATGATTTACTCACGCATCGATGCTCCGTGCATTGAATCATCGAATTAATTATTTCGCTTCATTCTGCTCTGTTAACTGCATGTCTTTTACTAAACTCTCACTAATGTAAAGGTTTCGAGCTTTACATTTGACATATTGCAGTTCAGTCTAAGTATGATGAATATAACTGCGAAATGTCTAGGAGTGTAAGTTTCACCTCTTGGAGGACATTTTCACTCCATTTTTACTTGGACATTTTCCAAGGACATTATCACTTGGAGGAAAGCAAAATGGTTAAATAAATGACAGCAATATATTAATTCCTACATAGTTTCAATCTTTTATTCTAAACCATATCTAAGCGATGGAGAATTTGTTAATATGTATATTGTTGCCCCTTCTTTGTATTATATCTAATTTCTGTCAATTATTTCTTCTGTATGGTCACCAGGAAGACAAATGACTTTGATGTTATCTAAAACACTAATATTCATATATTAGGTAGTTATAGAATGTGAAATGATAACCAAAAAAACTATTGAATATCTAATGACTAGAAATTCCACGACTAATAAATTTTAAATACTTATAAACAAGCAATAGAAATAAGAAGTTTTGATCGAATATAACATTAAAAGATGGTCAAACTCCTATCTTTAGATTTAACAAAATGTCAGGAACAAATTTCGGTTGTTCCGAATAAAAAATAAGTCTAGGAATATAATTTCACAAAAAATAATAGGATTAAAAAATATATTATTAATTAGGTGTTGAAAGTAGATACTTTAGCTTAGTTCATATTAATTATTTAATATCTACTTTTACTAATTAAATCGCTTTTTTTTAGAACTGTTATAGATTTTTTTTTGCCATTTAAAAGCGCAATCACTATAACATCATTTGCTTGAATGATAATGATATTTATTGAGAAAAAATGTATACAAATAAACATAGAACTCAATATAAGTAAAGAAAAACTTTTTGGGCCAAATATTTAGAGTTCGTATGATAACAAAATAGACCAAGACGTAGAGAGACAGGGTATTTTAAAATAGAAAACAAGTATTTTAAATAATAACATACTTTTAAATTTGTCAATTTTCATTCAACCTATGTCAAAGTACCAATCTATATTAATAATGACGGTGGTTATTGTTTGGGATAAATGAAGACTGGACTAAAAGTACAAGTTTTCCTGTTAAAAATACCTGTTTCTTATTTTTTGGTCCATTTAGACATTCAGCTCTTTTCAAATGAAGTTATTTATTAGCTTTTAAACACAAATGGTACACAAAATGTAAAAAACATTTAATTTAATTTTTTGCAGTTAGAAAACTACGTGACTGAAAATATAATATAATTTAACTCATGAATCTACAATCAACAGTTAAAGAGTAAAAGATTTCAAAATATCAACACTCTTTGTGAAACACCTGTTTATTTATTTGTATATAACTATTTCTTTCCATGAGTTCATTTAACCCCTACAGTTTCATTGGGCCACCAGTTGCTCAGATACCTTAGGATCATTTAGCACTTCAAGCGGCACACCATTTCTCGACTGAAATTACACATCTGTGTAAGAAGTACAGCAATCTGCTCTCAGAAAAATCTCTGGCAAACCTCACTCACATTTTTTAGTCCATATGGATCTGAAATACATATATTGGGGAATAAATCATTGGCAGACCCACAAATTAGGAGTGTTATGAGTTGTTATTCTCTTTCTTGATATTGTTATTATAAATGGAATGTATTGTTCGGGAAGAGAAAATTAGAATGGAAACGTTAGATTTTATATTATTTCATGTCAACATGAAAATATAATATCTGTGGTGATTATTTTCCAGATTTTATAAGTTAATTTGCATGAGATAATTAAAGCAAGAAATTGACATTGAATTCTATGGGTAAATACTTAGCTCATTTGTTACAGAAAATAGTCTCTTGAAGATAAAGTTTGTGGAATAAAAGGCAGTGCTATGGCTGCAATATAAATGCCTTAGCAGATACGACTGAGTGTAGAGAGGGTGGACCGCGCTTCAGAATACTGAACACCTCCTAAATTCCCTAATAACTGGAAATATTGGAGATAAAAGTCTTCCATTGACAAATTGTTGAATTAATTGGTATTTAAGGTACGCTATTAGAATATCATCAAAAGAATGAGAAGTGGGCGCACAATTAGGACCTCGAGAGTAATTTGTCCGTCTTTGGAAGTAAAAGGCATCTACGCCAGATGCCACACATATCTGTCATTGGCGGTCAGATGACAGGCAGGAAAATGACAACTAGCAGGTCATTTCAAGAGCTGATGAAGTAATAAATGACTGATTACAGCAGCAGTGGCCTTTGCTGATTACAGGACGCTTCCTCAGTTAAACTAATAAAGGCAAACTCCTGGGTGGCAAGTCTTACCTCGCAGCTACTGGTAATTAGCTATTTTTATCACGTTCGCACTTTATTTTTCTAAATATGGAATATTCACTGGATTATCTTCAAAGAGGTACTCATATCACTATTTATGCTTAATGGTATTTTTGTACCCAAAAGTAATAGTTTTTATAATCAATCGAGTGCATTCTTTAAGGAGTTAAGTTGATAACGAAATTCTGACTATATATTTAACAAAAGATATGGGTGGCATGAAATTAAATTAAATTTAAACTATTTATTCTTTGAAACTATTATTGTTAAACCTATTTTCAATATTTTGAAAACACATATATTTAACAACTTTAATCAATGTATTAGACTTCATACATTGTTAACTTAATGCTGATGAAGACGTGATAGAACATCACCACACACTGTTATATCATAGCTAAATTAAACTATTGATATAGAGAGTACTATTCAGTCGAAGGTATGGGTCGTAAAGGACTATCATATTGACTTTAGGAATGCATGGTATATATGTCAGTACAAAAAGATAAAGAATACCAATTTGATATCAAAAGTTATATGCAATAGAGGACTACTTCAGCCTTCTCAATTTTAATAGTAATGTTAATAATGTTCACAGAAAAGAAAATGTTTGACTTCAGAATGCTATCACCTACCTCCTCATTAGTGGACACATAGTCTGATGTCATAGGTGCCTATTTAGATTGCCTTTACTCAGTTGCTGTGTTTTATTGTTAGGTAGTAACATATATCACAGGCAAGGCTGGTACATCGAATTGCAATGACTGATGTGGCTATTGCACTATTTGCCTGAGGTCTGTGATGTCATTAGTCGCTCACCACCATGACTAATAGTGTCATAAAGACTACCAAACCTTGGGGCACAGGAGATAGTGTCACACGGCCAAAATATACCAGTCATTCACGATCTTGAGACAATCACCTACAGCGCAGTTACTTAGCCACTCTCTGTCGCTACTGTGTTTTCAGCAGTTACTTTGCTGTTGCTGAATCAGCACTTTTGGGAATTTATGTCAATTCTCAAAACTTAACATAGTGTAATCGTATACCAATTAATGATACGCAATAATTATAATCACTATTTTAATGACCAATAGACTGAAGGACGAATTTAATTATATGAAAGGAATTTTAAGTGTTTTTTCTTCTAGGAAAATGATGAAGAATCGAATAGATATTTCCTTGCCAAAGTGTCCGGTTTTTAGGTAATATTGCAGTGAGTAATTTAGGTTTTGAGGATAAGTCATTCTGAGACATATTAGTCACCATTCACTTTATTCTGATATCTGACGAAACTGTATAACTTCAATTCTATTCAGTGAATTTACTGCTGGTTTGAAGACATTTATACATTATTATCACATGATACTCTATCGTTTAGTTAGACTTTAGTGACATTTGTTAGCACTATCGTAGACGTAGGCAGCAGATGGTCACTGCCATGGTCCACTGTAAGCTACTGTTTTAATTAGAATACCTCTTGCTACTAAGCTATTTCTAGAATTCAGTTGATAACAGATAGAATTTTAGCTGCAGAATACCACGCATTGCTGGTCTTCATTGACATTCGAGATATTTTGAGGCTAGATAAAATACTTTCGAATGTCTGTGCCCGAACTCCTAACCTTGCTCTCTCAAAATAACATTGAATTCTATATAAATAACACACATTGTACCTACCGTAAAGAAATAAGAATAAAAATGTCCATTATCAGTGACACATATAGTTGAAATGTGTGTTGCTTGCGTTTATATAAAAAAAATTGGAAAAAAAAATATTATTTTCCAATAGGTATCTTCTATCTTGAGCACAAAAAACAGACAAAAAAAATCATTTTTTGATAAATAAAAATTAGATTTGCGATACTTTAAGGTGATTTTCTTCTTAATTTTGAATGATATATTTTTCCCATTTTTAAAACTAGTCATTCTCAATTTTCAGAAATATTTTAATATGAACAATTGAACATTCATAACTTCATTCATAAAGAAAGATTAATTATAGTACAGTACACTATAGTACAGTACACTATAGTACAGTACACTATAGTACAGTACACTATAGTACAGTACACTATAGTACAGTACACTATAGTACAGTATACTATAGTACAGTACACTTTAGTACAGTACAGTATAGTACAGTACACTATAGTACAGTACACTATAGTACAGTACAGTATAGTACAGTACACTATAGTACAGTACACTATAGTACAGTACACTATAGTACAGTACACTATAGTACAGTACACTATAGTACAGTACACTATAGTACAGTACACTATAGTACAGTACACTATAGTACAGTACACTATAGTACAGTACACTATAGTACAGTACACTATAGTACAGTACACTATAGTACACTGCATTATAGTACAGGTTATTAAAATGAAGGAAAAACTCTCTATCTAATTTGAATAAAATTGATAGGTAATTTCATACATGAATATGGATAGGAAATAAATTCTGTACATTATTTATATCTCAGTACGCTAGAGGATAAATAGTATTATTTATTTCAATTATTTGATCACATCTAATTGTATTATGGCAACTCATTTCAGTATAAATTGAAACAAAAAAAGGTATTCCCAAACAATAGATGGTTAGGAAGCAGTGAAATGTACATTAAAATTTTCAGTTTTTTTAGACAATGAAATGCATGTATTTTATGAAATGTTTTATATTAATTGATATATACATATATATAGATATATATTGCATTAATGGAGTTACCTGTTTGGTGTATTTAAAAGATATGAGAAAGGCTTAAAGTTCATTAAAATATACTGCAGCGGTTGTTTTTGATGTTCTTTTTCTGAAATGAGAACACGAGGCTCAGAATCTCCACTCGATGGGTCATTACTTAGTGTGTATTGAGGTCCCGCAAACAGTAGCGATTCACTAGAATGGAAATAAGTGTTCTTCTACCACTTTTTCTGTTTATTTTCAAACAATAGCGTTCATTACAGTGAGTGTCAAATAACCCTATCACTTCCATCAGATTGAGCATAAAAAAGAGCGTCAAACAGGTTTTAGATATTCTTTTGAAACAGAGAAGTCTGTGTAATTAAACTATTACGTACTGTCATCTGGTGGGGACATTCAGGTTTATATGTTTTAGCGATGCCTTTACTTGGTCACAGAAAAGGATGTGCCTGTCATACCTGCTCTATCGCTAGAACAACATCACCCTTATGGCACACTGGGCAGTGATGGGTAAAGGGTTGAGACATTCAATCTGCCTCTGGTTGTCTCATCATCACTTGGGTAAACACATGAAGGGTTACAATGGAGAGGGTTGTTGTCACAGCTACTGTGCTGGTGACAATGCTACCTATTGACAGTGTCAGCTAATCACGATAAATAATGTTAGTCTTTGGTTAACTTTTTGCAGCGTAGTAATTAAATTACAAGGCAAATAATTACCTCAGCTTTTATTAGGCTTTAACTGGGATGCAAACACGCATTTAAATTTCAAAGAGACAATTAAAATCTATTCTTTTGGAATTTTCTTAGAATGAGATTTGTAAATATGGAAATGAAACCATTCCTTAACCTGTCCCATGCCAAAACATACACTGTTTCCCTAAATACTGAATTAATTATTTAATGTCCTCTTTTAAGGATTTGTTGAACTTTTTTTTAACAATGTTTCTAATAATTATATTCTTATGGTCGCAGACATACATGACATTTGGAAATAAGTAGACAAGGGTACAACTTTAAAGTGTTAACAGACATTTTCACACAGCTATCGAGAGAGTGATAGAAAAAGTCTACTTTTTAGGGGATAAATAATAATAAATAAGACGACTGCACGATAAAGCACGAACATTTAATTGTGAATTAAGTTTATATCTATTTAGAAACTTTCGCATGTGTTTTTTCTCAACAAAATGTCCTCACTGTTAAAATAATGATATTTTAATATAGATTTAATTGTTTTGTGGAATAATATTTTGAAGGACGTCCAGACGGTGTATTTTAGTTTCTAATTCAGAAATAATAGAATCAAGCATTAGGTTGATGTTAAATGCGATCTAAAAAAGAAATTACTGAATTTGGGAAAGTGTGGATGGATAACTCACACATTCATACGGTATAATAGAAGATAACTCTACAGTAAATACATTTATATGTTGTAGGGGGAGGTGATGTAGAGGTGATGTAATATGATATGATCGTGTGTGGACACTTGGCCGAATGACACTTGGCCGAATGACACTTGGCCGAATGACACTTGGCCGAATGACACTTAGCCGAATGACACTTGGCCGAATGACACTTGGCCGAATGACACTTAGCCGAATGGACATTTGGCTGAACGGACATTTGGTCGAAAAACTTTTATTCAATATGAATCCATATTACCAATTAACTCTGTTCAATTTAATTATAATTTTTATTTCAATGGAATTGAAAGTTATTTTATTGACAGGAAATTAAATTCTAATGTGTACAAAATGTGTATCCATTTTACGAACTGCAAGCACATATTGCTCAACAATTTAAATTTTTTCATAATCATGGATTTCATCGCATGGTAAAAAGCTTCTCTCCATACTTTTGAACTTGGTATCATTGTTATTATATTATTTAAAGTTGTTATTTTTATCATATTAAATAATATTACTATCCAATTCTTTTCATAATAAAGATATTTCGGCCAAATGTCATTCGGCCAAGTGTCCGTCAACCGATAGTGATACATTAACCAATATCTGTTCTATTTACAGATATAGGTTCACTTCTTATTTTCTGTATGTTATGACATTTCTATACAATTACTACCTAAATTCGTTTGGAAATATTCTGCATCATATAGTTTATACTTGAGAAAAAACTATATTGCATGTTCGAAAGTTAAAATCAAAATATTTAATCATTTCAATGCATTTTTCATTTGTTAATTAATTGATTCATTAATTCATTGATCATATATAGCACCTATAACAGAAGTTACAGAGTCAGGCCACACTGATGCTCTCATTCACAAAGTATTATTTAGTACATGCTAAGGAATTTTAAGGCCATATGAACAGCAGTAGGCTCTTAGGTCTGCCTAGTTAAAAGGATCAAAATACTACGTAACTACAGAAACAAAAATAACGATACGTAAAATCAATGTATTTTTGATACAAATTCAACGAGACGAGGAAAAACCGGATTTGCAATAATTATACAATAATTATACTTTTTACAAAAATGATCTAAAAAATTTATCTTCTCAATAACCAAAAAATGCATCTCTTGTACTTGTATAAAAATGCATTTGTAATTTTATCTGCATCATCAAATAGTGTCAAATAATTTGACACATTGTTTTACTTTATCTGCAGGAGTTAACGAACCTTTAAAAAACTCTTATCATTTAAATAATTACTGATGGGTGACTAACTAGTCACAATATATGGTAATGTGCAAACATTTGGGTGGGAAGATTAAATAATTATTATTATAAACTAGTTGACACATCCTGTCAAAAATGACGACTTTTCTAAATGTATAAATTTTCTGAACTATTACACAGAGAAAAAAGTTTACTCATATTTAATGGGTCAACAATTTATGCTTTGAATCAATTTATTACGTGAGTTAGTTGGACTACATTCATGTTCTCACGTGTGTCAAAACAACTATGACGTGGTGTGTCACCAAACATAGTTAATTCAAATCATTTTATAGATTGAATCAACTTACTATGAGAGTTAGAGTTACATTGTGGGAGTTTGAACATATGTTAAAACAACTAGGACAAAGTGTGTTGAAGTAACTCACAAAGATTGTTAATTCAATGTATCTGGTGTATGAATTAACTTACTATGAGAGTTGACGCTACTTTTTTTGAAGTTTAGGTGCGAGTTAAATCAACTATGACATAGTGTGTTATAGTAACCCACAAAGACTGTTAATCCAAAGTATTCTGCAGTGTATGAATTAACTTACTATGAGAGTTGGCGCTACTTATTTGTCAGTTTAGGTGTGAGTTAAAACAACTATGACATAGTGTGTTAAAGTAACCCACAAAGACTGTTAATACTATGTATCTGGTGTATAAATTAACTTACTATGAGAGTTGGTGCTACTTTTTTTAAGTTTAGGTTTAAATTAAATGAGTATGTGGCAACTTATGCTTTCCTCAAAGCCAATTAATCGGTTGACACTTTACAGTTCAAATCTTGTTTAAGTGTATTACTTGTGAACGCTCTTCAATACCATTTTAGTTCGAGTGCAAACAATAGCGTTATATGCACTAAATAGTATTATCGCTGCCGATCGATTATTAATTATCAATTGATTCCATTAATAAATTGATAAATGTCTGCCTAAATATTCTAAAATTTTGGTGATTGATAGGCAGGCAGCTAGGTAGTTATTTGAAGAGCTGATTTTCAGTATATAACTTTTCATAATAATAAATTTTGATTACTGTCTTCCGGTTTGTAAACTGATATCCAAACAAATTTTCCTAGATTATTATATGTTAACTAATTTAAGCATCATACCTACCTAGCTGTTTTTTCAGAGCTAATACCTTCTACATAGGGATAGGCAGTTACTGCGCTGTCCTCAGATAGGGTAAGTTCCAAATTATCAGGAGATTTCAAATTTTCGGTCATGTATGGAATATAGTATATAGCTACCTAATAGCTAATTAAAATAAATGTTGATTAATTATTTTATATAGTTTTTCTTAGGCGACCGAAAATGTGGAACCGTCCGATATTTCGGAACTTATCCTACTATCTCAAGTAAAGTGGTCTGATAATTTATGTATTCTAAAACTAGTTGGTGTACCTATAGGTAGGGTTACACAGGTAAATTCGGTTCTTTAATTTCTGATTGTGACCCTATTAAGAGAGTCTCAAAATCATTTTGAAATTAGTTTAGCTATATATTGAATTGCTGAATATCATAATTAGTTCATTTTATGATAGGTTCTATTTATTTCACGAGTGCCTTGAAGCCATGATGGTTATTAATGTTTCTGAAATAAGAGGCCGCAGTTAGTAAAAGTGCCCCAATTTACCTATACTTGACCCTAGTTTTCTATGACCGGGAGAACTCCATCCAGGGAGGTAGTCGGAGGAGAACACCGTCCAGGGATTTGGCAGGGAGAACTCCAACCAGAGGTGAGCCTCTTGATATATTATACTTTTTTGGTATTTAATTAAAGTTTAAATTAAGAGTGTATAATGAACAAAATTATGAGGATTAACCAGGAAAATCCATTGCATTTATTAGAGCTAAATTTATACTGCATCTGAAGATTTATAATTAGTTTAACATTTAATATAAATGATTTACCTATATGAAACAATTCTCAGTTAATAATTTTCTTCATTTCCTTATTAATATGGTTTTCTATATTTTCTGAATCTACTTTCAGATCTTTATAAAAAATTGATGGAGTAGATCAACGTCATCAACCATCGGAGTCCTCTTCAATTCCTTTGAATGATTCAGAAACTATTTGAAAATATTAGATGAATTTTAAATATGTATTTGCAATATGATTATCTCTTACTTTTTCATATGCTTTTAGGGATTCCAGACATGAAAAGAATATCGAAGCTGTCGCTATCTCATCACAAAAGGAAAAAGAGTTGGTGATGTTATTGATAATGTATATGAACGATACTACAAATTTCTATTATATATAAATATACGAATCTCTTATTTCAGGAATTGGCAACCTATAGTTGTGACAGACAGTGGCGAGGATTCAAATTGTACTTCTAAATAAAAATTCTAAAACTTAAATGTTTATATTTCGTTTTCAATTTGACCTTGGTAATTTTATTAGCATATTTCTACATCAGTGCCTATTAGTAAGATGAAATGGACTAAAATATGGTTTAGAAGATAAAGGCTTTATTATTATTCATTAAGTTATAGTTAATTGCAGCATATCAAAGATTTATTCTATCAACTTTTGTTTTTGTAATCTAGCCTGGTTATTTAATTCATCTAGCCTACCTATTTATCACTATGTAAAGTTATTTACGTCATCTAACTACTTATTTATAAACTGACCTGATGAAGTTATTTATTCAATCTTATCTATTAATTTACAACTAATAACCATATATCAATTCATCGGATAGAAAACATTTCAAAAAGCAAAGATTAGTATAGGTGATAAATCATTTTCTTAAATCAAAATAGTATGCATATCACAGAAGCAAAAGTAGGAAAATATATGAACATGTTTGATTTGGTCGAATAGAATAAATAGTCTAATCTAATTGATACCGGGACCAAACTCGAGATTATGATTTAATAGAGTAAATATAGTGACTACAAAAGTCATGTAAAAGTTGATATACATTTACTTAGTTTAATAGTAGTTGATATAACCAACACGAGATGTTGATATAACCTACACGAGTAGTTGGTATAACCTACACGAGTAGTTTATATAACCTACACGAGCAGTTGGTATAACCTACACGAGTAGTTTATATAACCTACACGAGTAGTTGGTATAACCTACACGAGCAGTTGGTATAACCTACACGAGTAGTTTATATAACCTACACGAGCAGTTGATATAACCTACACGAGTAGTTTATATAACCTACACGAGCAGTTGATATAACCAACACGAGTAGTTTATATAACCTACACGAGTAGTTTATATAACCTACACGAGTAGTTTATATAACCTACACGAGTAGTTTATATAACCTACACGAGTAGTTTATATAACCTACACGAGTAGTTTATATAACCAACACGAGTAGTTTATATAACCTACACGAGTAGTTTATATAACCAACACGAGTAGTTTATATAACCAACACGAGTAGTTTATATAACCTACACGAGTAGTTGGTATAACCTACACGAGTAGTTGGTATAACCTGCACGAGCAGTTGGTATAACCTACACGAGTAGTTAGTATAACCTACACGAGTAGTTGGTATAACCTGCACGAGCAGTTGGTATAACCTACACGAGCAGTTGGTATAACCTGCACGAGCAGTTGGTATAACCTACACGAGTAGTTAGTATAACCTACACTAGTAGTTGGTATAACCTACACGAGCAGTTGGTATAACCTACACGAGTAGTTAGTATAACCTACACGAGTAGTTGGTATAACCTACACGAGCAGTTGGTATAACCTACACGAGTAGTTAGTATAACCTACACGAGTAGTTGGTATAACCTACACGAGCAGTTGGTATATATAACCTACACGAGTAGTTGGTATAACCTACACGAGTAGTTGGTATAACCTACAGTAGTTGGTATAACATACACGAGTAGTTGGTATAACATACACGAGTAGTTGGTATAACACATAGGAGTCATTGGAGAAACATACACAAGTAGTTGATGTAACTTTGTTCTGTAGTTATTATAACCATTACATATAATTGGTTCAACCATCACGAGCAGTTTTGACTATCACAGATAGTTGTTGTGACCATCGGGAATTAAAAATAATCAACTCACATATGTGTTGTTTTAACCAACGTCAATTTCACTCATTTTAAATAGTACCTGCAACTCATCACGTAGGTAGGCGCACAGATAAACCATAAAATTCAGTCAAAACAAATCAAATATGATTTGATTCAACTAATCCTTTCTCTGTGTGTAAAAAGATTAATTAATATCGTAATTACTACATACCTTCACTTCTCTCTCTCTCTCTGTATATTAAATTGAATTAAATAAGATAGAGTTCAGTTATTGAAATCATTAATATCCTTATTGAACTGATATCAGAATTACCAGGTACCAAAGCTACCAGAAGCTTGTCAAGCGTATTATTAGGTTAGTGAGACGGACACACTGACAGAATCCGCTACTACTTATGTTATTGGTTAATTTTTTCATATACCTTTAAAGAAAGTTAGGTAAAAGTTTCTACAGATATGCGAGTCTAACATCACACAACTATATGAGGATTGGGATACTTGTCTTACTATATTTTTCATGTTTTTAATATTTTTAAATTGAAAATAAAGCATCAAATGATTCTAACGAAACTTTAGATAGTTCAAGTTATTAAAATTCAGCACCGAATACTTTTTTAAACTAAATCAAATTGCAATTTAACAAAATAGTTATTTGTGGAAAATAAATATATACTATATATGTATTTTTCTTTAATATTTTCGGCACCGTCTAAAGAAGTATAATATATATATTCCCCTATTTATGGTAAAATTGGGGACATCAATTGCATGCAGTCATACATATCCATCGCATCATTTTTAAATTACATTCTATCAATTAGGTACCGATAAAGAGTTATTTTCCGTCACGTGACGTCATCAATTTGTGTAGACTTCTGTCGCGTGCATCATAACTTATATCATAAAATACCTACTGAGATGCTAAAATTTTGAACGCTGTACTCTATTAATTTAAATAATGTTACTCCAATTGGCAGAGCCACAGGTTTGACCTATTGTGTAATTGGTGATAGAAGAAAAAATAGTTCAATATTATCCATTAATTCAAATACGAACTCATTCCCTCTGATTGGACGAATGGTGAAATTTCTCTCCCACATCTCAGTCTAACTTTAAGAGGTTTAAGAATTACGTGATAGTATTTAGTTTACTCTATAGGGGAGAATAAGAAAATTAACAAGTTAGGTGAATTTACACGTTTTTTATTTTTTTTAAATTATTCTCTCAAAGCAGAAACATGATTCCAAATAGTAAAGTTTCACTGATAAAATGGTTTGTTAGTTGAATGCATATAACACAGTACCAAATCACTATTATTTGCTACATATTGTTCTAAAAACAATTAGAAAAGCATTTAGTAGAGTATAAAGTTATCATGATGTGATGACAGTGAAATAATTCTCGTTAAGATATGATTTATGATAATAAAGAACATGGGTTGTATTTCCTCACTAAATACTTCACATCGATTCTCCCAAAGTGACAGCAGTCTTCACGTTCTCCCTCTGTAAAATATTAGCCAACACGCCTACCTGCCTCATTAGTACGCCCCTAACGCCATCTACCTGGCCACAGGTAATGGGTTCATCTCTGACGATGCTCACATTAACCTGTCAGATGGTCTGTCAGGGACAGGGTGGGGACCCAACCCTTAGTCTGGTAAGAGGGTAAATCACCCTGTAGGACATGAGGGTAACTAAGAAATAGTCAATAACTTCAGAGAGGATATGCTTCTATAGGATAATGAGATTATTGAGAAACACATCTAATTCTTTTCTCATTTTATTTACTGATGATATTGCTAAATAAGATATTATATTTCTCTATCAAAAGCAATAAACAATCATCTCTTTTAAATTTATTTCTATCCAGTACATTTTCATTCTCTCGCAAGATTCAGCAGAGTATAATGCAACTGTTTTAATTGTTTAACTAGATTCAATTGGAGTGTCTATAACTCTCCACACCTCTTCTAGATGTCAGGTTAGCCGCAAGTCCCACCGTTTCCCATTAACCCATTCATATTAGTTGTTGTGCTTCATTAACATACAAATAACAACAAATCTTGTCATAAATATTATAGCTATAAAAAGTAATAAGCAATATCTCCCCAGCTGAGTCAGTGTCCATCACGAGGAGTCTGGTGCACGGTACCCTGCCAACCTGAATATATTATATTAGTGGGGTTAGTTATGAATTATCGGTCAGTTCCACATCTTTGAACATATAAGAAAAAATGATATAATAATAATTTTACTCAACTTATCCTAGTGAAATAATTATTATTATATCGTTGATTCTTATATGTCTGAAGATGTGGAACTGACCGATAATTCAGAACTTACCCTAGTGGGGAAATTTTATCCAATGATTAAACTTTTTCGAAAATAAGATAAGAAATATTAACTAGTTATGGTAATATTATTTCTAATATGATCCATAATGTGGAAGTGTTCGATATATCAGATCCTTCCCTACTCTTCATTTCTAATCATTGGAAACCATAGGGAACTTACTCGGGATATTAATAAGGATTTTTCCATTAGCTGCGGAGTAACCAATAGGTTTGTTATCGAAGTCTGTGGAAGAGAAACATACGATGGGTGGTTAATTAAACATGTGAAGGTATAAATTGGAAAGGAAATGTAGTTATCCATTATATTCATAATTTGGTGTACTCTCAAAGTTAATGGTAATTATTTAACTGTCTTTATTTAAAGCTATTCTAATTATAAAAGAAGTGTGATTTAATAGCATGAAAAATCACCATTGTTAACACAAATGAATAAAGTACAAAGGGACATTTAAATTACGTGTAAAAAATAAAAATGTATCAATACACATATGCAAATGGAATATATTTTACTCCTAAAAATCTATATTCCTGTAGCTCTATCTTATGTAACATAGCAATGTAAGTGTAATACTTAGCATAAAGAAATATAATAATATAAATATTATTAATACTAAATACAATATTATATTTCATTCACTTTAATTGACAATATTTGTAAAAATATTTATTGCATTTGAGTGGCATTTCTTTGAACTACCTAATGTTCTGCATTAATCTATAGCAATGGAGTGATCGATTGAAAAGATTTGGATTAATAGTAAGTAATAAGGCGATATGGTATATTTTATTCATTAAAATATATATACATCTTACAATCTAAAGAAACGATAGGGATATCTATTAATTTATATTTAAAAAAATTCTACTGAATTTTCTGAGAAGTAACCAGTCTATGGGTCAGTGATGCAGAACTGTATATTCGTCCATTGAAAATATACCTCTCATAACTATATATTTGCCTGTAGTTTATACCTCTCATAACTATATATTTGCCTGTAGAATATACCTCTCATAACTATATATTCGTCCATTGAAAATATACCTCTCATAACTATATATTTGCCTGTAGAATATACCTCTTATAACTATATATTTGCCTGTAGAATATACCTCTTATAACTATATATTTGCCTGTAGAATATACCTCTCATAACTATATATTTGCCTGTAGAATATACCTCTCATAACTATATATTTGCCTGTAGAATATACCTCTCATAACTATATATTTGCCTGTAGAATATACCTCTCATAACTATATATTTGCCTGTAGAATATACCTCTCATAACTATATATTTGCCTATAGAATATACCTCTCATGACTATATATTTGCCTGTAGAATATACCTCTCATAACTATATATTTGCCTGTAGAATATACCTCTCATAACTATATATTTGCCTATAGAATATACCTCTCATAACTATATATTTGACTATAGAATATACCTCTCATAACTATATATTTGCCTATAGAATATACCTCTCATAACTATATATTTGCCTGTAGAATATACCTCTCATAACTATATATTTTCTATAGAATATACCTCTCATAACTATATATTTGCCTATAGAATATACCTCTCATAACTATATATTTGCCTGTAGAATATACCTCTCATAACTATATATTTGCCTGTAGAATATACCTCTCATAACTCTATATTTTTCCATTGGAAATAGCTGTGCCTTGCCATTTTAAGGTATTTAGGCATCCATGTCGTTAGATTGACTCTCACTATTCTGATGGCAGTTCCTCACGATCTGGAAAAAGGTTGTAAAGGCTCAGACATTTGATTGAAATGTGCCATATCGTCTGATGAGGAACCTAATTACCTTTCTATCCATCATTTCAACTACGAGAACCTATTCTATCTCTCCTCTGTCCATCACTCTATACTGCCCACAAAATGAATGGTGATGTCTCCAGATGGTAAACCCACTTCAATATTATTAAAGATAATATACAGATACTCCAACTTCTGCTTGTGACAATTAAAAGGCAGACTAAAATTTCAAACTTTTATAAGTACAATCTCCATTTCCTATAAATAGTAAAGAGGTACAACTTATGATGGAAAGAAAAAAGATCAGCTGAAAACTGAGGTGAAATAATGTCAGAATATTATATCTCTATAAAATACCTAATTTACATATATTAATGGTCTTTAGATTAGTAAAAAAAAATATTTTCAATTAGTACAAATAAAAAGTGTCATAGAATAGTGTTTTGCGAGCGCTATGCCAGTTCTCAAAAGATGGTAATGTGTTCACCAAGTCTCCGCCTGCATACACCATTGGCAGCACACTTCCCTTTCTGCTGAATGTCCCATTGAGTCTCCTTTTCAAGACATAATTACTACCAGAAACTTCCACAAAACCTCCCATCGTGATTGCTATCAGAATGTAAACAATCAAATAATGTCCAAGTCATGGAATCTCTTTTTAGTGAACTTTTCCTTATTTCTCACAGAATTTATGGATGACCGTTGATTTCTTTTGTTGAGTTCCTAGGCAGATTTGTAACTTCATTGGAACATTTGGAACCTAAAGAACACTCAATAGAGCATGACGAGGGAAATGAAGAGCTATCTCTTCGTTATTTGGGGAGAGGTACAAATTACGGTATGTATATCATTTAGATAATGAACGAGTTCTAAATGTTGCTTGGGGGAGAGGGTCTCAATGTAAATAAAATACACCAAAGTGACATAAAAACAGTTTTTCGTAGATAAAACTATATATTTAGAATATAATTATCACTATAAAATAAATACGAAAGTATTTAATAATGCAAATGTTGTGATAGGTCTTGCAATTAAATATAAATAATTAAATATTTACAGTACATAAAATGATTATAAAAGCAAAATTAACGCTTTATTTAAAGGTTATTTATTATATTTTTTGTTCTGCATTTTTACCATGTGCAGTTATGCGATCATTTTATCTTAATTATATAAAACAAAACTAGAATATAATAATTATATTTTGTATTTGGGTTATCTTTGGTTATTGAACAAAAGTCTTTTTAGAATTTATTGGCTATTATAATATGCATGACTTCAGAAAATAATAGCAGTTATATTTTTTATCAGGAATTATCCGTTCATACACTCAGATTGACAATAGTCTAAAGTTAAAAAAAATTAAAAGAGAACAAAGAAAATGTAATAAAGAAGATACAAAAGAGAATAAAATGATAAAACCGATAGATAAAAATAAAAATACAACATAAAAATGAATATATAATTTTTGTATGCATATGAAATCCAAACCACTTTTTCTACGTTACCACCATGCAAATTTGTCATGTCTCTAAACTTATTAATTGATGTTTGACTAACTTTCTATATGTTATCAGCTGATTCATCGTAATTTTCCTATTGATATATAATATATTATCTTATAATTTCATATTAATTGTGCTGCGTAGTAGCAAAATATTAAATGCATATTTAGTCAAAAAGTCATTGAATATAATTTTATTTAATGAACTTTATAACGATTAAAAATACATCTAAATTATTCTATCCATATTATTTTATCTAAAATATTTTATCCATATTATTTTATCTAAAATATTCTATCCATATTATTTTATCTAAAATATTCTATCCATATTATTTTATCTAAAATATTCTATCCATATTATTTTATCTAAAATATTTTATCCATATCATTTTATCTAAAATATTTTATCAATATTATTTTATCTAAAATATTTCATCCATATTATTTTATCTAAAATATTTTTTCCATATTATTTTATCTAAAATATTTTATCCATATTATTTTATCTAAAATATTTTATCCATATTATTTTATCTAAAATATTTTATCCATATCATTTTATCTAAAATATTTTATCCATTTATTTTATCTAAAATATTTTATCCATATTATTTTATCTAAAATATTTTATCCATATTATTTTATCTAAAATATTTTATCCATATCATTTTATCTAAAATATTTTATCCATATTATTTTATCTAAAATATTTTATCCATATCATTTTATCTAAAATATTTTATCCATATTATTTTATCTAAAATATTTTATCCATATTATTTTATCTAAAATATTTTATCCATATTATTTTATCTAAAATATTTTATCCATATTATTTTATCTAAAATATTTTATCCATATTATTTTATCTAAAATATTTTATCCATATTATTTTATCTAAAATATTTTATCCATATTATTTTATCTAAAATATTTTATCCATATTATTTTATCTAAAATATTTTATCCATTTATTTTATCTAAAATATTTTATGTATAATATGTTTTAAAACATCGATAATATTTGATATATGATATGTTTTAAAACATCGATAATATTTGATATATGATATGTTTTAAAATATCGATAATATTTGATATATGATATGTTTTAAAACATCGATAATATTTGATATATGATATGTTTTAAAACATCGATAATATTTGATATATGATATGTTTTAAAATATCGATAATATTTCATATATGATATGTTTTAAAATATCGATAATATTTGATATATGATATGTTTTAAAACATCAATAATATTTGATATATGATATGTTTTAAAACATCGATAATATTTGATATATGATATGTTTTAAAATATCGATAATATTTGATATATGATATGTTTTAAAACATCGATAATATTTGATATAAGATATGTTTTAAAATATCGATAATATTTGATATATGATATGTTTTAAAATATCGATAATATTTGATATATGATATGTTTTAAAACATCGATAATATTTGAAAATTTTCGCCCGTTAGTAGGTAGTTCTGAGTAGCAAAGAATTGTCGGAAAAAAGTTGTGAGTATTGAAAAATGAAAAAATAACAATAAACTAGTAATCTAAATTAGATATTTAAATTCCTGCACCTAACTAGAATCAATAAAAGTTATAATAATACTCATGAATGAGATTATACTCCAGAAAATACAGAGAAAAAGAACGTATTATGAATATTCATATGAATTGCAAATCTGATCAAATTCATATATGTAGCTAATATGTAAACACTGAATATATCAATTATTAGAAACAAGGTGGATTTTACATGTAAAATATGTTTTAATTATATCTAGCTTATTTAATTGGCCGCATGTAGACTAATATACGCTATAACTACCAAACAGTCTATTTGACTAGTTTTTACTCTTCAAGCAATAGTAATCCATAAATTATTTATTATTGGTAAATAAATAAATAAAAATATTTTCTATATATTAAAAAAAATCAAAGCAATACAGTGAGAAAATATTTACCGTACTTTAATATTTCGATTGTGATTTAGATATTATTTCACGTGACTGATAATCATCAGCCTATTGATATTACAGATATATCAGTTGAATCGTGTCCCAATGTGTAGCGCTAATGCAACTAAAATACTCTTAATTGGCAAACAAAAGCTTGAGACGAGGCCATATAGTTTGTGCTCATGTAAGCTGTCCAATATATATGCTAATTGTTTATTACCTCCTATGGAGACGCGAGCCTTTCAATCTATACTTCCTAAGATCAGGAGCAAAGGAGTAGAACTAAATCAAGAGAATGGCAGAGTTATGGCCACACAATCACGATCTCATAATACCATCATCTATTCTAGCAATATTAATCTCTATATTAACAGTACTGCATTCTCTATACAGGTGCTTTACAATGAATTAATATCATTTGAAAGAGTGTGAGCAAAGCATCAGGTATTTCCCCAGGTAACTGTATGCACATATTTAGCCTGACTGATGTGCTCCCCTAAATCATCGAATATGGCTGCGCTTAAGGAGCTCACATGAATTATGCATTTTGCCACAAACTAATCATGCGCCAATAGCTATTTATGTTTCGATTAGAGGTCAGACTCTAAACTCCATGAAACGATATTCTAATTCAAAAAAAATCTCAATGACCATAATGTTAGATAATAAAGGTGATAAATAATTGACAGAGTACAAATTATCAAAGGAGGAGCTGTGAGATAATGGCTACACTTTGATTAGTTATTTATCGAATTCCTTCAGTTAGCAGTTCATTGAAGAGAGTACCTTTATAGGTAGTGTCATTAGCTGCTCCTCAATATCCCACCTCCAGTCGTCCATTGTTACTCAATCGTTTCAATTTGGCGGGATTGTGGCCTAATGATAATTACTTGAGAGACACAATCTAACCACAAAGGAGAGACTGTTCTAAAACACCACCAACAATGTACACTCTAACGCTCTCATACTGTCAAATAGATTGGCTTTCCAGTCTCTTGGCGGTCATTATTCAAAACAATGGACTGAAGAGGAGCCGCTTGAGAGCTGAAATAGCTACAAATAACAAAAGGGACCGATAGAAAGTCACTCCATGTACGTACAACCGTCAGTGAACAGCCTCCTCTCACTTCTAAACTGTAGAAGCTAATAGAGATTAAGTAAATGGAAGTGATAACTGCAGAGTCTGTCTGTTAGGCATCTTGTGTATCTCTTTCCCACAGAGAGCTGCTGTTAATCGCAGTCGGGAGTCAATTCGGTAACCAAAGATTGTCACTGTGGTCATTAGTCTCAGGAGCTATCTGTGGATGACATAGCCACTTCAATTCACCACAGGGCATCACAGTAGCTATCACACTTATACTCTCACACTCACTCACCCTGTGTCACACTCACTGTCTCACACTTATACTCTCACACTCACTCACCCTGTGTCACACTCACTGTCTCACACTTACTGTCTCACACTCACTCAGCCTGTCTCACACTCACTCACACTTACTCACACCAAATACATTAACAAGTATATTTAATATTATATTCTGAAATAGAATTATAATCAACATGAATCAAAATAAAATATTTTCTGCTCAAAAGTGAAGAACAGTTAATTTAACGATGATTAAAATTACCTCGTCTATAAATCGATGAAAGATGTCATTTATTGAGAGTTATGTCATTAAAATCTAATGAATAGTAATATAAGTAATTAAAATATCACGTGATGATGTTACAGACCATTATTGTTTGTATCGGCCTGTACTTCACTCTAAGTGTATCGGCCTGTACTTTACTCTGCTTGTATCGGCCTGAACTTTACTCTGACTGTATCGGCCTGTACTTTACTCTGACTGTATCGGTCTGTACTTTACTCTGACTGTATCGGCCTGTACTTTACTCTGCTTGTATCGGCCTGTACTTTACTCTGACTGTATCGGCCTGTACTTTACTCTGCTTGTATCGGCCTGTACTTTACTCTGACTGCATCGGTCTGTACTTTACTCTGACTGTATCGGCCTGTACTTTACACTGACTGTATCGGCCTGTTCTTTACTCTGACTGTATTGGCCTGTACTTTACTCTGACTGTATCGGCCTGTACTTTACTCTGACTGTATCGGCCTGTTCTTTACTCTGCCTGTATCGGTCTGTACTTTACTCTAATTGTATCGGCCTGTACTTTATTCTGACTGTATCGGCCTGTACTTTACTCTGACTGTATCGGTCTGTACTTTACTCTGACTGTATCGGCCTGTACTTTACTCTGCCTGTATCGGCCTGTACTTTACTCTGACTGAATCGGATTGTACTTTACTCTGACTGTATCGGCCTGTACTTTACTCTGCTTGTATCGGTCTGTACTTTACTCTAATTATATCGGCCTGTTCTTTACTCTGACTGTATCGGCCTGTACTTTACTCTGACTGTATCGGCCTGTACTTTACTCTGACTGTATCGGCCTGTTCTTTACTCTGACTGTATCGGCCTGTACTTTACTCTGACTGTATCGGCCTGTACTTTACTCTGACTGTATCGGCTTGTACTTTACTCTGCCTGTATCGGCCTGTACTTTACTCTAATTGTATTGGCCTGTACTTTACTCTGACTGTATCGGCCTGTACTTTACTCTGACTGTATCGGCCTGTACTTTACTCTGACTGTATCGGCCTGTTCTTTACTCTGCCTGTATCGGTCTGTACTTTACTCTAATTGTATCGGCCTGTACTTTATTCTGACTGTATCGGCCTGTACTTTACTCTGACTGTATCGGTCTGTACTTTACTCTGACTGTATCGGCCTGTACTTTACTCTGCCTGTATCGGCCTGTACTTTATTCTAATTGTATCGGCCTGTACTTTACTCTGACTGTATCGGCCTGTAATTTACTCTGACTGTAACGGCCTGTACTTCACTCTGACTGTATCGGCCTGCACTGTACTCTGACTGTATCGGCCTGTACTTTACTCTAAGTGTATCGGCCTGTACTTTACTCTGTCTGTATCGGCCTGTACTTCACTCTAAGTGTATCGGCCTGTACTTCACTCTAAGTGTATCGGCCTGTACTTTACTCTGACTGTATCGGCCTGAAATTTACTCTGACTGTATCGGCCTGTACTTCACTCTGACTGTATCGGCCTGCACTGTACTCTGACTGTATCGGCCTGTACTTTACTCTAAGTGTATCGGCCTGTACTTTACTCTGTCTGTATCGGTCTGTACTTCACTCTTAGTGTATCGGCCTGTACTTTACTCTGACTGTATCGGCCTGTACTTTACTCTGACTGTATCGGCCTGTACTTTACTCTGACTGTATCGGCCTGTACTTCACTCTAAGTGTATCGGCCTGTACTTTACTCTGTCTGTATCGGTCTGTACTTCACTCTAAGTGTATCGGCCTGTACTGTACTCTAAGTTTATCGGCCTGTACTTCACTCTAAGTGTATCGGCCTGTACTTTACTCTGACTGTATCGGCCTGTACTTTACTCTGACTGTATCGGCCTGTACTTTACTCTGACTGTATCGGCCTGTACTTTACTCTGACTGTATCGGTCTGTACTTCACTCTAAGTGTATCGGCCTGTACTTTACTCTGTCTGTATCGGTCTGTACTTCACTCTAAGTGTATCTGCCTGTACTTTACTCTGTCTGTATCGGTCTGTACTTTACTCTGACTGTATCGGCCTGTACTTCACTCTAAGTGTATCGGCCTGTACTTTACTCTAAGTTTATCGGCCTGTACTTCACTCTAAGTGTATCGGCCTGTACTTTACTCTGACTGTATCTGCCTGTACTTTACTCTGTCTGTATCGGTCTGTACTTTACTCTGACTGTATCGGCCTGTACTTCACTCTAAGTGTATCGGCCTGTTATTTACTCTAACTGAATCGGATTGTACTTTACTCTGTCTGTATCGGTCTGTACTTTACTCTGACTGTATCGGCCTGTACTTTACTCTAAGTGTATCGGCCTGTACTTCACTCTAAGTGTATCGGCCTGTACTTTACTCTGACTGTATCTGCCTGTACTTTACTCTGTCTGTATCGGTCTGTACTTTACTCTGTCTGTATCGGTCTGTACTTTACTCTGACTGTATCGGCCTGTACTTCACTCTAAGTGTATCGGCCTGTACTTCACTCTGACTGTATCGGCCTGTACTCTAAATTATGTGAGATTTTCCAAACTTATAATATAAATCAACTTAAAATTAATATTAAAGAAATATTTACTCATCTTACCATATGAATATATTTATAAAATTCATTTAGTTAAATTATAGTAAATCAGAATATTTTATTCGATTATTTCTAAGATAAGTGAATTCTCATTATTATCTTAACACTGTAACACAACAAATATGAATGATTTGATTTTAATGGAACTTTTAAATGAAATTAGTGCAATATTAATGCTTAACTAGTTTCAACGATTAATTTGTAACCATATGAATCATTCATCGGAAATTTTAACTAAAATGGACACTCGTAGAGCGCATATCATTGCCGCCGACATTCAATACTATATCTAATCAAATGGTTCTAATTAAATGGTCCGTTCCATCAAATTTCAGGCAATTTGGTTGAAATACTTTTTGAGTTATGTGAATAACAAGATTATTAATAAGTAAATAAAAACCGATGAAAACATAACCTTTCGCAACTTTGCGAAGGCATTGAGGTACAACTCTTTCAAAAGGTATACCGTATTTAGATGCTGCGACTCATCTCAAGGTGTACGGTAATGACCGGAAGCGTTAGATGTCACGTGCTCCCCGCCACTGGTTGTCATTTTTTGCTCTTGTTTATTCTGTTGCATGCACGACACTTTTCCTCCTCACATTTGGAAGAAAAGAGTCGAGAAAATGTCACCGGAGTAGACCACACAGGAGACAACCGCTAAACGACAACAAAACAGAGCCTACTGAGTAAGTTCTGAATTATTGCACAGTTACAAATTATAACATACCCTGCAGTGTTAATTTTTCTGCATAGAATGAAATATTTTATAGAGGAAATACATTTAAAATTGTATCAATAATTAAAATTAGATTACCATGTCAATATATTCCAGTGCGTATCATGACTACATTCGTCATTTTTTTCTATCTCTTTACTGAAAGTGAGACACGAATAAATATATCATTAAATTCACAACAGCCTATATTAAATGGAGAAATTATTGTAAGTTAAAAATAAAATAATTGTTTTAGAAAATATTTCAAATTGAATATGCAAAATTCTTCAAGTATCAATACAACACTTTACAAAAACTATAAAAGACAACAAGGTATTGATTTTCACCCTCTCAAATCTCGGAGATATTCATTTTTCAGAACTGACCTGCGCCAGTTTTGAAAAAGGAATCAGGACTATCATCATCATACGACAATGGGACTAGGAATGAGTTGCATCGGTAGACCCGGAGGAAGGAACAAGAGATAGGGAGCGGAGCGAAGATTTGCACAGGAGCAGAAATGTGGTTAATGGTAAGGCAACTGCAGCAGGAGGAGGTTGAGGATGAGGTGGAGTCCTTGAGGAAAAGCAACGAAAAGCTAAGAAAAGAGGTGAGGAAAATGAAAATAAAAAGGAGGGAATAACTGGAAAAAAGGAAGAGGAAATGATTAGGAGATTGGGAGATTAGTGGCAGGAGATTCTGAGGCTAGAAGAGAAATGAATGCAAAGTGAAGAAAGGAGGTAAGAGGAAAAGGAAGAATGGCAAGATCGATTGATAGAAAAAAATTGAATTGATATTGAAATAGATAACAGAAAAGAGAAGACATCAAAACTTAGAGAAGATCACAAGTCACAGGAGTACGAAGATGGGAAGTGAAGGACTCGATGGGACTAAACAGGAGAAGAATAGAAAAGTAAAATTCAGAAGAGGAGGAATCATCGGATGGAGAGTGGGAGAGAAAGAACTGAAGAGAAGAACTGGTAATGATCTAAAGAAGAGAAACAGAACACAGGAGAAGATTTAAAAAAATGTAATTATTATGTAAGAATATGTCATTTAGTGCATAGTAATTGTAAAGTTTTTTTCAGTAATTTTGAGTGATTATTTAAATTTATTAATTTATATATTTCATCTGACTTACAATATGTAAGAGGAATATTTCCAGCATTAATAATTTCGATATTTTTAGTTAGTTACTTATAGACAGTGCATGGGTATTAAACTTTAATCTGGGAAAATATTTGAATAAATAAAATTAAGAATAGATTAATTAGATCATTATAACCATGATATCATCAAAGACTTTCCTTAACCTTCCAACTATTTAGCTACTGTATTAGCTATCTAATGATCACACTGTTACAATCTAATGATCACACTGTTACAATCTAATGATCACACTGTTACAATCTAATGATCACACTGTTACAATCTAATGATCACACTGTTACAATCTAATGATCACACTGTTACAATCTAATGATCACACTGTTACAATCTAATGATCACACTGTTACAATCTAATGATCACACTGTTACAATCTAATGATCACACTGTTACAATCTAATGATCACACTGTTACAATCTAATGATCACACTGTTACAATCTAATGATCACACTGTTACAATCTAATGATCACACTGTCACAATCTAATGATCACACTGTTACAATCTAATGATCACACTGTTACAATCTAATGATCACACTGTCACAACCAAATCTTAACCAAGTTTGGTTCGATATAGTCATCTAATAATTTTTGTCTTATTGTACTAAATTGTTTTGTTGTAGTGCATTTGCATAGCGAGTATACATTTTTGTATATTCGATATGTATACAGGGTGGCGCAAAAAATGGAAATCCATTTTCAAATTAGTTTATTTTACAAACAATTGAATTTACAATTTTTCTATAATTAAAGTTTTATTCGTTTTGTTTTTTTGCATCTCTCTTGAAAATATGTTACACTTACGACTAAATTTAAACATCCTGCAGCGAATTGAAAAAATATAAATAAAAAAGGCTTGCGCAAGGACGACGAAAAACACAAAAAGACTTCAGATAATTTATTTCCATATGGTAGTAGTAAAACTTTTAAATATGCTATTTTTTATTCAACTAACGTTTGGTTTATCGACTCTTTTATTCATGGAAATTCTTCTTCATCACTAATCACGATGTCTTCTCCGAAACGAGCATATCTTTGCAGAAACCATTTTGCCAAACTTGTATGGTGCGGTAAATCATCTAATCGCTTTTTGTTCAAAATAAAGTGGTTTCTTCAGTTTTGAACTTATTAATTTAAGTCGATATGGTTTTATAGTTGGTGAAATTTTTTCCTAAAAGCTATGTTCAAAATGAGGTTGAACCTGTTTAAAGCTTTCAGTGTTTGAATAACTTGTCACAACAAAAACTCTGTTCTTTTGAAAGCTGCATTTGAGGGTGTCGAATAGGAGATACAAATTAACGGCGAATTGTTTTGTTAAAGATATCAATTTTATATCAAACATCAATTCTCAAATCATGATTAAGTTTTTAATTGTCTTTTATTTGTTACAGAAGATAATATTATTTAATGTTTAATGAATTATACCTATTGTGACTTTTTTCATATATTATATCCTCGCCCAAGCCCTTTTTATTTACCTTTTTTTAATTTGCTGCGGGATGTTTAATTTTTGTCGTAACTTTGACCGATTTTTAGGATAGATGCAGAAAAAGTAAAGGAATAAAATATTTTTTTTAAATTTCTAGCTCTATTAGTTTGTAAAATAAACTAGTTTGAAAATGGGTTTCCTTTTTTTTGCACCACCCTGTATAGTCATTGAAATATCGCATCTAAATAGAGTAGCATGATATTGGTAGAAATTAAGACATTTTCATTCTTTCAAAACATCCATAGCAATAGGTGTAATGTTAATATAAGTATAGTTTACATATTAGGTTTCATTAAACATTAGATGCTGTAATAATAAAGTTGTAAATGGAAGAGATTTGGTAAACAGGTGCCATTGATGGCTCGCTTTTATTAGCAAGAATATATCAGGTATAAATAATCTAGGTTTTAGATACAACTATACACGACAAAAAATATATTCTTGATTGTTCGTAATATCACTATTAAATATTGAGAGTAATTATATTAATAACAATGGCCTTGTTTTAAAATCAATCAAAATTTAATTTTACTTTGAAAATGAAACAACTGATAATAAATGGACAATGTATGAATTAATTGTCTACTTTTTCCACTGAGTGGAAGCATTTCGATAAGATATTTCACATTGCTTACACCCCATGTGAGCGCAATTATCAAAAGTATAACAGAAAGGATATATTGACAATCATAAGTGTATGTTGCGATCTGTAATGATACAGTCAACATAAACGGCCGAACATATCGTACCTATAAATGATAAGATGCTATTGCGATGTGGCTACGATGTTCAGAAAATTACTAGTGTTTTATACCCCGCCTTCACTACCTCTGAGTGAGCTATGTAATAAGAGCCACAAACGGAGATGAATGCCATTGAATTATACAGCGTTTAGCTAACCCTATCATAGAAATGCTTTTAGAAATCAAAAGGAAACGAATTAGTGGGAATGGTCAAAACATTGCTCTAACTGATCTGGGCAATCACGTAATGATAATCCTCCTTAAACGATGGGCCGCAATTACACTTATGAAGGCTTTTATTGCCCAGAGCATCAGAATGATAATTGCGAGTGATGCTTACACCATTTCTTTGAGGTGTTCAATTGGAAGCATTTACACTAGTAACACTCTAGTCTCAGCGGTAGTATAAATCATAGGGTGGTAAGTGGACTGTAATTAACATGCGATTCACTGTTTTTGGTGGTAATAACACTAACAAATAGCGTCAGTCATTATTTGAGAAGTTATGAAGTCACTTATGAATCTCATGCATAAATAATATTAGGTGATCGTTTTACATTATCTTATTTTCTATTACTCAGCTGACTTATTTAGTGATGAATGAAATTTGTCATCAATAAATAATATAAATCATCTAAGTTTCTATTTTAGGAACAATATGTGAATTGTATTGCATAAAAACATATAAGAGTAAAGGCTTTGACTGAGAGTGTCGAAGCTATAACCTGTACTTCCCCTTCTGTTGTTCTATTAAATATTGGCAATTATATAGAAGATGTAGTGTCATAGTGACTTGAAATAAATAAATAAGAAATTAAATTGAATTATTTGCATTGGCATCTTTAACGCATAATAATACTGGTTATTTAACATATAAATGAACTGTAAGTTAGACGACTTTTTCGTAAAGCTGATTTATACGTGTAGACATCATGCACTACCAATTGATTCTTCGTTGTCATATCAAACGGCGCTTCAAATCTTATTTTTTGCCAGAAATCACCAGAGGAATATGCGATAAAACTTTAAAATTATAACAAAGCAATAGATAACTTTGATACATGCCACATTTTTTTCATTTAATTGCCAATCTTTATCCCTAACAACATAAGGTGCTGTACATAGCTTCGACACTCGGTCAAAGCTTAAGGACCGCTTCACAATTGCGTTTTTAACATCGCGGAAAAAGCTATTTTAATTTGCATTTTTTTTTATCGCTGAAGAAAAAATCACATTAAATTTTTCCTCCGGCGAAAAAAATACGCAAGTGTGAACACATTTTAAGAAGAGCTTTTTTCCGCGGTGTTAAAAAACGTAAGTTTTAAGCTGGCTTAATTAAGTGCACTTTTACCTTTTATAAGAAAAATGTCACTTTTTTTATGATAAAAGTTAATTTTATTTATATATATATACGCCAACTAATAGAAAAAATCTAAGGAAGTGCATTTAATGAACCAAGGAAATAAATTGTTGTTCAATTCATTTGAATTTGTGATATTTTTTATATGTACTACACGATCATCAGTGGATGGTTTAATGTAAAAAAAGAATCAAAAGAATTGTAGCTGTAGACCAGGTTAGAAGAGACTGCACATTGTGTGTAGAATTACTCAATACTAATTATTATTACTACAGTAACTAATACCATTTTGTAGTAACTAGTTAAAGTTAAGCATTCTATGAATAGGGTAACGCTACAGCATAACTTCCTTACATCAAAAATGGTTTTCTACTTAATTTCTTATTTCAGCTATAAAATAATATTTTTATTTTTCAATATTTTTTTTCGAATTTAGATAATTCGTATTCACTAAAAGTAAATATTTGATGAATATTTTTCACCTTCTTAGTTCATCCCTATTGGAATATTATTTGTACCATATAATGCTGAAACGTATCATTATACTTTGGCATTCATGACTTTTGCCACAAAATTATTCTTTTAACAATTTGAATTCTATAACCTTTACACCATTTAAAATAACGGCGTCGTTAACATCAGTCATTAATCAATCCAATAAAAAAACTCAATTGAGTCGTATGAGGTTAACATTAATTTTAGTATATAATTTAAAATTTGTTCATAAATAGAATTTATATCAATTTATTTTTATAATAATTACTATTTGTATCAGGATGTAACATGCCAAAGCTGTCTGTTGGGTTTAGGGTTAGACATCCATTGTCACTGACATTCCTCAGAAGATGATACTGCACCACTCTGCCCATTAGTTGGTGATGACGATGCCCTATTTCGTCAGTTAGGCCTCTTCTTGCGTAACTAAGCCTCAGAGCATTTCCCCGTGCAATATGCCGGTGCTAAATAACAGGTAAAGCCACACTAAGTACACCGTGCGGGCAGAGCACCCTAATACCACCTTTAATAGCGACACATGGTACGCCACAGCAATGGATCACGAAATGGTTCACGAAATGGTTCATGAAATGGTTCACGAAATAGTTCACGAAATGGTTCACGAAATGGTTCATGAAATGGTTCACGAAATAGTTCACGAAATGGTTCACGAAATGGTTCATGAAATGGTTCACGAAATGGTTCACGAAATGGTTCACGAAATGGTTTACGAAATAGTTCACGAAATGGTTCACGAAATGGTTCACGAAATGGTTTACGAAATGGTTCACGAAATGGTTCACGAAATGGTTCATGAAATAGTTCACGAAATGGTCCATGAAATGGTACACGAAATGGTCCATGTCATCAGAATATTCTACTTTCTTCCCATTACAAGATTTTAAATGATATAATATATTTATTGTTCGGCATCGCATATATTTTCACACAAACTTTTTCCTACCTTTGTTTTAATTCGTAACAATTAATCTATTATTCATTATCTTAATTATCTAAGGTATGCAAGGAAAAAAATTATTGTATTGGAAAAAAATATGATTTAATTCCTATTTTTTTATATGAACTAAAATATGGAAGCGTTGTATATCTCCAAAGTGGCCTATAGCTCTGCCTCGTGACTGACGTTCCCCTGAAGATAGGCGTGGACTATCGTTTGAAGGACACTGATTGAATACGAGCAGCAGACGTTAATTGTCACTCTCACCTCAGCCTAACTAACACCACTTGATAAACATTAATGGAGTGTTCTTAAGCCAGCACTGGCAACTTAATGGCACCTTTAAAGCTACAAAAGGACAGTAATAGTCTGTTAGTGACCAGACTGGTCACTCTAGCTCTCCTATGGAGTAACCAAAGTAATGTTGATTGCAACCTTATGAGAGATATGAATTTATAGACTGGCTGTACTAGAGTGATATGAAATATAGAGCCTCAGTGTCATACTTACATGCATGTTATTACTTGCTCCAACAACAGCATATTACATGTAATGGTACCATGTCAAAAGCTTCTACTTACAGCTTGCTCACTGACTTCTTCAGTACTTTATTTCTAAGTGAATTTGTAGCCCAAGTCACTTAATCTGGGGGTAGATTGGCAAGTCGTGAGCTGCCAGACGTTAGCAGGAATTTCTGATAGTAATTCTTCTTCAAGTTTCACTTGCTAGAGAATATTTCATGTAACATAAATTGGAATGTATCTACTGTTAGCGCATTTCATTGTATTGAAATGTATCTACTGTTTGCGCATTTCATTGTATTGAGATGTATCTACTGTTTGCGCATTTCATTGTATTGAAATGTATCTACTGTTCGCGCATTTCATTGTATTGAAATGTATCTACTGTTAGCGCATTTCATTGTATTGAAATGTATCTACTGTTAGCGCATTTCATTGTATTGAAATGTATCTACTGTTCGCGCATTTCATTGTATTGAAATGTATCTACTGTTAGCGCATTTCATTGCATTGAAATGTATCTACTGTTAGTGCATTTCATTGTATTGAAATGTATCTACTGTTAGCGCATTTCATTGTATTGAAATGTATCTACTGTTTGCGCATTTCATTGTATTGAAATGTATCTACTGTTAGCGCATTTCATTGCATTGAAATGTATCTACTGTTAGCGCATTTCATTGTATTGAAATGTATCTACTGTTAGCGCATTTCATTGTATTGAAATGTATCTACTGTTAGCGCATTTCATTGTATTGAAATGTATCTACTGTTAGCGCATTTCATTGTATTGAAATGTATCTACTGTTAGCGCATTTCATTGTATTGAAATGTATCTACTGTTAGCGCATTTCATTGTATTGAAATGTATCTACTGTTAGCGCATTTCATTGTATTGAAATGTATCTACTGTTTGCGCATTTCATTGTATTGAAATGTATCTACTGTTAGCGCATTTCATTGCATTGAAATGTATCTACTGTTAGCGCATTTCATTGCATTGAAATGTATCTAATGTGTTTAATTTAATCTATATTTTATCAGTAATCTGTGTTTTCATTACCTAATTATTAATAAAGTTAAATTAGAATAGAACCATGGATAATGTCCAAAAAGTATTCGATAGTACAATAATTGAAATAGAATGTTATTAACCATAATGATAAATACTAATGATGAGAAATAAAAATAATCCTGAAATAATTAAATATTTAAATTTCAGTTCGAATATAATTGGAAAGAAAATGAATTCTTACAAGCTGTTGCGTGATAATTTAGATAATCATTTAATAATATCAATTAGCTTCAAAAACGTGAAACATTGACTAAATAATTATGTGGATAATTATCTGAGGTGCATTGATGTTACTATATTTACCTCTATCGACACTGTGATTGTGTTAGTACTATCACCTGTAAATGTCATTGGTAGCAATTGAGGTGCCCATTGCTGTGTCACTACGATGTGAGTATTAAAAAGACTGTAAAGCATTTGAAATAATTCAATATCTCTCGCTTTTAACCATTCATTGAAAGGTCACTAACAGTCTATTGTGTGGGCATTTGTAATATTAGGTTCTCTTTAGTAACGAATATTAATAATTATCACTCTTTCAGTTCATAACAAAACGAATAATATGTTCAAAGAGATGAGAATAATGAGTCAAAAATTGTAAAATCAAGTAGTGTTCATTTCTCACGGTCTGACTATAGGATCACCATAGCGACTCTAGCCTCTTTTCCTATCTCAGCGCCAAATAGTTAGTTATTAGAATAATCCTAAGGTCTTTACTCATAACTACCTCGCGATATTACGGGGCACCACTGACTTATGACCACCTAATCTAATATTCAAAGTAGACATAATGGAGTCAAATAATAAGCATAATATATTCTGGCTAATAAGCGAGCCGATTACTTACGGAGTCCTGACAGAGATCGGTAATTGCTCGTCAATTTATCCATAAATCAGCACCGAATTTCGAGTGTCGAAGAGATCCTTCATCACATTCTGGGGCTAAATATGCAGTAAGAGACTCTGTGGATTGCTATTAGGATATCTAGGAGAGGCACCCTATGGATAGAGATCAGACAGATGAAGTGATAGTCCTTGCAAGAAAGTATTGCTTGCAGCGTCATTAGCCACCCCCCAGCAATTAGCCCTAATTGGCTGTGGTAGCTGGTGATATTGTGCTGGTGGCCTCAGGCTTTTATTAATTTCTCCCGTACAGATGATGCGTAACTACTGCATGCATAATTTGCAATGATGAAATATTGCAAATTGTGAGGTGTTACCATATTGAATATTGATGCATACAACCCAGGGAGAAACTCAGGTGAATACCAAATGCAGTGATTTGCATAGTTTTAAATATGATTAAATACCAAATCACTCAGCCTCCCAAATTATAAATATATCACAAGGGTCACTATTATTTAGAATAATATCTAAAGGTTGGTTTGTGATTTACATCGATAGATGATGTCTTTAGTGTATTCCATAATGATAGTTAATAGCAATGTTCAGGAGAGGGTGTATGAATATTCTGAGGTGATGGATTCTCTCAAAGTATACACCAGATAAACATTTTAAATGGTTGGTCGTGACGCGTTGCACCCAACACAGGTAACCACTTGCAATTACGCCACAATTATTGACGTGGACAGGGCTACCTAACTCACAGCCACCAATAAATACTTCCAACACATCGAGTTTGGGGGTATGCTATTTGTTATACAATTGATATAGGTTGAAAATTGATAGAAAGTACAAATTTGATGTTTTTGTATTAACGATAATTTTTCATTTTTATTCCAGTCAATTTAGCTCTAATTAATAATAGCATGTCAGGTAGTTATATTATTTCTTAGTATTATTTATTTTGCAATAAAAAAATAAGTATAAATAGATATATTGCATAATCAAGATTCGTTATTGCTTCCAAACTTATGGATTTAGGCTTATTTTTCTGTAAGGATTCTTTTCCAATAACATCACTTTATATGCATCTTGTATTTGACATTTAATCTATTTTAAGTACTTATGGATTAAACCCTGGCAAGAAGGATTTATTCCTGGGATATTATCTTAATATACAAGGAATAAATCCTAAATCTCGCCATTGCAAGAGAATCGTCATTATGATAGTATCCATTATCGAGCTTCAGAAGTTTTTCAATCTAAGTATTTCTTTAACAAAGACTATCTAAATTGTTTCTTTGTGGGGTAAAAATGAGAACTGAAGCAATTGCACATCAAATATCATCCAAAAGGTAGCAGATAGTACAAAAGAGTTTTCACTCTATTAGATATTACTCATAACAAGGAATGCTGTATATACTATAGTCTATAACAGTGGTTCTACCTGATTTCGATTGAGTCAGTTTAAGGTTCGGTGGTTTGGCCATGCATTAAGTTATTTAAAAAAAAACATGTTGTTTTCTTATTGTTTTTTGAACACATTGATTTTGTTTGCAAATGATGTGTGGTACAGTTTGTGCACTAATACAGAGTATAATTATATACATTTTTTATGATTTAGAATAAAGCGTTCACTTTATTTTCCACGTGATTTCAATAACAATATAGAATAGATATCAACGACTGCAGAGAGTAACTATTGATAACAAACTGGTTCATCTTGCACCTCGTTGCCTTTTTGTTCAATATATTGAACAAAAATTGTATTTCTATACAAATTATCAAATTAAATAAATCGGAAATGGATTTATAATGATTATTTATGTACTATGTATAGTGACGATGTCCATGTCATGATTACTGAACCATTTACTGAACCACGACTTTTTATTTTATTATTATTATCAACTTCTTGGGTAACGGTTGAAGAGTTTGGTTTGAGGTTATATTTTGATATTACATTTTGCGTTTTTTTTTCATTGTGTTCTTCATTATTTTATTGTATTTTACTTAATTTAACCTTATTTTAAATTAAAACAATGACAATTTGAACTTGCCCAGTATATTTACTTAGTATTACTGCCACAATGAATTGCAATACATATACTTTTTATTTCATTGTTTTCTTATAAATTATTCAAGAAATAGAGTTAAATTTTCTATTATTACTTTCGCAATTTTGCGGAAGGTTATATTATACTCGGCCTTTATTTATTTATTTATTTATCATCTTGTTATTCGCTTAATTGAAAAAGTGTTCAACCAAATTGACTGATATAGTTGGTGAAACGATTGGGCAATGTCCAGTAACCAGCTGGTAGAATTTTGGGAGCGATGCGGTCAAAGGTCAAGGTCATTTATAACTTAATAACTCAAAAAGTATTGAACCATATTGCAGGAAACTTGGTGGGACGATTAGTCATTATCCAGTTAGCAGTTAATTAGATTTTGGGAGAGAATGGGTCAAAGCGGAGGCAAAGGTATGCGCTCTACCGAATGCATTTAATCTAGTATTGATAGATATTGAACAATAGCCTCTTTCTACTATAATATGAGACAATATGTAATATCTTAGATTTTATTGTGTTGTCATTGTTAGCATCATTCAAATGTCAATAAATGGAGAGAGATGAGTTATGAAACATAATAGAAATGTTGTCCCTAAATCTCACATAAAAAGCTTAGTGATTATTGATTAGCAACAGTAGTGTACATAACTATATGGCTATAAGTGAAGTACCTATCTATAGCTACACTGATTGGTAACAGTGAAGTACCTATCTATAGCTACACTGATTGGTAACAGTGAAGTACCTATCTATAGCTACACTGATTGGTAACAGTTAAGTACCTATCTGTAGCTACACTGATTGGTAACAGTGAAGTACCTATCTATAGCTAACACTGATTGGTAACAGTGAAGTACCTATCTATAGCTACACTGATTGGTAACAGTTAAGAACCTATCTATAGCTACACTGATTGGTAACAGTGAAGTACCTATCTATAGCTAACACTGATTGGTAACAGTGAAGTACCTATCTATAGCTACACTGATTGGTAACAGTTAAGAACCTATCTATAGCTACACTGATTGGTAACAGTTAAGAACCTATCTATAGCTACACTGATTGGTAACAGTTAAGTACCTATCTATAGCTACACTGATTGGTAACAGTTAAGTACCTATCTATAGCTAACACTGATTGGTAACAGTGAAGTACCTATCTATAGCTACACTGATTGGTAACAGTTAAGAACCTATCTATAGCTACACTGATTGGTAACAGTGAAGTACCTATCTATAGCTAACACTGATTGGTAACAGTGAAGTACCTATCTATAGCTACACTGATTGGTAACAGTTAAGAACCTATCTATAGCTACACTGATTGGTAACAGTTAAGAACCTATCTATAGCTACACTGATTGGTAACAGTTAAGTACCTATCTATAGCTACACTGATTGGTAACAGTTAAGAACCTATCTATAGCTACACTGATTGGTAACAGTTAAGAACCTATCTATAGCTACACTGATTGGTAACAGTTAAGTACCTATCTATAGCTACACTGATTGGTAACAGTTAAGTACCTATCTATAGCTACACTGATTGGTAACAGTTAAGTACCTATCTATAGCTACACTGATTGGTAACAGTTAAGTACCTATCTATAGCTACACTGATTGGTAACAGTTAAGTACCTATCTATAGCTACACTGATTGGTAACAGTTAAGTACCTATCTGTAGCTACACTGATTGGTAACAGTTAAGTACCTATCTATAGCTAGGTAAATATTATTATGATATTATAACAAACTGATTAATTTGTATAAGAGCGACCATTGTTGCAAATTGCTATAAAAATCGTTCAGTTAACCAATTAATTAGCTATTGATATTTAATTAATTCAAGATTTGGATTAATCAAACCAACTTATTGTCACTTGACATTTCTTCACATAAATCATATCTATTGTGTTTCTTCATTTCCGCCCTAGTTTTGTCCTACTGACCAGCCTATAACTGCGAAAGTTTGCATCTACGATAATTTCTGCTATTATCTTATTCTCTAGCTACCCTTTTTTAAATATTAGTGAACAAACTAGAGGTGTTGCTATCGTGCATGCAATAATGATCTTTCCAAGCCTTTATCTGTATTTATTTACGAATCCTTATAAAGTAAATGCATTCATCATTAATTTTCACTCAAGAGATAATTTGGCAGCTCGAAATTGTCATTCATTACATAAAAGAACGAACGATTCTAATTTTAGAATTTTAATTACTTAATTAAATGATATCAAAAATAATAGACTCCAGCCTTTTATCAAGATATCATGTTAATCTATTTTACATATTTCTTTTATGTCTAATTTCACATATAAGTGATATAACATATAATTTGCTAGTATCAACCCCATAACTATCTAGTAATCACTTCAGTTATTTCCGCATTCATATCACATTAACAAATTCACTTTAGTGTGTGTGATAATAGGTTCCATGTTTGCTAATTTAACTCCACTGCATATTCTATACTGTGTATAACCAGTGCACAATCAGGGCTAATTTATTAGCTATTGGAATAGAGAGTGGTCACACCGATGCCTCTTTGACGAGGCAGATCGCGTTTTGTCAGCTAATGATGACGAATTAGTTTGAGACAAAAGTGGGGAGTGACGTAGGCAGAGTGTCATTGGAAGACACCCTGGGGCGCACACGACTCTCGGGTTGAAGTGGTCTTTGGGGCGACTGATTGCTACCCATTGGTGATCACACCGATGTAACCACCCTTAAATGGACACAACATATTGTACTTTATCGTAACTATTGGCAGGGGTGTGTTATTAGTGCGACCAAAATGGGAATGACATATAATTCCCCGTTAAAAAGTGCTTTTCTTGGGTTTCTACCTAGCAAAAGACATACATAAAGAGTACTTAACTCTTTCTCTTTATTGCCATCGCATTTTGACCTAATGGTCATGCCATGCATCTACAAATACTGTATTTATAGCACTTATTTCCTTTTCGATTTTATCAAAAGATGAAAGATAATTCGAAAGAAGAAGAAATGAAACAATGTCAATATTTCATTTGCATAAATGTATCCACAAGCTGTTCAATGATATTTTATTGAGAAATCGATTCTGTTATTATTATAATATGTTTACCAACATACAAAATAGTAACATTTACTATTAAATAATTAAAATGAAAGAAACAAAGTTTAATTTGCTAATAGCTTCATATTCATTTAGTTTTTGTTATTTTTATAAAAAGTAGTTTCAATGCCATAGTTCGAATGAGTCGTGGTCGTTGCTATCGAAAGGTAGATGAATAATATCGAAATGACAGACTCTTGACTTAGGTATGTTGTTCACAGACACTTAAGTACACCAAGGGTCACACTTTGGATGGTGTCTTTAAGTTTGTCCCGTACTGAGTGGACAGCGTGCGTCTATACCCAGTAATTACAGACCCTAGGTACAGAGGGCGCTGCAGCTTAGAGAACATAAACTGGAATCTGCTGTTGTCAAAAGAAACAATTGGGGCCAACTTGAGGTCTCATCATACTCTCATTTACATTTCCACGACTACTGCATGGTTAACTACAGTGTTTGATGTGTTCTAGGGCCTCCTTTAAGGTTTTTGTGTCTCATCACCCACTCCTATAAGGCTGAGGTAGACAGTAATGATCACATTGATGCCATCGTTGCTTGGGTACAAAGATGTGTCATTTGAAGTCTTCACTTAACATTTAATATCAGTGTTTGAAGCTATTTTATTACCTTCTCGTGTCCCTATTTTGATGATATGATGACAAAAAATGTCGCTAGGTACATTTGGACTGCCTTGGCATACCCGCTGAGGAATCTTCCTATTAGTGTTTTATCTTCATTTCTATCTATTTTAGTTTTTAGTATCTTGCATCGTGAAAATGTTTTCTGAAAATTTCTTTTCACAATTTAATTCATGAAATTTATTTTCTTTGGTAAAAAAATATCAGTAATTTTTAGAAGGTTTCCACAACGTACCTAAACAAAAATAAAACAAGAGAGAACCTATTTGTATCTTTGAAATATAAGTGAACAAATGAGAGGGTTAGGCAGAAAGAGAGTTAAATAATTTCAAATAAATATGTGTGTGAATTTGTGTTAAATGAACCTATAAATAGTAACTCACCATTGATATACTTTCGTTGATACACAATTTACTGTATACTGTACTTCATCAACAATTAATATTCTGAGTAGCAACCATCACCCTTGCGATACTTTATACTTTAGGCAAATATTACACATATAATTATAAGTGAAGGTGAGAATTATCTATATACTCTATACTCTACAGGGAGTCACAGAAAAAAGTGTAATCAACTTTAAATTAGTATATTTCAACAAATATTGAAGTATACAGTTTTCTTCAAGTATCATTTTGTTTGTTAAACCCTTTTCCATCCACTGTTAAAGTTTCATGAAGTTTCATAAAGTTCCATAAAGTCCAGAAGAGTATTTAGATAATTCTCACCATTACTCGTAATTATACGTATAATATTTGCCTGACTTTCCTTTATTAGTTAGTACAATAATTTATAGTAGAGAAGCCGCAAATTAATTACGTCATTATTACTTTATAATATAGCTGATTATTTTTATATATCCATTACTAGGACAGTAGGTTAATTACTCAAATAAATACTGTAGATATTATAGAAACAGAACTAGTCAAAACACAAGACAACAATTCTTGAATTATTAATATTAATTTCATATTCTCTGCAAGATCCTAATTAACAATATTGCAGCTTTAAATGTTAATGGTAATTCATCCGAAATGAATAATAACCAATAATTGTAGATATAAGAAGTTATGTTTGGGTTGATTCTGACGAAGTGAAAGGCTTGCCATGGGATGTTCCAAGGCCTGCAGTGCATTGGGTAGGAGCTGTTATTTGCAATGAGGAGCAGTGACAATGACATCAGCCAGCTAAGCGTGAAGTACCAAGGAAAAAAACCTACTGGAAAGCGACTCAAAAATGACGTGTTATGGAAAAGAAAAGTGGTGAGATAAATCATCATTACTCATGTCACCACTTCTACCTTTCCATGGCAGTTGTAGAGACAGTATCTGGAAGATATTTTAGGTATAGAATCTAGAATAACTTTTAGATACAGTATCTGGAATAACTTTCAGAGACAGTATCTGTAATAACTTTTAGATACAGTATCTGGACGCATCTAATCACAATAGTGGTATAGGATATCTGAAGTTGATGCGTCTCTTTTAAATTCTACCTAATGAGTGACTCTCACATTTGAAGAGACTATAGGATAAATGAAGGGATGCATCAACTGATCAAATTGGACACGGTGGGGAGATTTAGAACAGACTCGCGCATACGACACCATAAATAGGAGAAAACATGACTTGAGTGTCTTAAAAGTGATTACTGTCTATCTTTGGTATATTTGGTCTCGGCTAAACAAGATAATCTGAACTAAATAAATGACTACAGAATGATGGACACAAAAAATTAAACAGTCTATTCAGATTTACTAATAAAGTCCACAATTTAAAAGAACTAATTTATTTTTTAAACGGAAGTTTAGTGGAATTATTATTACCGAATCTCAGTACTACTCAAACTAATCGATACTGCTCAAGTTGCGATTTATCCTAATATCAAAGAGATCATCATGCTGGCTGGAGTGTAACCTGTAATTTGACAATTTGGCAGAGTAGTCATATCAACATGATGGACATTTGAAGAATAAGTTGACTTTCAACTGATTACATAGTGTCACTACTAGAATGTCTACACAGCATCATAATGAGAAAGGCTTTGCCTCAGTAATTCTCGGCCTCTACCCCCCAGCCATTCACGAATAGTATGATTGTTTATGGAATACTTCCGGTGTTTAGGTTGTATATGCGTGAGACTAAATAAGTAACGGACTCCCATGTTCTATGTGAAATCATCTTGGTAAATACACGGTCATAAAGTATATTTAATAATTGATTGAATTGTCTATTAAAGATATCGCGGTTCGAAGAACTCACTGTATGTATAGTGTACATCAGAAATTAAATGGGTTATTATCTATAGTGCATTTATTTTTAAGCCATCGATTGTACTATCATGAAAGAAATATAGGAGATTGTATTCAAATTGAAAATAGTCAAGTAAGAGCCGGTGAAAAATGTTTGGACGAAATTTAACCATTTTTATAATGCGGTTGGATTATAGATACTGATAATTAAAAAATCTTTCATATCACCAAAGAGTAACGAATAATATCAAAAATTCCTAATCATTTCATCTCCAGTAAGTTCTGGTAGAAGTCATTTACTCGGCTGTAATTTAGCAACGCATTTCTGGAAGCTAATCTGAAATGCATTAAATCATGATGATAGACAGCCCTCGCTATTTATGGTCTGTACTTACAGCAACTCTTTCTAACTCACCTCTCAGCGATGGGTAACTACTGTCTATATTTTATAGCACTTTATTCAGTTAAGAAACTCCACACGATTATTCACTAACTACCTCCAGAATTCTGTTCACACTTTTTACTCTCATATTTTCCTGATTGAAGCCATTAATTGTTCGTTAGCAAGGCAGGCCCATGGAAAGAGAATGCCCTTATTAAGGTGAGGTCTAATCGGGTTTTTGTGCGGTGTGCCTTGGTAGATCCCCCTCAGGAATCTGTTACTCACGACTCGGCCATAACATGTTTGGTCTCAGCTAGAGAAGTCACTTCTCAGGCTACCTAACCTACCTATAGCTAGTGTGGGGATTGGTTTGTATTGCGCCAAGTACAGGATAAACACAAGCAGCAAACTGATGTGCAACTTGTAAAATTGCATTATTAGAATAACACTAGGTGAATAACATTAATAATTCACAGGTTCAAGGAAACTAGTTAAGGATCATTGTCTTAAAAATATTTGTCGGTCACCATAACTGTATTAGACAATTTTCATGAGTGGAGGCACTGACTATAGAACTATTAGATGCAGTTGAATAATTTAGCCTATTAGAAAATGGCAGCATCCATGGGATACATTTAGCATCTCTGCTTGTAAGAGGCTGGCAGCATCCATGGGATACATTTAGCTCCTATACCAGTAAGAGGCTGGCAGCATCCATGGGATACATTTAGCATCTCTGCTTGTAAGAGGCTGGCAGCATCCATGGGATACATTTAGCTCCTATACCAGTAAGAGGCTGGCAGCATCCATGGGATACATTTAGCTTCTATACCAGTAAGAGGCTGGCAGCATCCATGGGATACATTTAGCTCCTATACCAGTAAGAGGCTGGCAGCATCCACGGGATACATTTAGCTCCTATACCAGTAAGAGGCTGGCAGCATCCATGGGATACATTTAGCTTCTATACCAGTAAGAGGCTGGCAGCATCCATGGGATACATTTAACTCCTATACCAGTAAGAGGCTGGCAGCATCCACGGGATACATTTAGCTCCTATACCAGTAAGAGGCTGGCAGCATCCATGGGATACATTTAGCTTCTATACCAGTAAGAGGCTGGCAGCATCCATGGGATACATTTAGCTCCTATACCAGTAAGAGGCTGGCAGCATCCATGGGATACATTTAGCTTCTATACCAGTAAGAGGCTGGCAGCATCCATGGGATACATTTAGCTCCTATACCAGTAAGAGGCTGGCAGCATCCACGGGATACATTTAGCTCCTATACCAGTAAGAGGCTGGCAGTATCCATGGGATACATTTAGCTCCTATACCAGTAAGAGGCTGGCAGCATCCATGGGATACATTTAGCTCCTATACCAGTAAGAGGCTGGCAGCATCCACGGGATACATTTAGCTCCTATACCCTATACTGGGCGTTGGTCGAGATCACGATCTGTTATGTCACGTTCACTGCTGACCTTGTGACCAAATTAGTGACCTCAAAGTGAGGAATCTACAGGTGATAATACTCTATAAATGTTTGTACGAATATACCATGTTGATAAGTATGTACCTAATAATATTTTATTACCAAATTAAATAAATATAAAAAAATGGGTTTATCCAGAACAGCATTAATATTATAAAGATTCAAATTTGGTTTGTTAGCCTGATATGAAGTCGATGATTTCAAAGCTATGATTCTCTATTACAATATACAGTATATGACGCACTATAGCCCATGACACAATATAGCCTATGACACAATATAGCCTATGACACAATATAGCCTATGACACAATATAGCCTATGACACACTATAGCCTATGACACAATATAGCCTATGACACAATATAGCCTATGATACAATATAGCCTATGACACAATATAGCCTATGACACAATATAACCCATGACACAATATAGCCTATGACACAATATAGCCTATGACACAATATAGCCTATGACACAATATAGCCTATGACACAATATAGCCTATGACACAATATAGCCTATGACACAATATAGCCTATGACACAATATAGCCTATGACACAATATAGCCTATGACACAATATAGCCTATGACACAATATAGCCTATGACACAATATAGCCTATGACACAATATAGCCTATGACACAATATAGCCTATGACACAATATAGCCTATGACACAATATAGCCTATGACACAATATAGCCTATGACACAATATAGCCTATGACACAATATAGCCTATGATACAATATAGCCTATGACACAATATAGCCTATGACACAATATAACCCATGACACAATATAGCCTATGACACAATATAGCCTATGACACAATATAGCCTATGATACAATATAGCCTATGACACAATATAGCCTATGACACAATATAGCCTATGACACAATATAGCCTATGACACAATATAGCCTATGACACAATATAGCCTATGACACAATATAGCCTATGACACACTATAGCCTATGACACAATATAACCCATGACACAATATAGTCCATCTCTTCAGTATATCCCTTCAGTATAATGTTGCTCTGTAACTCTTGTGTTTTGGTCACGAGTGTCGGTGGCCGTGTTATTTTCTCACAGCTTGCCCCTGCCTTACTATCAGATGCCAAACAATCAGCTTTATCACGATTTCTGATTCACAATGGATGGCATATTGGATCACGACGATGCTTCTCCCACCGACAGGATGATGGGCCACTTCCTGACGATGGGGCAACGAGAGAACCAAACAGACACTCACTGGGAAATTAGCAGTTGGCTAATTTGTTATTATATACCAATGCAACCTCTAGCAAATACGGCATGCTGAACTCACGCATTTCAATGAGTTGCAGAGTTTGTAAGTATATCAATATTTAGTTAAGTGTAAGAAATGGTGTACCAGATAATTAGAATATAATTAGGAATGAATGGACTGTGAAATTATACTCTATATTATAAACCATTGTAAGAGACGATTATTTGGCAATCAAATTTATTAAATAAAGAAAAACACACGATTAAAATTACAACATGAAAAAATGACGTTAAAACAGTAGGGACTACAGATGATATTTTTTTTCAATTTTAGAAGTTGGCGTCAATATTGAAAGATTGTGAACATTTATAAAAAAAATTATTTCCTTTCATTGAAATATTGTTCTAATATTTTTAATAATCATCTATCAATTAATTACAATATTCTGCAATAATTAGTTGTACTCCCAAACCACAGTAAAGTAAGGAGTGAAAGTGGTGAGGGGAAACTTACTGAAAAAGTGGAAAAAATAAGGACCGGGACAAATTCCTGAATGACAAACTGCCCCCCCCCCCCCACAAGATACCCCCCCCTCCCTCCAACTCCTTCCCTCCCGTAAGATGTCCTCCTTTACCCCCCCCCCCCAACCCTCACAAGATAACCCCCCCCCCTCCCATTCGTGTGCTAAAGTGATATAAAATATTACTAAATACGACAAAAGAAAAGCATCGATAGTTATGTTTTATGCCATTTTGAGGTACAATGTTATAGGTGCAATGATGGGCAGAGCCAATTAGTAAGGCGGTACTTTTTTCTTCTCCGCACTTTATCGATATGAGATTAGTTTTTCATTAATTTGCTCCAATTTAATATTATTTAAAGTTCATATACCGAAGGGAAAAGTCCATTATTTGTCCATTATTATCACTAATAGGTATGATAAACTTTTCTGCTATTATAATACAGTATAACTCCTCTATAATGAACTCCTGTATAGTGAGTCATCCTGTTTAGTAGACTCTTGTTACCATGAGTCTTCTACACATCTCTATATAGTAAATTAGTTATAGTTCATTATAGAGGAGTTCTACCAGTACAACTCCTCTATAGTGAAGTCATGTGTAGTGAACCATCCTGATTTTTAGTGTCATGAAAAATCAAATACGTCTTACAATAATTTTATTTTAAAAAGATAGAAAATATTTATGTACTCCCCCATGAAAAGGCCAGTTTTCTATTAAACTCTTAAATCCTCTATAGTGAAGTCAACTCTTTATAGTGAACTAGTTGAAGGTCACTATAGAGGAGTTCCACTGTACAACTTTAAAGTGATATTAAATGGTGAGGAGGACGAATTAGTGGTCTCATTTTCGATATCATTTACCTATTGTATAGTTTGTGTATAGATATTCAACGAATGTTCTTCACTGTAAGAGTTTATCAGCAGTGGAATATTCTATTGACCTTCTTGTAGAGACAAATTACTTTTTGAAAGGTGCTTTGTAAGCTTTACATTATTTTAGAAAACATGAATCCTTAAAATTATTTATTTCTATGAGAAATATAATTAGGTGGTACAGGCCACAGGGTTAATTCCCCAGCACATGAATTACTATTTATACAAACTAGTAAATAATTGTAACGTGATATCCTTTTCGATTGTAGTAAACGGCTGGTCGCAATAGAAGTAACATAGTCTCGTAGAATGCTTTAGACTGTCTTGAATATCATTAAATTAAAGTTCTTCTGCCTTCCACTCTTCTTTATCTCACAATTACGGAATGTTATGTTTTAGACGGTACTTATTTACCCCTCTACACTGCCAATAAATAACTCTAACTCTCATGGCGGTATTAATAACTCTAACTCTCATGGCGGTATTAATAACTCTAACTCTCATGGCGGTATTAATAACTCTAACTCTCATGGCGGTATTAATAACTCTAACTCTCATGGCGGTATTAATAACTCTAACTCTCATGGCGGTATTAATAACTCTAACTCTCATGGCGGTATTAATAACTCTAACTCTCATGGCGGTATTTCACCTGTAAACCTGATAGGATATTACGCTGTTGACATTTCTATAGTCATATCGAAGCAGCTACTGCTTATAAGAAAATGAATAGAAATAATACAGATATTCAGAAACAAACGGGAATCCTTATAAATTGAAGTATTAAGTAACTCTAACCTAACTAAATAAGTATAGGAATATTTTTTTCTACGGTATTAAAGTGTTTAGAATTTTAGAAGATAGGAAAGTTTGCTGCATATTACCATTTTAACCATGTACTGCCTTTCACATCCTCCCATAGTCACTATAATGAAGTACCACAAAATAAACGATTGAAAAGAAACATTTGACCTGAAAAAAAGTGGATGAACTCTAATGAGAGAAATAAAAAAGTCTACGGATATAGTACTGAAAATATACACTAGTGTGGTAAATAGCTATACACTAGTATTGTAAATAGCTATACACTAGTGTGGTAAATAGCTATACGCTAGTGTGGTAAATAGCTATACACTAGTGTAGTAAATAGCTATACACTAGTATGGTAAATAGCTATACACTAGTGTGGTAAATAGCTATACACTAGTGTGGTAAATAGCTATACACTAGTGTGGTAAATAGCTATACACTAGTGTGGTAAATAGCTATACACTAGTGTGGTAAATAGCTATACACTAGTGTGGTAAATAGCTATACACTAGTGTGGCAAATAGCTATACACTAGTGTGGTAAATAGCTATACACTAGTGTGGTAAATAGCTTTACACTAGTGTGGTAAATAGCTATACACTAGTATTGTAAATAGCTATACACTAGTATTGTAAATAGCTATACACTAGTGTGGTAAATAGTTATACACTAGTGTGTTAAATAGCTATACATTAGTGTGGTTAATAGCTATACACTAGTGTGGTAAATAGCTTTACACTAGTGTGATAAATAGCTATACACTAGTGTGGTAAATAGCTATACACTAGTGTGGTAAATAGCTATACACTAGTGTGGTAAATAGCTATACACTAGTGTGGTAAATAGCTATACACTAGTGTGGTAAATAGCTATACACTAGTGTGGTAAATAGCTATACACTAGTGTGGTAAATAGCTATACACTAGTGTGGTAAATAGCTATACACTAGTGTGGTAAATAGCTATACACTAGTGTGGTAAATAGCTATACACTAGTGTGGCAAATAGCTATACACTAGTGTGGTAAATAGCTATACACTAGTGTGGTAAATAGCTTTACACTAGTGTGGTAAATAGCTATACACTAGTATTGTAAATAGCTATACACTAGTATTGTAAATAGCTATACACTAGTGTGGTAAATAGTTATACACTAGTGTGGTAAATAGCTATACATTAGTGTGGTTAATAGCTATACACTAGTGTGGTAAATAGCTTTACACTAGTGTGATAAATAGCTATACACTAGTGTGGTAAATAGCTATACACTAGTGTGGTAAATAGCTATACACTAGTGTGGTAAATAGCTATACACTAGTGTGGTAAATAGCTATACACTAGTGTGGTAAATAGCTATACACTAGTGTGGTAAATAGCTATACACTAGTGTGGTAAATAGCTATACACTAGTGTGGTAAATAGCTATACACTAGTGTGGTAAATAGCTATACACTAGTGTGGTAAATAGCTATACACTAGTGTGGCAAATAGCTATACACTAGTGTGGTAAATAGCTATACACTAGTGTGGTAAATAGCTTTACACTAGTGTGGTAAATAGCTATACACTAGTATTGTAAATAGCTATACACTAGTATTGTAAATAGCTATGTGGTAAATAGTTATACACTAGTGTGGTAAATAGCTATACATTAGTGTGGTTAATAGCTATACACTAGTGTGGTAAATAGCTTTACACTAGTGTGATAAATAGCTTTACACTAGTGTGGTAAATAGCTTTACACTAGTGTGGTAAATAGCTATACACTAGTGTGGTAAATAGCTATACACTAGTGTGGTAAATAGCTATACACTAGTGTGGTAAATAGCTATACACTAGTGTGGTAAATAGCTATACACTAGTGTGGTAAATAGCTATACATTATTTTAACTAGGTGTAGTAAATAACAAATACTAAAATACCTACATCAGTTGGTTCAAACACTATATCAGTAGTGTATTAAAATGTACTGGTCCATGTGGTAGAGCATCTTGTAAATAGTGCTTTAGATAATCCAAATAAGATGGATTAAAAATATTGTAATGACATTTTGATGTGAGTGGTACAGATACTCAGTCGTGATTATATTTTAACAGGTAAATTGTTTTTGTAGCTACCGAGTAGATACAGCGTAGTTACCGTTGGTATAGGGTAGATACAGTGTAGTTACCGTTGGTATAGGGTAGATACAGTGTAGTTACCGTTGGTATAGAGTAGATACAGTGTAGTTACCGTTGATATCGAGTAGATACAGTGTAGTTACCGTTGATATCGAGTAGATACAGTGTAGTTACCATTGGTATCGAGTAGACACAGTATAGTTACCGTTGGTATCGAGTAGATACAGTCTGTTACCGTTGGTATCAAGTAGATACAGTCTGTTACCTTTGGTATCGAGTAGATACAGTATAGTTACCGTTGATATCGAGTAGATACAGTCTGTTACCGTTGGTATCGAGTAGATACAGTCTGTTACATTTGGTATCGAGTAGATACAGTATAGTTACCTTTGGTATCGAGTAGATACAGTCTGTTACCATTGGTATCGAGTAGATACAGTCTGTTACCGTTGGTATCGAGTAGATACAGTCTGTTACCATTGGTATCGAGTAAATACAGTCTGTTACCGTTGGTATCGAGTAGATACAGTCTGTTACCGTTGGTATCGTGCTCTAGCTGCTAGTATCATTCTCTCAGTTATCGTGCAGTACGATCTCTGTACTTTAAGGACGGCAGGGCAGTTGTCTAGTAAGCACAGGAGCGTATAGGGAAGCATCACGATAACCTTCAGGCGGTTAGAAATTTACACTAACTACACCCGCTTGCTCTAGCTCCCTCAAAATCCATTGGAAATACAACAAAAAACTTGTTCGTTACACTACATAGTTTAGAAGCGTGTAATGAACTAATTTATCTAGGAAAATGTTTCCCATGTCTAAGTACTTTAAATTACACTTACTCTGTCTATGGTGTAATAGGCAGCTAAATATGCTCATACGAAATAATATCTTTAATTAATATAATATATTAGCAGTGGTGATGCTGATATATTTCTTAAGAATAAGATGCTGATGCCTTGCTTCACCTTGTGCCCGACATAATGAGAGATGCACCCGGCAGCCAGAGCGGGCATCGGTAGCCACATCCGGACCTGCGGGCATTGGAGCGAGGGCACTTCAACCTATGGGTCGGGACTGGGGACTGACAGATGTACAATGGTGGTGACTGAAGTGAAGCTGAGACACTTTGTGTGGTTAGGAGACATATTTAAATGTTAGGTATAATGTGGAACAAGAGCTAACAAAGGTCAAAAACAATTACATTATTGTTCTCAGTCAATACTATACTTATTACTCAGTTAGTGAAGGTGTACACACAAGATATTTAATAACTGTGTCCTTAATATACTATTGTAATTATTGATTGACTTTTCACATTATTTATTCACCTTTAAAAAAATTATAATTCATATTAACGGGGAATGGTGACAAAATTTCTTCTAAGATTATCGAGCATTAATTCATTTAGTTAATGATATTCACCACACACACTCACCATTAAATGTTAATAAACTTGTAATGTAGTTATTAGGTAATATTGGAAGAGATAAAGTGCCTTATCATTTATTATGATAAATAACTATTAACGATATATGAATCTATTTCTATCAACACGATTATTCAGTCTTGAAGTTAATTCATATCTGTCCAAATGGTGATAGTTTCTCTCTCCAAATGATGATAGTTTCTGTCCAAATGGTGATAGTTTCTGTCCAAATGGTGATAATTTCTGTCCAAATGGTGATAGTTTCTGTCCAAATGGTGATAGTTTCTGTCCAAATGGTGATAATTTCTGTCCAAATGGTGATAGTTTCTCTCCAAATGATGATAGTTTCTGTCCAAATGGTGATAGTTTCTGTCCAAATGGTGATAGTTTCTGTCCAAATGGTGATAGTTTCTGTCCAAATGGTGATAGTTTCTGTCCAAATGGTGATAATTTCTGTCCAAATGGTGATAGTTTCTGTCCAAATGGTGATAGTTTCTGTCCAAATGGTGATAGTTTCTGTCCAAATGGTGATAGTTTCTGTCCAAATGGTGATAATTTCTGTCCAAATGGTGATAGTTTCTCTCCAAATGATGATAGTTTCTGTCCAAATGGTGATAGTTTCTGTCCAAATGGTGATAGTTTCTGTCCAAATGGTGATAGATTCTGTCTAAATGGTGATAGTTTCTGTCCAAATGGTGATAGTTTCTGTCCAAATGATGATAGTTTCTGTCCAAATGGTGATAGTTTCTGTCCAAATGGTGATAGTTTCTGTCCAAATGGTGATAGTTTCTGTCCAAATAGTGATAGATTCTGTCCAAATGGTGATAGTTTCTCTCCAAATGGTGATAGTTTCTGTCCAAATGGTGATAGTTTCTGTCCAAATGGTGATAGTTTCTCTCCAAATGGTGATAGTTTCTGTCCAAATGGTGATAGTTTCTGTCCAAATGGTGATAGTTTCTGTCCAAATGGTGATAGTTTCTGTCCAAATGGTGATAGTTTCTGTCCAAATGGTGATAGTTTCTGTCCAAATGGTGATAGTTTCTGTCCAAATGGTGATAGTTTCTGTCCAAATGGTGATAGTTTCTGTCCAAATGGTGATAGTTTCTGTCCAAATAGTGATAGATTCTGTCCAAATGGTGATAGTTTCTGTCCAAATGGTGATAGTTTCTGTCCAAATGGTGATAGTTTCTGTCCAAATGGTGATAGTTTCTGTCCAAATGGTGATAGTTTCTGTCCAAATGGTGATAGTTTCTGTCCAAATGGTGATAGTTTCTGTCCAAATGGTGATAATTTCTGTCCAAATGGTGATAGTTTCTCTCCAAATCGTGATAGTTTCTGTCCAAATGGTGATAGTTTCTGTCCAAATGGTGATAGTTTCTGTCCAAATAGTGATAGATTCTGTCCAAATGGTGATAGTTTCTCTCCAAATGGTGATAGTTTCTGTCCAAATGGTGATAGTTTCTGTCCAAATGGTGATAGTTTCTGTCCAAATGGTGATAGTTTCTGTCCAAATGGTGATAATTTCTGTCCAAATGGTGATAGTTTCTGTTTAACTTACAATTGTTTCTATGTAATTGATAATAATAAAGATTCAACAGTTCACTACAAATAACATTAATAATTCTGTATAGTTCATATTCAATTCCAACATATATTATCTTTAAAAAAATAATTCAATAAAATACATATGATTATTAACACCAAAAAATCTCAAAGAAACTTTGAACTTTCAATAAAAATATAATAAAGATGTTTTCCCTTTTTGTTTCACATGAGAGTAGACAAAGTAATGGATTGAAAACAGGAATCTCACTATGCGATCATACAACCATTTTCTCTATACCTACAATTTCAATACAGGATGAAACCCACGAATAATTAGATACTCATTGCTGCCTGAATAATAATTACTAAAAAAGCGCATAAATTAGAAAACAAATTACATGCATTTTCATGTTAAAAAAAACTATTAGATATTATATATCTCTCCTATTTGATTGGTGGTAAGTCATGCAGTTGCCTGATATTTTTGTTGCCTAACATCTTGCACTGGTGTTGATGTTTGTTTCTGTTCTTTAGATGAGCCTTAGGGGCAGTACGTGCCACCTGTACCCCTCCCCCATCCCCCACTGTCCATCATTAGATGAGCTTCTCGTTGAAGAGAGATAGCCACTACCGACACGAATCACAAATTAAGGATAAGGGTACGCAGCCCTCTACTGAAGGTGACTGAAGCATCCTGTGAAGGATGTACCTTCGTGTGAAGGACGTACCTTCATCTAATGAAGGACAAGGGAACAATGAGGAAGGTAGCATCGTCTAATAGAGCACAGTAGCGATGAGGAGGTTTCAGCTGATGTAACTTTAACAATTAAATGAAACTGAAGACTACATTTAATTAGAAAATAATTCAATATACAGTAATAGTTTATCAATCACCAGAAGAATGTGAGAAAATGTTAGTCTAGAAATAACAAAATAATGAGCATAGAGTGACGCAAAGACAAAAGCTTCTTCAAAGCCACACCTATATTATTATGCAGGAGAATTATCCACCACAACACCTGTACTTTGAGGCAGCAGGTGTTTTTTTACCAGATTATCCCTTACTCTGCGCGAGTATAAGTATCTACACAGGCACTGTTCAGTCATCTATTTTCGGAGAGAATGGGCAGAATAAAATCCCAAGAGATACTCAAATCATTTGAATAATGAGTGCCTTGTGGCAGATTTGCGGTAAAATACAGCCATTTGGACTGAGAGTCGTATGCAAATGATAGCATGAGATGTTTGTGAGCAACAGCTTGGCTACTGGGTTTGTCACTGAAATACGCGGTTGTGAGATTAGATGAGCGGCATGGAGAAGTAGGAGACTGTGAGATACAAGTTAGACACACAGGGGAATAGCGAGACTGAAATGTTATAGATGAAAGTCATTGTAAAATGTTAACTATTTATTGTGCAGTAGAACAGTACAGCTTCATAAACCTTACTCAATTATATACTAGATGCATAGAAAACTGATTGAGTTTCAGGTAGACTACACAAAATATGTCCCTTTAAAAAAATTACATGGTAATTCATTATTCATGACTCTACTCATCAGGATGGATAACTATACAGGACTTCAATATAGAGGAATTGTACTGTAGTTCATACATTGCTCCTCGTTACTCGACTTGACAATGGTGGCTGTAAGATAATGTATCACTTGTGAAGCAATAAACTAAACGATTGACGAGACAATGAGCAAGAAGAAGATCTATTGTTCAGCTAACTGAATAAACACAGCCACTCTCAAATTAGTTAGAGGTTGGGAACAACCAACGACATACAATTTTTTAGAGGGATTTTATTTCAATCTGTAACAAAACTGGATAATACACGGGCAAGCATCTTCGAGGTTGGAGAGGTATTCCGTGGAGTTCTTACACTAGTGAACTATCTAACATTCTCCAGAATATAAATAAAAACTACTGAACAGGCAGACGAGAAGAACTCGAGATATGCATGTTTCATCGGATCACATTATAGGTGAAACTTCTATAAGAATTAAATTAAGGAGAATTTAGCATGTCAAATTAAGGAATGTAAAAGCTAGAACTGTCTGATTAGGGATAATAGAAACACGCAGTAATGGTTAGTTAGTAATAACTTATTAAGTATATTAAACAGTTAATAATGGAAGCGTTAGAATGGAAGAGTCAATGATGAAGGGCGAAATATGTAGAACAAGGAAAGTATTTATCTCCATTTGGCTTGTCTCTATGACAAGCTGATGGAACGTGCAATGTTGTTGGCCTACAATAAAAAATAGCAGCCTCTATTATAGGTAGTGGATATAAAACTTTATAGTTGGAATCTGATTTCGCTGCTTCGATTCGAATGTTATTCCAATGTTATTTTTACACGCAGCCCACCCAGTAAATAACATGTGATTATTATGCCGTTTATCATTAGCCTGTAAGCCATAATCTAATGAAAACTAAAACTAATGTAAGCCATAATCTAATGAAAACTAAACTAATGTAAGTCATAATCTAATGAAAACTAAAACTAATGTAAGCCATAATCTAATGAAAACTAAACTAATGTAAGTCATAATCTAATGAAAACTAAACTAATGTAAGCCATAATCTAATGAAAACTAAACTAATGTAAGTCATAATCTAATGAAAACTAAACTAATGTAAGCCATAATCTAATGAAAACAAAACTAATGTAAGTCATAATCTAATGAAAACTAAACTAATGTAAGCCATAATCTAATGAAAACTAAACTAATGTAAGTCATAATCTAATGAAAACTAAACTAATGTAAGCCATAATATAATGAAAACTAAACTAATGTAAGTCATAATCTAATGAAAACTAAACTAATGTAAGTCATAATCTAATGAAAACTAAACTAATGTAAGCCATAATATAATGAAAACTAAAACTAATGTAAGCCATAATCTAATGAAAACTAAAACTAATGTAAGCCATAATCTAATGAAAACTAAAACTAATGTAAGCCATAATCTATTGAAAACTAAAACTAGTGTAAGCCATAATCTAATGCAAACTAAAACTAGTGTAAGCCATAATCTAATGAAAACTAAAACTAGTGTAAGCCATAATCTAATGAAAACTAAAACTAGTGTAAGCCATAATCTAATGAAAACTAAAACTAGTGTAAGCCATAATCTAATGAAAACTAAAACTAGTGTAAGCCATAATCTAATGAAAACTAAAACTAGTGTAAGCCATAATCTAATGAAAACTAAAACTAGTGTAAGCCATAATCTAATGAAAACTAAAACTAGTGTAAGCCATAATCTAATGAAAACTAAAACTAGTGTAAGCCATAATCTAATGAAAACTAAAACTATTGTAAGCCATAATCTAATGAAAACTAAAACTAGTGTAAGCCATAATCTAATGAAAACTAAAACTAGTGTAAGCCATAATCTAATGAAAACTAAAACTAGTGTAAGCCATAATCTAATGAAAACTAAAACTAGTGTAAGCCATAATCTAATGAAAACTAAAACTAGTGTAAGCCATAATCTAATGAAAACTAAAACTAGTGTAAGCCATAATCTAATGAAAACTAAAACTAATGTAAGCCATAATCTAATGAAAACTAAAACTAGTGTAAGCCATAATCTAATGAAAACTAAAACTAGTGTAAGCCATAATCTAATGAAAACTAAAACTAGTGTAAGCCATAATCTAATGAAAACTAAAACTAGTGTAAGCCATAATCTAATGCAAACTAAAACTATTGTAAGCCATAATCTAATGAAAACCAAAACTAGTGTAAGCCATAATCTAATGAAAACAAAACTATTGTAAGCCATAATCTAATGAAAACTAAAACTAGTGTAAGCCATAATCTAATGAAAACTAAAACTAGTGTAAGCCATAATCTAATGAAAACTAAAACTAGTGTAAGCCATAATCTAATGCAAAAAAAAACTAATGTAAGCCATAGTCTAATGAAAACTAAAACTAATGTAAGTCATAATCTATCCTATGTTCTTCCACAAAAAAGTGCCTCGTTTCGGCATGACTAATTCAGAATTCATCACCATGACGCTAGAATATTATATTAATTACATGTATTTCATGAATGCATAGTGAAACAAAAGGGAGGCAGATTGTATATTTTTCTGCCCAAGGGCTTTCGTTTGTCTATAGTTTGGAATATGACGGTCAATAGTGATGTTTATTTGAATAAATAAAGCACAATTTTGCATACGTTTGTACTGCCTCACTCATCTATCTTGTTATATTTCACGTTATTTCGCTGTACTTAAGGGTGAGAGTTATTTAAATGCAGTAAAACTTTAAGTATTTATTCAAGTGATAAACATTAACGAAATATAAAATAGGCTAAGGAACTAATTTCAATGCTAAAAATTTCCTTTATAAAACAACCTATTAAATTGCAATGTAATTAACACAGTTTTTTCTACCGTTTTAAAATTAGATATTAATTTACCATCCCTTTATTGTACATTTCCCTTTTGCTAAACACTGTGATTATAACTTCGAAAATAAGTTACGTATAGTGTGGAAGGAAATCTCCACTAACATTAGGAACTGATAAAAAATATGTAACTACAAAAGTTCAACAAAATTTGAAAATTTTCTTGAACCAACAACTTTGTATCGTTATTATTATTTGATAAACGTATATATTTATCTGTTTTTTTTTTTAATTTTCCCTCTATTGTTACCATACCTCTTTTACTGCTCATTAACTCTTTGTGTCCTAAATTGATTTGGCGTGAGAAAAAAAAATGTAACATTCTTGTAAAGAAAGCACAAGCTTATTAAACAGCAAAAGAGCAAATTTAGTTTATATCTATAAAGAAATTCACAATTGTGTCTAACTAATGTAAATGTAAACATGTGTTCTAATATATGAAAAATTATGCATGTAATTATCCTGTCGTTTAAGCAAAATACCTCAAAAAAAAAAACTTCACAATTTGAAAAGGGACACATAAGTCACCTTAGAGCATAAACGGTTAAATGCTTTAGTTATTTGATGATAAAGTTTACAATTACAGTTTAATGTTAATAGTTAATGGTAAAGAAATAGCGTAAGTTGTTATTTCGGTGGTTAGTAATTTATTAGGTGAGTAGCATTAGGGTAAGCTTCTGGTATCTAGGATTGGTTTACATATCCCTCTTTCTTATATGTCCGAAGATGTGGAACTGACCGATAATTCGTAACTTACCATAGTTGCCATGCAGTCTATACTGTGAGACTGCTCTAGCATCAAATAGCCAATAGACTAACTTGACATCACACACTAAGATGTTCTTGTAGATTGAATCATGACCAAAATGTAGTGAATAGATACACGATAAAGGAGTCACGACTCGTCAGAAGAGTCATAATACACATGTTAAGGTATGTTCAGATTTGGAAAGGAAATACGCCTATGAGAAGGACACGGAAAAGAAATGTCCTACAAATTGTAGGCCATGTTAACATGGCCTACACTCCTAATTTCGAATGCAATTTGAGTGCTCCGCTTCTGGACTAATTTGGGTAGACGGGACTGTGAAACAACACTCGGGAATGTCAAAATTGGACTGGAGTATATATGGTGAAGTGGAATACAGTGTCACCATGTAAATTACGCCTAATGACTACGAGGTAAACAATTAGCCTTCATCGAAAATGGTGACGCGCCATGGTTTGGCTTTTATATTGATGAATATCCTAATATAACAATAACATCGTAAAACCACTCTTTAGATTACAATATAAATAAGTTTTCATAATATATATTAAAAAGTATTCAGTTATATTATTTTATGCTATTGCCGGCCAACAGGAGCAGGGGATGAAAATAGCAATAATAATTAAGGCAAAAACCATGAATTACTAATAACCATCAGCAAAGGGTGTTTTCTACTTTGATTTTGCAGAATTTATTACATTATACATAAATAATACAAAAAATAAAATATATACACTTATTAAATATAATACAAAATAACGCATTCAGTAGGCGAAATGTCCGTGCACGATTTGACTGGTACGGCGCTTAATAATAATCCTAATATTTTGCCAAGAAGTGAGACTACTCTGATCTCAAGACAGGGCAATTTGATAAACCAGGGCAAAATGAAGAGTAAATAGACTGGATAATAGAGAAGGTGGATAAATCGAGATACCAAATTTGTTTTAAAAGAAAATGTGAACCTTTTATTTTAGGGGATACTTTGGATTTTTTTGTTATTTTAGGGAAAATAAATAAATTGTTTAATGTTCTTTTACCTTACAATCACATCAGTTTAAAATAAATTAAGAAAGTAAGCAGTTGAAACAAAAAGTCCTTTTGATTATTTCCTTACAAGGAATGTTGCAGAATAGAAGACAAACGCGATTACTTCTTATTTTATAAAGTTTGGCCATATTGATTTTAGGTAAAAAAAAATTATAATTAGCAATTGAAATTAATGATAATAAAAATAGAAAAGAATAGGAAGACTGGGGAAGGCAGCCTTTAACGTCTAACAATTATTGTCTGATGATTTTCCAAAGAAATAAATCCTAATTTAATAACCATGCAATACCATCTCTCTCACACACATCACTATTATATTGATGGATGTAACTATTTCCAATGTAAATCATATTTATGTAAAGAAAGATATTTTGTAAATTGTGATGAAAGTATATTTCTGACATAAATTGTATGTACGTATTTTGGATTTAGTTTTCTTCTATTGGTTATTTTGTTTTACATTAGAACAAATAGAAATAATATGTGACAGAATAATTATAAATATCACCAAGAGATAAGATTTGATTTATATCTCTATACATACAATGTACCGTAGAAATAAATTAATAAATAAACATAGGCCTACATACAGTAGCGAGCATAAGTTAAGGGACAGTGACCAAAGCTAAACATTTTTGTTTATTGTGAAAGAACTAGACAACAAGAATACGTGAAACTTAACAACCTAAGGCTCCCTTCACACTTGCGTTAGAAAAAATGCTACATTTTTTCTAACGCAAGTGTGAAAGGCTCCGTTAAAATTAATTGCAGCTAAACTTTTTGCCATGAGCCTTTATTCTAACGCGGCGTTGAGAAACGCAAATGGGAAGGGGGCCTAATTAGTGTCTATTTTATTACCTTCGCAGAATGCGGGAAGGTCATATTTTCATCGGAATTTATTTACTTATTTATCATCTTGTTATTCGCTTAACTGAAAAAGTGTTCAACCGAATTGCCTGAAATTTGGTGAAACGATTGGTCCATGTCCAGTGACCTGCTGCTAGTCTTTTGGGAGTGACCTGGTCAAAGGTCAAGGTCACGGTCATTTATAACTCAAAAAGTATCGAATCATATTGCATGAAACTTGGTTGGACGATTGGTCAATATGCAGGAACCATTTTGATAGATTTTGGGAGTGATCGTGTCAAAGATCAAGGTCAAGGCCATTTGTAACTCAAAAAGTATTTAACCAAATTGTCTGAAATTTGATGGTACAATTGGTCAATGACCAGAAACGATCTGGTGGAATTTTGGAAGCTATCAGGTCAAAGGTCAGGTCATTTATAACTCAAAAAGTATTGTACCATATTGCATGGAACTTGCTGGGACGATTGGTTATTATCCAGTTAGCAGTTTCCTCAATTTTGGGAGAGAACGGGTCAAACAGGAGGCGAAAGTATGCGCTCTACCGAGTGCACATAATCTAGTTTGTATTAAATTACTTTCTGATGTCAGCGATATGGCCTTTGTCTCTGAAGTAGACGTTTAGACCCCTTCTAAAGTTTACTAAATGTTCACTGGGAGGAATTTACCGGGGTGGAATATACCTAGCACCGGAGAAGCTTCCACTTTGAAAATTTGAAGCATCATTTGATTATTAAATGTAACTCAAGATTATGATTTTAATTATATTTTTTGTTAGGCTTTATCTAAGTGTTTATTTTTTGTTCTCATAGTTTGTGTCGCTGTTCAGAAAAAATTTGCGATCATTACGTAAATAATTTTATTACCCTACGGATAGATATATGTAGAATAGGGTAGTCTGCAGAGACTATAATAGACGATGGTTATTCCATTCAAGTTAACGGTAAAATTCAATGTACAGTATTTCATTTAAAATAGACATCTTCAAAATGATGCATTTTATGATATCAGTATCACCAATTTATCTAACTTATATTTTAAATTACGTAATATTCACGTTCGTTTTTCAATTCATATGTGCATACGTAAGAGCTTATGAACATATCTTAAGATCATATTTTACGAGCATACTGTCATATTTTTTAGAACATATACGTCATATTCGTTAGGTCATATTGTCCCAGCCCTGATTCCTGTTCCTTCCTCCAGGTCTACCGATGCAACTCATTCCTAGTCCCATTGTCCTACGATGAAGATAGTCCTGATTTTTGTTCCTTCCTACTAATTCTTTTTAACCAATTACTAACTAGGCATTGGTTAAATCGTATTTCCATTATTCTATTTCGTAATGGTTATTCATACGAACTACAGTTTAGCAGTTAACTAGCACTGGACAAAGCTCCTAGCTAGTAGGTACATGTTTAAGACCCTATTTCTTATAGAAAAGTAAAAGAGAACAATACGAACAAGCCTGAATTATATCCATACATTTAAATTATAGGTTCAATCGCTATTTTTACTATTTATCAAAAGCAAAATGATGCGGCAGCCCTATTTTTTTGTTGAGGCCCAGCCTCTCTCCATATTTAAATCCAATTGAAAACCTTCGGTCCATCCTGAAGCAGAACGAATATGTGGAAAGGTGATAGGACTAAAAACTCCCGAACAAAAAAAAAAAAAAGAAAAACCAGCTGGACCGCTAACCCAACCTTAGGTGCGCTATATATCTTTCTATTTATAACATAGTATTTTGATCAAAAAAATTAATAAAAATAAATTTCGCCATTTATATCGACCGGGGGTTTTTTGCACCGGGGTGGGTACTTTGTTTGGGGGTATTCGGCTGGGGTTTTTTGTCCTATCACCCATCCATATATACTACATTCTGCTTCAGGATGGACCGAAGGTTTTACATTGGATTAAAATATGGAGAGGGACTGTTCCATACTACTACTCGAAATTTTAGGTTATAATTTTTAAGAGAACGTACAGGAAATTGAATTATGTATAATCTAAATCACTTTCCATACTCATTTCTTGCTCAAAATGTGTAAATAATTTGTTGAAATATTCGTTCTTTCATAACAACCTAACCTAAGGATTTGAAACAATATTAGTAATTAATTGATCATTAAGCAGATATTATCTTAGTCATTTCAACAAGAAATAACCTGCCAATATTTTTGAAAAACAATTGCATGAGTTTCATACCGATACCAAAGATATTATAATACAAGATACACTACTCTCGACAATTTCTGTTTTTAAAAGCGCAATCTGGATTTGAAAGCAGGAACTAGAGAAACAACAACATTTGGTTTGTTTAATAATATTTTAACTTTTATTTCCTTCATTTATGAAGATTATTTTACAGGAAAATTAAGCTTTACATCGGTAGAATAGATACAGCTAAATAAAATAGAAACGAAGAGAAGATTAACACCAAATGTTATTGTTTCTCTAGTTCCCGCTATCAAATCCAGGTGGCGCTTTTTAAAACAGGAATTGTCGAGAGTAGTGAATCTTATTGTAGTACAGGGTGTGTAATAATGATGGGACCCAAAACAATCTTTAATAACTTTTGAAATAATACATGGATTTTAAAAATCTAAACGTCCATATAATCCTGAAAACATCGCGTTTTTACTTACTAAACTACTTCTTATAAATAATTTCTTTTAAGTGCTGCCCTCCTGATCGCACACAAATTTCGGCACGATGATGGAGGTTGTTCATTGCTCTGATCATCATTTCTTGTCCAATCGATCGAATTTCTGTTTCGATAGCAGCCTTCAATTGAGGGATATTTGTTGGTTTGCTACGGTAGACTATTCCCTTGAGATATCCCCATAAGAAATAATCTAAAGGGGAAAGATCTGGAGATCTTGCCGGCCACTCAACGTCGCCAAATCTTGAGATCAATCTACCCGGAAATTTCTGACACAGGATTTCCATATTGGGTTTAGTGGTGTGACAAATGGCGCCGTCTTGTTGAAAGTAGAGATTGGTATCATTCACTTTCGGAATCAAAAAGTCTGTGATCATGTCGTTATATCGCTGCTCATTCACTGTAACTGTTTGGCCACTGCTATCCTCAAAGAAATAGGGGCCGATAATCTTATTCTCCTTTATTCCACACCACACTGTGACTCTTTCTGAATGGAGCGACATTTCTCTGATCACCTTCGGGTTTTCAGTTCCCCAATAACGGACGTTCTGTTTATTTACACATTCATTTAGTCCGAAATGAGCTTCATCTGACATGATCAAATTCTGAATAAAGTTTAAGTTTTCTGCGTTCTTCTGTAAAAGCCACGTGCGTAGTCACCGTCGTGCAACTTCTGACAAATTTGAATTGTGTATGGATGCATTGATAATTTATTTCTCAGTATTGTGTGTGCTGATTTAAAGCTTATATCCAGCGGTTGAGACAAAAACCTGAGACTGATTTGTGGGCTTCTTCGACAATCTGCTTTACTATTGCAACATTATTTTCATGCGTGGCGCTTGCACGTCTTCCCTTTGATTTTTCTTGTTCAGATTGCCGGTTTCAGAGAAGTTGTTCACACATCGCGTTATCACTTTTTTCGATAGAGACATCCTCAATCGGTACTTCATTTCAAAACTTCTCTGTGTTTTCACAATGCTTTTTCCCATGAGTGAAGTAAGCGGTGCTAACAAAGACGAGCTGTTCTCTTGTCCAACACATTTTGTTGGTAGTGTAGAGAAGCATGTGATTTTCTTATGCCGCTGGACTTTTGTCCCAAACCCGTATTATCTATAGTTGCTTGTTTTGTGTATTTTTTTATGTTTTAGAATGCCTTAGTGCATTATTATTGTGTATTTTTTTTCCCTCACGAATAAATTGTTTCATTGTTTCATAGTACTATACAGTTCAATTATGTAAAATACGATGTTTTCAAGATTCGATTGTCGTTTAGTTTATTAAAATCCATCTATTATCACAAAAAGTATTAAAGATTATTTTAGGTCCTATCATTATTACACACCATATATAACATCTTTGCCGATAACACTCCTGCATTGTAAGTACCGACAAAAATATAGTGGTATTGATGCACATTATAGGGAATAAAAACACTGGCAATTGCAAAATTATAATTTATTGTTTAATATGAAATATAATCCAAAAGAGATAATTTAATATAAAAATGTGAGCAATATTCATCTGCTACCATAAGAAACAGAAGTCAAACTACAAGAGGAATGAAAAAGCCTTCAGAAGCTCTAATATCACACTGGAAAGAAGTGAAGTCAAGTGACTGTAGACTGCCTTGGTATTGATACCACTTGCAAGGCACTTACGGACATAGATAGCAAGTACTACACTATCTACCTAACTACACATCATTGCTAAAACAATGTTTAATTGATAGGCAACTCATCAAAACCATGAAAAGGGAAAGAAATGAAAGGCAGTTCGAAGATAAGGAGTAGTCAGACAGAAAATAGAACAGTGAATCAATTCACCTTACCAGCAGTCACCAACAGTCAGTGAATGCAGTCACCAACAGTCAGTGAATGCAGTCACCAACAGTCAGTGAATGCAGTCACCAACAGTCAGTGAATGCAGTCACTTACAAAGGAATGTGACGAAAATGGACAAAATATTCACGTATGGAAGAGGAAAATGAAGAGGTGAAAATTTGAGATATGACCCTACACAGAGCTTACGGAGAGTCCCTGTGTGCCACACACTTTCTAGCCCTAAGTCCACCTCACACTGTCAATGTTCGAAGCACCTTCGAACCAATAAATTATATTAAACCTAAACAAATATATGGAGCAATATCAATAAATATATAATTAAATAGCTAAATGATAAAATATTACGTCCAGTTTTATATATTTATATTAACAATATTAAGCGAAAAAACTGCATTTAGTTATATAAAATATTTTTAAATAAACCAACAAACAACATTAGTTAAATAAAATATAGCTACAATAGATAAAATAAACTATAGATACTTAAAAAGCGGAAAAATAATAACAGTAAACTTCAGCAGTTAGTTCACAACACTCCTATTTTGCTGTAATTAATAAATTGGTCATTTACCTTCGCAGAATGCGGGAAGGTTATTTTGATATGTTTTACTTGAAGTTTGGCAATACAAACCTATATTGAATTATTAGGGGTTATGAAATGTAACTAATTTTATAGGACATTGACTATATTCAGCAAGGTTCACTTTAGGATGAAAACACGAGTTAAAAATATTAACTCGCAAAACACAGCAAACATTATTATGTTACTCTGTGGATCTAAAACACCTGGTATTTCTTAACATCTATTATAATTTGCGACAGGTTACCATCAACTTTACTGAATAACATCTCGGGTAACACTAAGAACTGGTCAGTTCCGCTCTAAAAAGAGAGACACGCCAATGGGTAACAAAGTAGAGTTACTAGCACCTATCATCTGGTAACTGCAAACGATTGCTGCACTCTGTGAACATAATTACTGCTTGGAGACACAGAGAGGACTCTACCTCTTGTTAATGTGGAAGAACAATCCAATGAACCTTATAAGTGATAGTAATGGAGTCAAATAGCTTACCTAACCACTAGTTACCTTGTGAAGATTTACTCTGTTAGGATGCATCACCAATTCACAATAACAAGTAATGGTATAGAACTTATTGGCTAAAATTCCATGGAAGTATGAGAGATCAACCCCCCCCCCACCGTACAAATAACACCTCTCCCCAGTACTAACAACAAAACAACTAACACCTCCCCCCCCCCCAGTACTAACAACAGAACAAATAACACCTCCCCCCAGTACTAACAACAAAACAACTAACACCTCCCCCCCCAGTACTAACAACAGAACAACTAACACCTCCACCCAGTACTAACAACAGAACAACTAACACCTCCCCCCAGTACTAACAACTAACACCTCCCCCCCCAGTACTAACAACTAACACCTCCCCCCCCAGTACTAACAACTAACACCTCCCCCCCCCAGTACTAACAACTAACACCTCCCCCCCAGTACTAACAACACCTTCTCCCACTACTATCAGCACCTTCCCCACCCCAGTGACAGGCAGTCCCCCACTGCTCTAGGTATCACATTGGTCAAGAAACTATCCCCATGGCGCTGTAGAGCTGGGCAAGATAGTGACTCTGGAGGGGAAGACCGTACTGACGGGACTGGTCCACAGCCTCACAGTTGGGGGTGATGGGCCCTTCATCTGCGGGAGAGAAGCATTATTAGTATCTTGACAGAGAAAGGAGTTCTTTTATTATCAACTTTGCAGTGGTATCACCTGTGGAGTTATAACTGTGAGTGTTGAAATGGTCCACATCCCACTGGGGAGGCTCCCTGAGCCACGCCCCCAAAGGAATCACATGCCCCTCTGTGCTGAACACGAAATCACCTGATTTCTTATTCACGGGATTGTCGTGATCAAATAACTGAAATCAATAAATTCTGTTTAAAGGAGCTAAAAGTAGCTACAATATATTGATAGTTACATTTACCTGTGAGGTATTTCGCATTAGGAAATAGGGAAGCACTTCACACTATAGCTAATTCTACTTCTACGGAAAGTGTCTCACCAAGTAGAGGTATTTACAAGTCTCCGAGAGGAAGAAGCTCTCCATCCTGTCCTCTAGCGTGTTGTCGAGCACAGAGTGTACGGTGGCATAGCCACACTCTACTTTGGTGAGGTTATTGAGAGAATGGAGTACCTCCCTACCGACGTGCAGGTAGAATGGGTTGCGAGTTGCCTGTCAACACAAACTATGCTTTGACAAGATGATTCGTAACGAACCTATTGACAGCTTAACTAAACTAATTACATGTATTCAACTTGAAGATGTGTTGTAGCTATAAAAAGTATTATTCATTCAACTGATTAATGAATAGCACAGACATTAGCAACATAAACACCATATACACACTAACCTGGTAAAGTAGGTATGTAGCCTCAGCGAATTCAGGTCTCAGAGGGTAGAAAAGGACATCAGGTTTGGCTCTCTGCCAGTTGTACCTGAAAAAAGACATAGCATTCAGTGGGTGTAGAACCCTACCTCACCAAAATATTATATTTTATTAGAGGTTTAACGTCTGCTTCGGAACCAAAGGCCACATCGCTGTTGTCAAAAGGAAATTAAGTACATGGGACTGGAAGAAAAAGTCAGGAAGGAAGGAGGTTCGATGAACAAAGTCATAGCTATATCCCCGTCAGTGATACGCTCATGGATGCAGAAAAGCTATTGCGTGAATGCAGTCATTTACAAAGGAATGTGACGAAAATGGACACAAGCACCGATGACTGCACTCATGGATGGAAGAGAAAAAATGAATAGGAGATAGTAAATGAAGCGTACGAGTCTACCTAACACAAAATCTAAGACCTCGTAGTTTAAGAGCATAAGTGACATAACCCTAGCGCTGTTTTACAAAAGTGCAAGTAGCGTTACAAAATAATAAGCATGATAAAAAGACAAAATAAAGCTAATCCAAAAAACAATAGTTAAGGGCTTAAGGGACTCCACCCCCTTCTCTTCCATTCACCACAGACAGCTTCAGGTTAGAGATCCTGGGGGCACTTAACACAATAAATTTACTGGATACAATTAGTTACAATACTTTATTAGTATATATATGTACATATAACTAGCTACCTACGATCCTAAATGTGAAGAAAAGCTGCTAATCGGTGTTATTCAGTACAAAATAGATGCATATGGCTATTTTCATTGCATATGCATTATGTTATTCATCTATCTATCCATCACACTAACTATTGCACAAAGTAAGGAACAATAATGCACATCCTCAGTACATCAATGTGCAGCAAAGAGTCGCAAGTAATGGGATGTGTAGTCTAATTCTCTTCCTCACCTCTCAGGAAGGAAGCCAAACTTCTGCCATATGCTCCAGTAGAGGGCGTGAGTGCAGATAGCTTCCTCTACATCACCTGCCAACACCTGCAGCAGAAGAAAGAATACAGCAACAACTTGGGAAGTTATTAATCTAGTATGACTTTGGTAGTTAATTCATCACTCTGATAGCTAGTGTCTTCACAACAAAGATTGGATCTTTCTCATTTGCAGCCCCCACCAAATTTAAATTAATTTTTTTTCCAGTATTTTTGTCCATAGAATCCGAAAATCAGAACAGCTTTTTGTAGAAACTGATACTTTTCGAGATATGAGGGTTTAAAGTTATTTAGTCCCTATGTATTATTGAAGGATTGAGAACTTTGAAAAAAACTCTTTTCACGCATTTTGGCCAAATTTTTTTCACGCTTTTTGGTCAATTTATGTTAGAAATAGCCGTAATGTAGTTTGTTGTATCCGCTAGTTGCGACAGGCACGCCCCCCATTACACATATATCAGTATTGAAGTAATAAATGAAAAATATCACGGAAACTGGAAATATTCAATATATGTATTTAGGGGGGTGTGCCGTCCCCCTGCCAGGTCTATAATCAATCATGAAGTGTTCAGTACAACAAACTACATTACTGTTTCATGTAAAAAAATCTATAATGTTTGAGTAATTTCAATGAAAACACGAGTTTTTTCAAAGTTCTCAATACTTCAGTAATACATAGGAAATAAATAACTTTAAACCCTCATATCTCTAAAACTATTAGTTTATACAAAAAACGGTTATGATTTTCAGATTCTATGGACAAAAATACATTTAAAAAAAAATTCAAATTAAATTTGGTGGGGGTCGTCAAATGGGAAAGATCCCAAAGTATAAAGTAGCTAGCTACATGTAATTAACTTTTCAAGTGCTAGCTACTTACTAGAAAAACGATTTTGCTAATTTGTAAAACTATTGAACTTGCTACGCCAATTATATAAAAAAAAAAAAAAAAATTTATTACCCTAGTCTCCGGAGATTTTATCAAATAGAAACGAAAACATAGTTACTAACTCTGTAACTAGTTAATTAGGTAGTCCATGTGAATCTGCAGAAGATTTCAACAAGCAAAATTAGAATTGCAGTAGTTGCATCATTATTGACCTAGCTAGCTACTTAAGACTTTAAATAACTTTCATCACTCGATCGTCTAGTTTAGCTCCTATTGCAAGTAACTAGCTATTCATACCTGGACACCAGCAAAGGCAGCCTGCAGAGAGTCTATCCAGGTGGTGTGAGTCCCTCCGTGACTCATGTGAACATTAACGTACAGGGGGTGCTCTCCTGAGCCTGAGTTACAAGAACTGCGACTGTGGACATGAAGGGACAGTTAGTAACAGTGTGGTAAAACAACAGGGACAAATGGATAGAAGTTACATAACTTAAACTAAATATAGGGTATGTTACGAATTATCGGTTAATTCCAGATTTCGGTCGTATAAGAAATAACGATATAATAATTTCTTATATGACCGAAAATGTGGAACTAAACGACAATTCGTAACTTATCCTAACAATAGCTCAGCTCACCCTCTTCTCATGTACTGCTTGATGCGTGCATAGGAAGCATTGAACATGAGGTAATCCTCTTCTTCCCCAAAGAGAATGTAACTCTTGAGCATGTACTCGAAGAAAGAGTCGAAACCCGCACCTACTCCACTCAGCTCACTCGTCCACTTGCCAGTCGTCATGTCAACCTCATAGCCTGGAGAGAGAGAGAGAGAGGAGAAATGGTGAGGAGAGAAGCTAACTGAAGAGAGAGATGGTGAGAAGAGAAGATAACTGAAGAGAGAAATGTTGAGAAGAGAAGATAACTGGTAAGAGAAATGGTGAGAAGAGAAACTAACTGATAAGAGAAATGGTGAGAAAAGAAGCTAACTGATACGAGAAATGGTGAGAAGAGAAGCTAATTGACAAGAGAAATGGTGAGAAGAGAAGCTAACTGGTAAGAGAAATGGTGAGAAGAGAAGCTAACTGGTAGGAGAAATGGTGAGAAGAGAAGCTAACTGGTAAGAGAAATGGTGAGAAGAGAAGCTAACTGGTAAGAGAAATAGTGAGAAGAGAAGCTAACTGGTAAGAGAAATGGTGAGAAGAGAAGCTAACTGATAAGAGAAATGGTGAGAAGAGAAGCTAATTGACAAGAGAAATGGTGAGAAGAGAAGCTAACTGATAAGAGAAATGGTGAGAAGAGAAGCTAACTGGTAAGAGAAATGGTGAGAAGAGAAGCTAACTGAGGAGAGAAATGGTGAGAAGAGAAGCTAACTGAGGAGAGAAATGGTGAGAAGAGAAGCTAACTGGTAAGAGAAATGGTGAGAAGAGAAGCTAACTGGTAAGAGAAATGGTGAGAAGAGAAGCTAACTGAGGAGAGAAATGGTGAGAAGAGAAGCTAACTGAGGAGAGAAATGGTGAGAAGAGAAGCTAACTGGTAAGAGAAATGGTGAGAAGAGAAGCTAACTGGTAAGAGAAATGGTGAGAAGAGAAGCTAACTTAGGAGAGAAATGGTGAGAAGAGAAGCTAACTGAGGAGAGAAATGGTGAGAAGAGAAGCTAACTGAGGAGAGAAATGGTGAGAAGAGAAGCTAACTGGTAAGAGAAATGGTGAGAAGAGAAGCTAACTGATAACACAAAGTCACACAGAGCTAAATAGAAGTTAGCTAAACAATTTGCATCAATAATTAGCTCCTCACGGCAGAGGCTAAAATTGGAAACATAGAAGAAACACAATAGTGATAGATATTTACATATTTAGTTTGTTATCATCTTACGCAGATAATGAAAAAAAAACATAACATTCTGCTAAACAGATAGATAGCTACTTGCTGAGAGGAGCTGCATCTCTAACATACTTTGTCCCTCTAGTCTAAAAGCGCTGTATTTCACATTAGGTTCAGATACTAAATCCTTAGTGTTACCATAGAAAAAAGAAGGACCATATGAAATCTTTCCATTTTAATTTTTGACCACTATAGCTAACTACATGTCATTTCACAATTTTGTTACAAACATTCTGTAGCTACTAGTGTTTGAGGGGTGCCATTTAAGACTTATTTCACATGAATCTGTTAAATATCGAAGAAGAGCAATTAGCTATTTTAGTGATCCTAAAAAAATATAGCTAGATAATTAATTTAGCAAGGGTTTATTTACAGTGTGCTTGGAACCAAAGGTCAAATCACTGACGTCTAATGGAAATTAAATACAAGGGACTGGACAAAGCAGTCAGAAAGGAAAGTGGTTGCAAAAAAGCTACTCACTTAGCTACCAAGGAATGTGACGAAAGGGAACACAAGCACCTGTGGCTGCTCTCACGGATGGAAGAGGAAAAATTAAGAGGTGACCGTGATAGTAAATGAACCTAACAAGTCTTACTAACAAAAAATTTAAGACCTCATACTTAAAGCATAACCAAAGCACTATCCTCTACAATTGCAATCTTCTTTTATAGATTAACTACCAAAATTACTATCATATTTCACAATAAAAGTAACCCTAATAATTACAATGGCCTATGATATGTAGCTAGCTAAGTAATAGCTAAATATTGACTCCAAGTTGATCCAACAAAAGAAATAGAGAAGTTCCTTACCATCACATCACAAATTAGAGATTATAGAAAAAAAAAGGAAAATTTAATTATCTCTTAGGAAAAGTTATTCTTTTAGCTACTATATTGATAAAAATGTGATTTTTTTCAGTAATTTTTTCCTTATTTTTCTTTTTCCTTCAGTATTTAGCTTAGTTGTTACATTATTTACGGAACACAAAAATTATGGTTTGATCAGTTGTCCGTAATTGAGGTTCATTACTATAAAATGAAAAGTTAATAATTTTAATTTTAGTAAGGGTTTAACGTCTGCTTCGGAACCAAAGGCCATATCGCTGACGTCAAAAAGAAATTAAGTACAAGGGACTAGAAGAAGCAGTCAGATAGGAAAGTGGCTCCATGAACAAAGTCACTAACCACCGTCGGTGACAATGCTCATGGATGCAGAATAGCTACTCCGTGAATGCAGTCACTTACCAAGGAATGTGACGCAACGGGACACAAGCACCAGTGGCTGCACTCACGTATGGAAGAGGAAAATGAAGAGGTGATAGTAAATGAAGCCTACGAGCCTACCTAACACAAAAATCTAAGACCTCGTAGTTGAAGAGCATAACCCTAGCGCTATCCTCAAAAACTGTAAGTAGCGTTAAAAAAATGATAAACATGGTAAAAATGAAAAAAAGACGATCCATAATCCAAATTACAACAGTTCGGGGCCCAAGGGACGCCACACCCCACACCCCTTCTCTTCCATTCACCAAAGACAGCTTCAGGATAGAGCCCCTGGGGGTTGAAAACTAAATATAGCTATAATCTAAATTACAACAGTTCGGGAGCCGAGTGACACCACCCTGTTCTCTTTCATTCACCAGACAGTTCCAGATAGAACCCCTCTGGGCTCCTAAAAATATAACAAGACCAACAATAAAAAAGTGTATTCATAGGCTGCAATTATCTGAGGTTTATTACTAGTTCTTAACTAGCAAGCAATATCCACAGCTATCAAGGTGTACAATATAGCTAACAAATTATAGCTACCAGGATATTACCTAGAAGTCCAGTGATATTGTGTCTTCGCCCCCAGAGAGCTCTATTGGCTCTCCTAGCAGCAAGCTGATAGGTAGGATCTCCTAGCAGCTTTGACAGAATACCAAACTCAACCAGCAAACTACCAGCTCCAGCTGTGCATGTGTCTGTACGACCTCCTATGGGCACACCAGCTTTCAGATTAACCTGAAAGTTATATTCAGTTAATTGTGATCAACAACAAATAACTAAAACAACAACAGTTGTGCTTTCAAATTTTACTGATTCCTTGGGAGATAAATTTTATGAAAGAATTAAATATAAGATGATGCAAGACGAACAATCTAGCATAGGGTAAATTATGAATTAATGGTCGGTTCCATCTTCGGTCATATAGCTAACTAAGAAGAATTTATAAAATACCTAATTACAATTTAATTGGTATCCAATCCATGATACCTGCAGGTGTCAAGGATACCAACAAAAATTAATTTATTATTGATATCCTTTTTTCTCATGTGACCGAAGATATGAAAGTGAAACCGACCGATCATTCATAACTTACCCTAGCTAGATACATGTCGGTTATTTTCACTATTACACACCAGCAACACTTCTATCTATTAGATTTGGCTCCTATTCATTAAAACACAAATAAAAAAGTCTAAAAAATATATTTAGCTAATCAAGTTATTTAATCCAAGCATAAGTAACTACAACTTTACATTCTCAGTAGCTACCTACCACAAACAGATTCAACCAAGATCTAAGCATGGTTCTTCATTACTGACAATGGCTTGTTATCCCATAAAATGTAGAGAGCTTAATGAAATTTATTATTGTAAATAGCTAAGGACTGCAATCTTTAAGTTAAGGAAACATTTCACTTAAGAGGGTAAGTATAATATTCTGATGACAGGTTAAACAGTTTTGTTTGGGTGGTGTCGACTCTACAAATCTTTTTGATAAAAGTGCACATTCTTCTTTCTTTTGATAAAACTTTCCAAATCTACCACAAGTAAGCAAAGGCTAATAATGGTCAGGCTACTGAATCAAGTCAATTAACCATAACATCAGAGTAAAATTTACTTCAGGGATGAAGTTGAGGGAGGCTGATCATCACTTTTTTAGATTGCAAGAATTCCCCAACACTTAAAAGTGGCACCAAGGTGTGGATTTCACAGCATCTATTGTAAATAAGGAGCTGAACAGCACTAGACTAATACACCGAGACCAGAAAAAAGTAATTAAAGAGTAGCTATTAGCTGTCATTCAAGTCATTGCTACAAGCTATGTACATTGTACAGCTGTATAAATATATGAACGGAACAAAACCTAATAGGTAAAAGTGTTGCATTTTATTTATCTACCACCTTAGAAGAGTTAGTCTGACCCTAGGATGTGGAATGCCAGTAGGACTCATTATGAAAGCAGGCATCATTCGTGAAGCTAAATCAGAAGCCATGTCTAGCAGCTCCCCATCATACCAGTCAGGCTTTAGGTTGCCAAAAGGTTGGAGTGGATCAACAATGAGTAGGTGAGCAGATATCAACCCTCCCAAAACACTGAAATTAAATGGGAATTTGTGATCAAAATGATTCACTAATCAAATTATGATTTGCTAGCTATTTCCTATTTAGTAAAAGGTATTTCAAATTAGATCGGCTTTAACTAAATATGTAGAAATGAAGAAAAAGTGAAACTATGATGGTGATCTGATATTACCGTATTGTGGCTTCAAAAACTTGAACTGTGGTGTCTTTATCAAAGGTGACATTTTCAATTATCCTTTGAACGGACTGTTTAAATTCTCCTTCATCACCAATAATAGCGAGAGTGTCCAGTGTATCAATCAGTGTTAATGAATAGTCTCCTAACACGTCATTGATGTTGATGTTCTCTCTGAAAAGAAGAATCGCCGTTAGGGAAAATAAAAAACTTCATTAATTAAGGGGATAGTTTACTTGTTTTTGCAATTTAAAATTTTTTCTTTTACTTTAGTTCGCTAGAAAACAGTCTAAAGAGAACATACAGAAAATTTCAGCTCGCTGTGGCAACTGGAAGTGGGTCAGAGGTGCGAATAATGTATGGGGAGGATTTGGTTTGTGTGTTTTGTTGTGTAATAGCCTCCCCTTTTTGGTAGATGGCTTCTGGGGAGGCCCTTTGGTTCTCCCGAAACAATCTGATGTTGTATAATAGCCTCCCACTTTTGGTAGATGGCTTCTAGGGAGGCCCTTTGGTTCCCCCGAAGTAACCTGATGTTGTATCCTCCAATATCTGTAACTTTTTTTACTCAAATCATACTCACGTCAAGTCTATAAACCAGTGGTTATTAACCTGGGTTCGATCGAACCCCAAGGGTTCGGTGAGTCACTTCCAGGGGTTTGGCGGTTTGGCTCATTATGTTGTTTGTTTAAATGCGAAATTCATGTTTAGTTCATTTTGATCATTGAGCATATTGATTTAGTGTGCCAGTGCAAACGATGCTTGGTACAGTTTGTGCACTAATACAGTTTAACTTTAGTTATGTACATATATTTTTATTTTGAAGGGGAAAACATATTTTATTTTTCAACTACAAGGGTTCGATGAATGCATATATTGAGCTTCTGGGGTTCGGTAACTCCAAAAAGGTTAAGAACCACTGCTATAGACTCAATGGGGGTCGGTCCCACAGAAAATTTATAGAAGCTAATCTGTTAAGCTCAAAATTCCTAAGATCGTATAGAAAGCTTATTTTAAATTTTGATCTCAAAATTTTTTATTTAGAAAATAGAAAATAAAAAGTGAAAAATAAGTGAAAAATTTGATTTTTCTTTTTCTTAAATGAAATAACTGAATATTTAGATTGAAATTCATAAAAAGGCCTCTAGATGATCTTAAGTATGTCCAGCTAAACATATTAGCTTCTATAAATTGTTCAGTAGGAACAACAGTAGGTTTTTCCAACCCTAAGGGAGAGGGGGACCCCAAATTAAAAATTTACAAGAGCAACTTCAAAGATTTGGAGCATTTTACACCTTACGTCAAAATATCAGCTCAATCGGATTTACTTTTGGTAGCTAGCAAAACTGATAAAAGATCCCCTCAACACGTTGACCGCGATTCCTGATCCAGCATGTTTGCTTTAGTTATATATAAACGGTGCACGGACAACTCGTACCCGGACAACTGGTATACAGGACAACTGGTACCCGATTTCCATAATTTCATGTTAAATGTACCTAATTATAATAACTGAATAAAATACAAGTCTGATATTCAAAATTTAGTTGAATGTACATAATTATAAATTAAATAACGTATGCGTGTAGGTGCCTAAAATACAATTGTAAGGTAGTCTGTATTTTAGTCTATGAAAGTTTCAATTTTATCTTTAGCTGTGCTAGGTTACTTAATATTTAACTTTGCTAACTTAAGTATATTAAAAGAGATTAATTTAATTAAATTAGCACTGTTGGTTCTAATATATTTTTCGCATATTATGTTTAAAAATACATATCCTGAAATGGAAAACTCTTGAAGTGAGATCATACGAATTTTGTAACGTAGTCTATATTGTAGTCTCTATAAAAGTTCCTATTTTATCCTCATTTGAATTGTCAGTTTATGTATGTTTCATTGCAATAAAAAAAATTGGTTATTTTATTATGCCTTTAATTTTTATTATAATTATGTACATTTAACTAAATTTTGAAAATCGGACTTGCATTTTATTCAGTCATTATAATTAGGTACATTTAACACGAAATTATGGAAATCGGGTACCAGTTGTCCGGATAATACGAGTCGTCCTGTATACCAGTTGTCCGGGTACGAGTTGTCCGGGTACCAGCTGTCCTAGAGCCTATATAAACATATTTATCACGATCTATTCATTTTAGTTATTAACCTTCTTGTTAAAGTACACCATTCCTTAAAATTTCTAATATGAATTGATATACATCTAATTTAAGCTCTATATGTTTTTGATTTGTGTACCATATATGTACTGCATCCATTGCACTTTCCCGCAAACTTTGATCTAGCACAAAAACTAAGCAAGGTAGAAACTTCATACTTACACCATTTTAAGATATAACTTTGATAATGATGTTTACAAAATTTCAACCTTTTATCTCTGATTGTTCATTATTTATTAATAAAAAACTACACGATTGACTAATAGTGAGAATTGGGGTAATTGTCTCACACTTTTGGGGTAATTAATTGCAGGGCAAATCGGGACACATTCACAGCAGCAGCATTGCAGATTCACTGCAGTAGCTTTGCAGATCAGGGCAGAATCATGGCAGTTGCATAGCAGATCGGGGCAGATTCACAGCAGCGTCATTGCACTTTGGGGCAGATTCACGGCAGCGTCATTGCACTTCGGGGCAGATTCACGGCAGCACATTGCAGTTCAGGGCAGTGTCATTGCAGTTTGAGGCAGATTCATGGCAATTCGGGGCAGATTCACAGCAGCATCATAGCAGTTTAGGGTGGATTTTAGGCAGTAGCATAACAGATCGGGGCAGATGTATTTTAACTAATGTGACGTAATAATGAGCTGATCTTTCAACATTTATACATATAATCTCCTATAAACGCATCGATTTTCTCTACAGAAACTGCAATTAATTACCCCATGATGTGAGCAATCAATAACCACATACAATTTTGCGTATTTGGGGCAATTTAACGCACTACCTTGTGGTGCTATAACTACTGTAATAGTGCATATTTTTTTAAACCTTTATATTTCATTTTGATGGCATATTTTACTGTGTCCATGTAAATTTTGATGGGATTTCAAACATAGCTCTTTGTCCAACCTAGTGTTGCGGGATTTTAGTAAAATCTGAAATAAAGTTTTTATAGGGTGAAAAAGCTCTCTACTGTTTACTTTAAATTATTTTATACTTTCATCTAACAAAAATGAATGTAAGTAACCTATTTATAGAAGAAATTGCGATCTTTTTATTGGTCTAATCAGTTTTCCGATATTATTACTCCTTCACTGTTAAAAAACGGGTGAGATTAATTACCACAATACTCTGAGTGCGATGGAATACCCCGGTTGACGCTACCATGCCAAGTTATAAACTTGCCATTTTAATGGCGAGTTTGTGACAGTTATTCTGAGACCTTTAATTGCAAATGGCGAGAAATATCTATTTTTCTCCTATGCTATAATGTTATTTTGGAGAGAATCTATGATAATTTGATCATTTTGGAGAGAAATTTGATGATTTTTGGAGAGAGCTGAAGAGACAAATTCCATGTTTCAGAGGCTGGAAATTTCTAAGCCAATTATCGACCCAAAATTTCACAAAAATTCTAAGCCAAGCCAATTTGGCTCATTTTTTTTAAATTTCAACCCAAAATTAGCATGGGAACATAGGAATTAATTGAAAACTTTAAGCCAATTACACATATCTGAGTTTTGACCTTTTAAAATCTAAGCCAATTAATTGGCTTTAACTGACATACTCTGTAAGTTTGTAACATGGGACAAATCACAAATGGAGAGTTTATGAGCCATAATATTTTACTTGGCTACCAGCCTACAATGAAATACAAATTATACAGTCAGGGCTATGCACAGTATGCCAGCCTGTATTTGGTGCACAAAATTCCACTGACTTTTACAAAGAGCTGATAAAATCCACTAGGTATAACCGTATAAATTTCTAGTAATTTGGCTGATCCACCAACATTTTCTAAATTTATCCACCGAAAATTAATGGCAACATAGGAATAAAATAAATAGCTAAAAATCCACTAACTTTGCCAGAATACTATTTTCAAAGGGTTAAAAATTCCACCAAGACCAGACGGCAGGAACACCATGTTTTAAAGCATGGACAAAGTCGCCAGTATATTGGCGACTTTGGAGAGGTTAAATAAATTGGAAAACCTATATATAACAAGTAAATCACTCCCTAAAATAATCTCAAGAGATAACATGCATCAGAAATGAAGCATGAGGATGTTTCCACTTCCCAGGTGTAAAATCCTCACCAGGAACTTAGGAAGCCAAATTTCTCCTTTAAAAGTTAAAAGTATCTTAAATGTGGCAACCTGGATCCATCTTCTCACTAAACTGGCAACTTTCTAAGTTTCCTGCCACACTTCAAAACATGGCAAGAACTGAGAAACTGTTCCCCAAGAAATTCTCTATTTTTGCTTCTGTTTTCAGTAAATTACATGTAAATAAAGGACGAAGTTATGGATTGTTCGTACAGAAAATGTAAAAAATATCCCAAATTCTGCAGATTGGCACAGAGATGTCAGTGGAATTTACCATGAAATATAGACTGGCCGCCGGGCCGGTATGCTGCTACACGTAGCTATTAGGAATACCTGGAATAGGATACGACGCCAGACTGCAGGCCAGTTTGTATTTGGTGCACTGAACTCCTGTGACTTTTTCAAAAATCTGAGAAATAGCTGCCAATATTTTTCATCAATTTGTCTAGTCCTCCAACATTTTTCCAGCTTCCCATCCAAAAATTAATGGTAATATTGGACTCAGGAATTAATAGCTAAATATCCTCCGACATTGCAAGAATTTTTTAATTAGAGAAATTGAATATCTGCCGACATATCATTGGAATTTACCACCAAATAGTAAATACAATCAGGACTGCAGAATATGAGACATTTACCATGTATTAAAGTATGTCAGTTAAAGGCTTAAAGCCAATTAATTGGCTTAGATTTGAAATGATCAAATCTCAGATATGTCTAATTGGCTTTAAATTTTGAATTAATTCCTATGTTCCCATGTTAATTTTGGCTTGAAATCTTCAAAAAATAAGCCAAATTGGCTTGGCTCAGATTTTCTGTGAAATTTTGGCTCAAAAATTGGCTTGCAATTTTCCAGCCTCTGACACATGTCACATGGAACATTTATAACATTTTCTGTGTGGACAATCCTTTATTTCCTCCTATATTTACATGTATTTTACTGAGAAGTGCCAGACTGCATTTCATGGTTCGGTGGAATTTTTCTCCATAGAAAAAAATATTCTGGCAAAGTCGGTGGATCACTGGATTTTTAGCTAAATATTCCTATGCGACTGTTAATTTTCGGTGGAAAAATGGGCAAAATGTTGGTGGATTAGCCAAATTACTGGAAATTTATGGTGGATTTATTCAGCTTTTTCAAAAAGTCACTGGAATTTTGCCAGTCTGCAGCCATGTATAAGAGCCAGTCTGTATTTGGTGCACAAAATTCCACTGACTTTTTGAAAAAGCTGAAAAAATCCACCATAAATTTCCAGTAATTTGGCTGATCCACCAACATTTTACTCATTTTTCCACTGAAAATTAGTGGTAACATAGGAATAAATAGCTAAAAATCCACCGACATTGCCAGAATATTACTTTCAATGGTGAAAAATTCCACTGACATGTCTGTGGAATTTACCATGAAATACAGTCTGGTATAAGAGTATGTCAGTTAAAGCCAATTAATTGGCTTAGTTTTGAAATGGTCAAATCTCAGATATGTCTAATTGGCTTTAAATTTTGAATTAATACCTATGTTCCCATGTTAATTTTGGCTTGAAATCTTCAAAAATGAGCCAAATTGGCTTGGCTCAGATTTTTGGTGAAATTTTGGCTCAAAAATTGGCTTACAATTTTCCAGCCTCTGAAACATGGGTCTGCAAAATGTGTCTCTTCTCCCGCAGAGACTTTAATTTGAGAGAGAGCTACTCTCCGACTCTCAGCAGCAGATTCAGAATCTCCCGCAGCTAAATTAATGGTAACACAGGAATTAATTCAAAATCTCCCGCAGCTAAATTAATGGTAATATAGGAATTAATTCAAAATCTACCGCAGCTAAATTAATGGTAACATAGGAATTAATTCAAGATCTCCCGCAGAGATTTCCAATTTCTAAAATTCAATCGAAAACTCCCGCAGAGAGTCTTAGGGCTCAAACACACTACAAGCGGCGCAAGCGGAGCGCCATTAATTTTTTTTGGTATTCGTATGCTGAGACGCTTGGCTGTTCACACTGCGAGCGGAGCGGCGCTCCAAATAAACAATAAACAATGATATTTATTGCGCTCCGCTCCGCGCCGCTTGTAGTGTGAACTGTGAACGTACCCTTAGAAAAATGTTCCATATTCTGCAGACTGGGAATTTTGTGCACCAAATAGGGTATAGTAGGCTAATTACGACAGTGGAGCAAATTGCGACACTTAATATTCAAATTTCTTATAATAAGGGATCCGCAACACCTACTCACGTCTTTCAAATTTGTTTATAGAGGATTGAATGTTTTTCCCCTGAAACTTCAAATAAAATACCCTAGAAACGTGTATCGTATTATTTATACCCTTCACTAGCGCGCGCATTTTGAAATCAGTATTAAGTTGACTAGCAAGAAGTGGTGTGTAGTAACAGTCTAGCTTCAGTTAATAGTGATCTATTAGAGTAATATAATGTGATTAGTGAAAACAATGATTGATATTTGTGTATAAAAGGCTGTTTTATTGTTTAGAATATAATACGATGTTTTGTTATTGATATTAATTAGGAATATGTTATGTTTTGTATTGTCTGTCGCAAATTGAAAGGGTCAAATTAATACAGACAGGGGTGTCGTAATATGCTTCTGGTTTCCGGATACCAAAAACGTAATTTACGGTAGTAAGCTAATGATGGCATATATTAATTTATAGTTTCTCTATTAAATACCACTCAATAATAAACTCCATCAATTTACGACATATATTAATTGCATTATTAAATATATTACGAGGGATGTCGGAATATGATGTATATCAATTATCTCCCTGTCGGAATATCCTATGTCGGATTTACCTATGTGTCGGATTTATCTATGTGTCGGAATATCATATGTCGCATTATCCATTGTATTATAATTAAAAAGGAATTTACTATCAGGCCCATAGAAAACATTAACGAAGAAATTTGGAATTTCAAATTGAAGTTATTAAGTTACTCTTATACCTATAGAAAAATACCCATTAAAAATTAATGGTTTCAGGATTATTGATATAACATGCATATATTTTTACAGTTCTTTTCCCAAACCGTCTCATTCAATTAAAAAATGGCTCCTAAGAAGAAGATAGAGAAATATTCTGAGGCCGATTTGAAAAAGGCTTTAGAAGCTATCGAAAATAACGAACTTTCAAAAAGAGCTGCCTCTATTAGATTCTCAATACCTCGAACCACTCTGATCGATAAAATTGCTGGGAAATATCGTTTGGGGAAAAAAAAAGGGAAGAGATCCCTTTTTCACTGAAAATGAAGAAACTTCAATTGTTGAGTAAGAAACATGAAATATCGAATATTAAATTTATGACATAAAATTGCACAGCTTTAAAATTCTCAGTAGAAAATATACATATTCATGAATCTGCTTGGATGATTGAATTGACACGCTAAATATTTCATTGTTTTCTATAGTTGGATCAAACGATGTACCCGTCGGGGTCTTCCTCCACACCGTAAGGACGTCATCAACACGGTACAGGCTATGATGGAGAAGGAACCAGAGAGATCCAATCCATTCACCGATGGAAGACCAGGAAAGTTCTGGCTGCAGGTAATGTTATAACTAATTTTACTAATGATTTCATGGAAACTGTTCGAAAGGTGCAAGAAAGATGTTTTGTTGTATCACAATTTTGTATCTTCCACAGGGTTTCTTGCGGCGTCACAGAGATATATCTGTCCGTACTCCAGAACGAGTGAGTGAAGCGCGTGTTGGAATAACAGAGGAAACGATCAGAAATTGGTCTACGTCACTGCAGACATTCCTCAGAGATAATGATATGGTTGATATGATGGGTGACCCATCAAGGGTGTATAACACTGATGAAACCTGCATACAATTATGTCCATCATCAGGAAAGGTTATTGGAATCGCCGGATGGAAAAACATTTACGAAATTGCTCCTGGACCGGAAAAGTCGAACTTAACGTTCATGGGAACTTTCGGAGCAGATGGCACAAATGTTACACCAATGATAATATATCCATACATAAAACTTCCAAAAGACATCGCTGCTTCAGTACCAGATGACTTTTACATGGCTGCTTCTGAAAGCGGATAGATGAAGTCTGAAACATTTTTTGAGTACTTTGCAAATGCCTTCAACCCTTGGCTCGTGGAAAATCAAATAAAGAAGCCAGTCATTTTATTCGTGGATGGTCACAAAACGCATCTGACAATGCAGGCGTCAAAATTTTGCGAAGACCACGAAATCGTATTATACTTATTACCTCCTAATACGACACATATCCTTCAACCAGCAGACGGAGCTTTCAAGCCTCTAAAAGATTACTGGAAGCAGGAGGTAATAGAGTTCCAACGGAAAAACCATAACACTGCCGTTAGAAGAAGAGATGTGGCACCATTATTATCTAAAGTTTTGAAAAAAATTCCCATCAGTGCAATGGTTTCAGGGCTACAGGATTGTATCCACTTGACCCTGATCAAGTGGACTACACCAAATGTTTGGAAATTGTGATTCAGGATGAAGAAGGAGAAACCATAGAGATTGGCGATCTGCAGGATTATCAAGGAGCCCTTTCAGTTATAGATAGTCTCTTGGGTGAAGAGAATGCCGGCAAATGCAAGACTGGAACAGGCAACCCGGAAATTCTAAAAAAGATGTACAAAACACTGATGGCAAAGGCTGCTCACCAGAGAAGATACAGTAATTATCTGACTCAACCGACCGTCTATCTGGATCACTGCGAGATTATTGGAAACTCTTCTGCTGAAGGCGCAGCTTACGTGGACACAGAAAATGGTGCCTTGTCAGATGTCAACAATGTGATACTTGAAGATTCTACAGTTGGAACCTCTCAGTACTCTGGAGGAGCAGTAAATGTTCATACAGAAAATACTGATTTATCTGGTCTAACTTATGACTGAGGTCCAACTTTTGTAGAAGATTCAAGTATCAACGAAGACATGACATTTCTTCCTATTGTGATGAGGCACCATCCAGTTCAGAACTATTTCCAAGTTTATTTCCTACATCTTCACCCAGTTGCAATATCGTACCAATTAGTGTTGCTGATGTCACTACAAGTGCCGAAGTCACAATTATGCTGTCTCCGATCTATGCTCCTTCAGGCAGTCTATCACCTCAGTTAACTCTTGCTTCACCGATGACTTCTGGTCAAATGCTACCACCTGTTCTAACGATGCCTCTAACTCCACCGATGATTTATGCACCACTGATGACCTATGCTCCACCTGTGACTTCTGCTCCAACGCTGCCTCCTGTTACAACGCTGCCTCCTGTTACAATGCTGCCTCCTGTTACAATGCTGCCTCCTGTTACAACGCTGCCTCCTGTTACAACGCTGCCTCCTGTTACAACGCTGCCTCCTGTTACAACGCTGCCTCCTGATACAACGCTGGCTCCTGTTACTACGTTGGCTCCTGCTTCAACGTTTCCTCCTGCTTCAATGCTGCTTCCTGTTACAATATTGCCCTCTGTTCCATTGTTGACCTCTGTTCCATTGTTGACCTCTGTTCCATTGTTGACCTCTGTTCCATTGTTGACCTCTGTTCCAATGATGACCTCTGTTCCAATGATGACCTCTGTTCCAATGATGACTACCGCTCCACCGATGACCTCTGCTCCACCACTGTCTCCTGCTCCACCACTGTCTCCTGCTCCACCACTGTCTCCTGCTCCACCACTGTCTCCTGCTCCACCACTGTCTCCTGCTCCACCACTGTCTCCTGCTCCACCACTGTCTCCTGCTCCACCACTGTCTCCTGCTCCACCACTGTCTCCTGCTCCACCACTGTCTCCTGCTCTACAACAGACTTCTGCTCCACCACTGTCTCTTTTTCCAGAGGTGATTCCTTCTCCACTGATGCGTCCTCCTACGTTGAAGCGCTCACCTGCACGGATACAAACACAGTCACGAATAACATTTCTACCTGCACGGATGCCTCTACCTGCACGGATGCCTCTGCCTGCACGGATGCCTCTGCCTGCACGGATGCCTATACCTTCACGGATGCCTATACCTTCACGGATGCCTATACCTTCACGGATGCCCCTACCTACTATGAATAATTCGAAATCTACTACTCCAGTTATTTTCGCTTTGCAAATAACTCCAGGTGCTGCTTCACCAACTCCAGGTGCTGCTTCACCAACTCCAGGTGCTGCTTCGCCAACTCCAGGTGCTGCTTCACCAACTCCAGGTGCTGCTTCACCAACTCCAGGTGCTGCTTCACCAACCCCTAGTGTTGCTTCACCAACCCCTAGTGTTGCTTCACCAACCCCTAGTGTTGCTTCACCAACCCCTAGTGTTGCTTCACCAACCCCTAGTGTTGCTTCACCAACCCCTAGTGTTGCTTCACCAACTCCTGGTGCTGCTTCACCAACCCCTAGTGTTGCTTCACCAACCCCTAGTGTTGCTTCAACAACCCCTAGTGTTGCTTCAACAACTCATAGTGTTGCTTCAACAACCCCTAGTGTTGCTTCAACAACTCATAGTGTTGCTTCAACAACTCATAGTGTTGCTTCAACAACCCCTAGTGTTGCTTCAACAACCCCTAGTGTTGCTTCAACAACCCCTAGTGTTGCTTCAACAACTCATGGTGTTGCTTCAACAACTCATGGTGTTGCTTCAACAACTCATGGTGTTGCTTCAACAACTCATGGTGTTGCTTCAACAACTCATGGTGTTGCTTCAACAACTCATGGTGTTGCTTCAACAACTCATGGTGTTGCTTCAACAACTCATGGTGTTGCTTCAACAACTCATGGTGTTGCTTCAACAACTCATGGTGTTGCTTCAACAACTCATGGTGTTGCTTCAACAACTCATGGTGTTGCTTCAACAACTCATGGTGTTGCTTCAACAACTCATGGTGTTGCTTCAACAACTCATGGTGTTGCTTCAACAACTCATGGTGTTGCTTCAACAACTCATGGTGTTGCTTCAACAACTCATGGTGTTGCTTCAACAACTCATGGTGTTGCTTCAACAACTCATGGTGTTGCTTCAACAACTCATGGTGTTGCTTCAACAACTCATGGTGTTGCTTCAACAACTCATGGTGTTGCTTCAACAACTCATGGTGTTGCTTCAACAACTCATGGTGTTGCTTCAACAACTCATGGTGTTGCTTCAACAACTCATGGTGTTGCTTCAACAACTCATGGTGTTGCTTCAACAACTCATGGTGTTGCTTCAACAACTCATGGTGTTGCTTCAACAACTCATGGTGTTGCTTCAACAACTCATGGTGTTGCTTCAACAACTCATGGTGTTGCTTCAACAACTCATGGTGTTGCTTCAACAACTCATGGTGTTGCTTCAACAACTCATGGTGTTGCTTCAACAACTCATGGTGTTGCTTCAACAACTCATGGTGTTGCTTCAACAACTCATGGTGTTGCTTCAACAACTCATGGTGTTGCTTCAACAACTCATGGTGTTGCTTCAACAACTCATGGTGTTGCTTCAACAACTCATGGTGTTGCTTCAACAACTCATGGTGTTGCTTCAACAACTCATGGTGTTGCTTCAACAACTCATGGTGTTGCTTCAACAACTCCTGGTGTTGCTTCAACAACTCCTGGTGTTGCTTCAACAACTCCTGGTGTTGCTTCAACAACTCCTGGTGTTGCTTCAACAACTCCTGGTGTTGCTTCAACAACTCCTGGTGTTGCTTCAACAACTCCTGGTGTTGCTTCAACAACTCCTGGTGTTGCTTCAACAACTCCTGGTGTTGCTTCAACAACTCCTGGTGTTGCTTCAACAACTCCTGGTGTTGCTTCAACAACTCCTGGTGTTGCTTCAACAACTCCTGGTGTTGCTTCAACAACTCCTGGTGTTGCTTCAACAACTCCTGGTGTTGCTTCAACAACTCCTGGTGTTGCTTCAACAACTCCTGGTGTTGCTTCAACAACTCCTGGTGTTGCTTCAACAACTCCTGGTGTTGCTTCAACAACTCCTGGTGTTGCTTCAACAACTCCTGGTGTTGCTTCAACAACTCCTGGTGTTGCTTCAACAACTCCTGGTGTTGCTTCAACAACTCCTGGTGTTGCTTCAACAACTCCTGCTTCAAATGGAACGTTGACAGTTAGCAATTCCACTAGCGTGCGAGCTAATATAAAGCCAACAACCTTGGATTATTAATATTTCCCTGGTAAAATTGTGTACAAACGTAAGCAGTCGGCAAATATACCATCTCCAAATGGGGTAAGTGGAAAGCAATTTCGGAAGTCTATCATTGATGCGTCAGAAGTTAGAAATAAGAAGAAGGTATCAGAAGATTGGACCTGTATATATTGTGAGGGAACGTACTCAGACGATAAGAAAACAAAAAAACATTCAAAATGGATAGAATGTGATGCATGTAGTCGTCAAATGCATGTTTCATGTATCCCAAAAACCCACTTGATTCGAGTCCAATTGAATGAAGAAGCCGAAGATGAAGAAGTTGATTGATTACTCATGTGAATTCTGCACATAACGTACCTGTCATCTTCATTAATAATGATTCATCAATAATAGTTTATCAATAAACATCTTTATCACTAGTTATTATATTTAAATAGTTCATAAATTACTGCACACCTGTCAATAGTCGTACTAAATGAAAGAATCTAAAAGAATTTAATTTTCCCTATGTCGGATTACCCTTTTCTTTCTTAAATTGGTATATCGCTATATATATATATATACCAACCGACAGTGTCGCATATCCCAACTTAAGTGTGTCGGTAATAGCATTCTGTCAACTGAAAACATGTCGGATAAAGCAATATGTTGAAATCCAAATACATTTGATAATGTCCCCTATGAAACACATTTAGCGATCAGTTGTTTACCTACGTTTGAATCGTGAGTATGTTACACTCCTTCCTGTCCTAACAAATTTCAAATCGGCAAAACAGCTGACTTTTAATAGCAATCAGAGTGATAGAAGTTGCTTAACCGTGTCGGAATACCAGACTGCAGGAACTGGTAAAGTGTTCTCCAAGAAATCCTTTATTTCAGCTTCTGTTCTCAGTAAAATACATGTAAATATAGGAGAAAATTAAGGATTGTTCGCACAGAAAATGTTGAAAATGTCCCCTATTCTGCAGACTGGTCGGAATACGCCTACCTTACCCTACAGACTGGGAGAAGACAGAAGTGAGCCAGTCTGTATTTGATAATTTGGTGCACCAATTCCCACTGACTTTATCCACTGGAAATTCTTGGCAAGAATTTCCAGTAATTTTGCTGATCCACCAACATTTTTCCAATTTTTCCACCGAAAATTAATGGTAACATAGGAATGAATTGCTAAACATCCCCCGAATTTGCCAGAATATTATTTTCAAAGGAGAAAAATTCCACCAACATGTCGGTGGAATTTACCACAAAATACAGACTGGGAAGTGAGAACAGTCAATAGAAGCCAAAATGGAGGATTTCTTGGAGAACATATTATCACTTCCTGCAGTCGCAATCTGGAGGCCAGTCCCAGTCTGTATTTCGTGGTAAATTCCACCCGACATGTCGGCAGAATTTTACTCCGTAACTCTATTGAAAATAATATTCTGGCAAAGTCGGTGGATTTTTAGCTATTTACTCCTATGTTACCATTAATTTAATAATTTTCAGGGGAAAAATGGGTAAAATGTTGGTGGATCAGCCAAATTACTGGAAATTTAAGGTGGATTTTTTTCAGCTTTTTTTTCAAAAAGTCAGTGGAATTTTGTGCACCAAATACAGACTGAGCTCAGCCCTCAGGCTACCAGCGGGCCCGGGCAGCGGCCAGCCTGCAGCCTACCTATTACATATTTGCCTAACAAATTTATTTGAACTTACGGATTATCATGATCGTGTCCTCTTCCAATGCAATGAATTGGGTCTAACTCGTCCATAGGATATGCATGTTTCATATAATTATCATAACCAAAATAAAACATTTTGCGAGTGACATTGAGTAAATGATTACGTTCATTTTCAGATATGCCACTATATTTTCTATGTAAGACGGTTCTAGGTTCATCGAAGATGTTATAACCATTATTAAAGATTATAAAAAAATTGTTCAATACTTGCAAGAAAGTAAGGCATCTCAAAATGTTTATTGTCGACATTATTAAAATGCATTTTAATTGATATAGAAATTAAGCAACATAAGATTGACATCAGAGATCACTTTGTAAGATCCGAGTTTTAGGTGTTTTATATCATACTTTTAGGTATTTTTTGTGTGGAGTTGGATGGTGGAAGAGGACTAAGATATATATGGAATGGGCCGGAATAGATGTGGAGGACTTGGAGAGGATGAGTTGACAGGAGGTGAAGAGGAGAATAGCTGAGAGAATGGATGGAGGAGATAAGCGAGAAAAGCACACTGTGGCTGTACAGAGGGAGATGAAAGAGGAGGACTATGAGAGAGGAGAGAGGAACAGGATATGGTTCTGAGCTAGAACAAACTGCTTGTGGCTGGGATACAGGAGAAGAGACATGGATGGGGAGAAGTGCTTGATATGTGGAGAGAGGGGGACAGAAGACCTGATGCATTTTGTGTTGAGCTGGAGGAGGAGAGAATGGACCAAGGGTGGAGCAAAGACAAACTGTGTTGGGAGAGGGAAGAAGAGGGAAGAGTCAGGTGATGATGAAGATGTGGAGGAAGAGAAGACGAATTGAAAGAAGAGGAAATGACTGAAGCGGATGAAGAGGACGAGTGATGCAGATGAAGCCGATGAAAAGGCATATTTGAAGAATCCTGACTGACTGACTTTAGGAGGATGTAGCAGCTCCTGAACAAAGAGATATATAACTATAAGTACCAATATATATATATATATATGTATATAATACTTTATCTTGTATTGTAAAACTCGTACAGCTCGATTTTTTGATAACGTAGTATAAAGCGAAATCATGATTATAGATGGGACTGCCATCAGGTTCTAAGGGGGTAGTTGCTGCGGTGCACGGACAACTCGTACCTGGATAACTCGTACCCGGACAACTGGTATACAGGACAACTCGTACCCGGACATCTGGTACCCGATTTTCATAATTTCGTGTTAAATGTAGCTACCTAAATAGGGAAATTTAATTGAATTAACATTGTTGGTACTAATATATTTTTCATGTATTATGTTTCAATATATGTCATGAAATAGAAGACTCTTGAAGTGAGATCATACGAATTTTGTAAGATAGTCTGTATTTTAGTCTCTATTAAAGTTTTAATTTTATCTTTAGCTGTGCTAGGTTACTTAATATTTAACTTTGCTAACTTAAGTATATTAAAAGAGGTTGATTTAATTAAATTACCACTGTTGGTTCTAATATATTTTTCGCGTATTATGTTTGAAAATATATATCATGAAATGGAAGACTCTTGAAGTGAGATCATACGAATTTTGTAATGTAGTCTATATCGTAGTCTCTATAAAAGTTCCTATTTTATCCTCATTTGAATTGTCAGTTTATGTATGTTTCATTGCAATAAAAAATTTGGTTATTTTATTATGCCTTTAATTTTTATTATAATTATGTACATTTAACTAAATTTTGAAAATCGGACTTGTATTTTATTCAGTTATTATAATTAGGTACATTTAACACGAAATTATGAAAATCGGGTACCAGTTGTCCGGGTACGAGTTGTCCTGTATACCAGTTGTCCGGGTATAAGTTGTCCGGGTACCAGTTGTCCTAGAGCCAGTTGCTGCTGCGAGAGGTTGCTCTACTGCAGCCAGGAACAAAAGTAATGTGACAAAAAATTTAGGGCAAACTTATGACATTAATATGAAATTGGGAAACTGCTGGACAAAGGGAAATCTAGTTGCCATGAATGTAGGAATTTGGTAAGGGACCAAGATAAGGGTGTCCAGTGTGATATTTGTGAACATTGGTACCAATCGAAATGTGTACAAAAATCTAGTGATATATATAGTATAATATTAGCGTGAAAGAGGTACTGTACAACATGTAAGAGTGGAATTAAGCAGAACAAGAATGACATGAATACGCTTCAATTAGTGAATGAAAGATTGAAGGAAAAACTAGATCTCTTTAAGATAGCTAGGTTGATAGATTTAGAAGATAAAATGAAAAACTTTAAACAAGAAGTAAAAGGGGAACTGATGACAGAAGTTACAAAACATATGAAAGAAATGCTGGAGGATGTGAAAGAAAAAGAATAGAAGAATGATACAGTCTTGGTCTTCTTCAATATCAAGGAATCTTTGAGAGAAAATAGAAAAGACAGAGAAAAAGAAGACAGGATAAACTATGAAGCAATAATTACATGTGAAGTAGGAGAAAAACAGTATAAAATAATGAGTTTATTCCGTCTTGGAAAAAGAGTACCAAATGGCAAATGATGTCGGAAGAAGGAAAAGGCCTCTTTTGGTAAAATTTGAGACCAAGGAACATAAATGGCAAATATTAAAAAATGCAAAGAATTTAAGTAGAGGAAGTAGGGGAAAACTCCATAATTCGTAAACTAATTTGAATTTTACTATTTAAAGATTTCTGTAGGGAAGATCAAGCATTTTACTTCAATTTGTATTGAACTGAATACAGTTTAAGCTATCATTCGAAAGTTATACGACAAAATGTAAGAGGGATTCAAGTGTCTGAATGCTCAGTCCGAGAGAGAGAGACGTCGTACAAGCTGTAGAGGATGTTTCGGACACCATAAAAATGATTAAAAATTAGAAATTTGGATAATCAAACGATAGGATTGAAATTCGGATCTAATTTCATTGAAATAAACCATAATGAATTGTCATTCACAGTAATAAATATTCATTGTATTTAAAATTTTATCATAATTGTAATGATTGAACATTTCTCCAACAAATAAATATAGCTCATGAGTAATCGCTGTGAAATTATACTTATATTTTATAATATATTAAAAACAAATGGTATAACTATTCTTTTTACTTTGGGTATAACTATTTTCATTTTCTTGGAATTACCTAAGCCAAAGTTAGTAAATTACATCTTAAATATTTATCAAATGTTTAAAGTACAGTCAATAAGTGTAGATCTTGCTACACCTCCAATTTCAGCAGCTTTTATGACTGATTTGGAATTCATCAAATGTTTTTGGAATACTTTATTTATTTTGCCCTTTATCAGTTTTTCTTTTAGCTATAATGAAAAGGCTTGATTTCGATCGTCAAACAGTAAGATAAAGACACTAATATCAAATGTTTCAAACTAATCTTATAAACGAATGCTATTTCAATTAAAATAATTAACTTCAAGTTCTGAATATCATTTTTAATAAGAATAACTTTAATTAATTGTAATGGTGGACTGAATTGGGCAAAGAGGGAAGGTTTGGACACCGTCTGAACCAACCTCAACAGAAGTGTCCGGTTTATCCCAAATGACACTTCAAAATTAAAAACATCGCCATTTTTTATTTCGTTCAAATTATTTTTCAAACCCACTAGCCCCACTAGTCTGACGCCCCACTAGTCCGACACTTTTGTAATTTATTACTGATTTAACATAAAATATATGTATATCGGGGGGCGTGCCACCCCCTGAACTCACAGCCAGGTCATTAAACAATCATAAAGTGTGCAGTACAACAAACCAGCGGATACAACAAACTAACGGGTACAACAAACTATATTAAATGATGAAAACAAGAGAGGGATTGTATCATAACATAAAATATATGTATATAGGAGAGCGGGCCGCCCCCTGAACCCCCCTGCCAGGTCATTAAACAGCCATGAAGTGTGCAGTACAACAAACTACATTAAATGATGAATAAAGTGATGGATTGCATCATAAATTACTATTAGAAATAAAGTAAAATAAAAGAGTAATATGGAATTTTAAAAATGAAAGAAATGAAAAATTAACTTATTATTTATATTAATTATTAATTGAGTATACCTATTTTATCATATTTTTTATTTTAATCAAAAATAAAAATAACACAGAATGATGGAACTGTCGGACTATTGAGGCGTCGGACTAATGGGGCGTCGGACAAATGGGGCGTTGGACTAATGTGCCGTCGGACTATTGAGAAGTCCCCTATATTCATATAGTCCACACACGATCCAGTAGAATCATGAAAAATAACATCAAAATTGAAGAAAACGGTAAATTGCACCTCGTGGGCGACATACTAGTGATACTACATCTCCAGACTTGATCTTTTAAATAACCGACGGTTAATACGTCGCTCACATTCAGTTGCAATAAGCGGTGGTTCCAAGAATTATGAACATGTTTAAACAAGCATTCCGAACTATCCCTATGGCCGAATGCGCTCTCGGTTCTTCCCTATTAATAATTTTATTTATTTTAATATGAATACATCAAATTGAATTTGATTTATTTTAAATTGATTAATGTTTTAGATTTGAGATTTTTAAATTTTTTTTTTTTTAAATAGATTGGATGTTTTTAAATTTGTATTTGAGATTTTGGGAAATGTGAACAACCGCTCATAAGCTTTGACCGAGATCTTCGAAGCAATTTGTATTTCCCCTTCTGTTGTTTTATTAAATATTGACAATGTGGTATCATATATAATTGAAATAAATAAATATAATGAGTATGAAATTAATCGATCAGATGAAACGAACTACTGATTCTTTCGATCGCCATAGCTGAAGGGTATAGAAGAGCTTCCGCCAAAATCAAGACATGCTGAATCGCCTCGTGGAATCCATGCCTCTACGTATCCAAGAGGTCTCCGATGGTCGTTGATTCTACTCAAAATACTGAAGATAACTCCACCCGGCAGATAGTACTTGTTTTGCCTTAGCTTTTAATGAAATCTGAAATAAATATTCACCACTATTGATTTATCTGAGTTAACAATAAATCAATTATAAGATATTCTCAGCAAACGTGTCCAAATCGATTCGATATCTGGTTGTGTCTAATTTACTGCGCTGGTATCGTATGCCGGTAAAAGATATGAAATATACTTAAATAAGATCACAAGATATCTAACTGAATGTATCTAAATTATTTTACTTTTTGGAAATTTAATTTATTTCTACCGTCAGTATCAAAAAATAAAATCTTCACTCCAGTCTGCATCGTTTATTTTCTAATCAAAAATCGTTACAGTCATATCGAAACAACACCAGTAATTAGATATCAATTATATTACTGAATTCTGTTTTAAAATTGGTACCTAGAATTTCGTATCGTTTATGATTAATTCCTATATGCATATATGTATCAATTCTTAAATGAATCGAAACAACACTTGTAATTATATATCTATCATATTAATGAATTCCATCAAAAGTGTATTCATAATGCTCTGAATCTTGTGAGATAAAATCCGTAATTTATCGAAATATATCGAAACCTGATGTCAATTTCATTGCATATATTCACTTTAAAATATTCATGTGTCTCAAGAGTAGCTAGTATTATGAAACCAGAATCAATTTAATATGCATCCAAGATGACCGAGTGATTAGCGTTACAGACTAAAAAATACGAGGCTGAGAGTTTGAGTCCCATATACAAGATTTCATTTATTCCCATTTAATTTTTATAGAACAATGTGGAACATCAATCCAATTGATATGCCCCCAAACGTACATTACACTATACAGCGTGTCCCAAAAAAGTGGAACCCAACTTTAAAGTGGTATATTACAATAATTATTGAAGTTACATGTTTCTTTCTAATATCATTTTGTGTGTTGAACGCTTCTCCATAGACAGGTGAAATTTATATGTTTTATTCATTTTTGTGGCAGTTCAGAGGGGTAATGCTTTCAGTATCCTGACGTCGATCAAGGAGATGTATGATGACCGCAGTTTGGGTGTTGCCCTGTGACCTGCTATAGGCACCTCACAGTCGGTTGGAGGCCACTACCATTGGAGATGGTCGGAACCATGGTCGTAAAGCAGAGAAGCATATCTTTTGATTTTAATGTTCATTGTCTAAATAAAGATAATAGTTTTTTAATTATTTAAAGAAGGTCTGCTTCTTCTGGCAGGTGTCCTTTAAAAAAAATGAGAATGTTATAACGATTCATTGATGGGTGGTGAAAATGATCAGATTACGGACCATGCAGTAAGTTCAAACATCAAAATTATCAAAAAAATACAACGACCCCATTAATAAAAGAAATTTATCTTTGTTTTTAAAGGTATTCAAATATCTATTCCCTTAATAAAGAGAGAGCAAAATTTTTAGAATGCAGGGTTATAGAAAGAATATAAAATTACAATATAGAATTAATTCTATATTTAAATACTATTAGGTTTTTCAAAGACGTAGCAACATCTACAGCAACAATGATTAACAAACTAATATTTTCCTCATTACGTAAAAAACTACAAAAGTAGTTCAGTATTCTATGCCTTAGTTTCTGTTGGAGGTAGCACTCATGAGATTAAATTTATATCTTCGATGTAACGTACATGGTTAAAAATAAGCTTAACAGATTACTTTTTAAAACTGGCAAGTAAGATTAAATAAATGTTTAGAATTATGAACAACATGCTTAATTGATATGAGTAAAAAAAACAATGGCAACCAATTAATCCAACACTCACTAGACTAATTAGAGCCTATAACTTATAGAAAAGTTTTGGTTCCAATCCATACAACCCAGCAAACATAATCGTGTCAATTATATTTCAAAACGATACCACGCACTCTTCACTTTCGATATCGAAAAAAAAATAACAAAATTGATCCATCTGTATGGTTTAGATTTATTTTAGTCTTAACTAAATAAAAGGGCTATCTAAACGAAAGCGTTCAAGCAAATGAATATAGACAGCAAAAGCGAAATCATATACAATTATATATACATAAATTGAAGATATTTATTAACTGTTTCATGGATTATTGACATCAATATACTGTATTCAGTACTCTTTCTAAATGATGGGAATATATTTCACTCATTGTTTCTAAATACACAGAGAGAGAAAATTGGTGCTGGGACTATTTGTCGTGGACAACTCGTCGCGAACAATAAATAATTCATCGCCAAGTTTTCCCTTTCGCTTTATTTCATATTATCAATTTATTTCATATTTAATTTCGCCTTTTATTCACCATATTTTCCATTTCTTTCAAATCTTCAAATTAGTAAATGAATCAATATGCATGTACAAAACTTGGTATCTACAATACTAAAAAAAATTCTAATGAATAAGTAATCTTCCATTATTTTGAAATTAATTATTCCACATCTCGATATAAATTATTAAACTTTTGAAATAAATAAAAACAATTAAATAATTAAATAATTTCAATATTTGGTATCAACAATACGATTAGTTTATATAAATCTAAAAACCTCAGATCAAACCAAATCAAAATCTCTGGATGTAATTTGAAGAATTGAAAATGGTATAAAATCGTGTTGAATTTGAGTTAAAAATTTATAACTAATAATATATAAAAAATATAGAAAACTGTACGCGACGAATTGTCCGCGACGAATTGTCCACGACGAATTATCCACGACGAAGTTTCACCATTACGAATTGTCCGGACAGGTAGAAAAGTGCAACCCATGTGGTCATATCTAAGGGTCATCAATTTATGCTTCGAATCAATTTATTACGTGAGTTGGTTGGACTTTATTCATGTTTTAACGTGTGTTAAAACAACTATGACGTGGTGTGTCACCAAGAATTAAATAATTCGATTCACTTTATGGATTGAATCAACCTACTATAAGAGTTAAAAGTTACTTTTTTTGGGGGAATTTTTACGTATGTTGGAACATGCAACTATGGCAGAGTGAATTGTAGTAATTCACAATTAGACTGTTAATCCAATGTATCTGGTGTATAAATTAACTTCTGTATACGATATGAAATTATGTTTATATTGTTTTGAGGCGTACTTTCATCAGTAGGGTATGTGAAATCTGGGGTACGGTCAAGAGCCCCCCCCCCCTCCGGTCAAGAGCCCCCCCGGTCACGAGCCCCCCTCCATGTTTTTTTAATCCTTATATACCTAGTTAAACAAATGAAGAACTACTTAGATAAAAATAACTGAGAGTTGCTAATGTAGTTTGTTGTATCCGCTAGATTGTTGTACTGCACACTTCATGATTGTTTAATGACCTGGCAGGGGGGTTCGGGGGGCGGCACGCCCCCCGATATACATATATTTTATGTCTTATCAGTAATGAACTACAAAAGTGTCAATAAGGATTAAATAATATAGGTAAATAAGGATTTAAAAACAGGGGGGCTCGTGACCGGGGGGGGGGGGGCTCATGACCGGGGGGGGGGCTCTTGACCGGGGGGGCTTATGACCTAGGGGGGCTCATGACTGGGGGGCTCTTGACCGGGGGGGCTTATGACCGGGGGGGCTCTTGACCGGGGGGGGGCTTATGACCTACACCCGTGAAATCTTGCATATTCATGAGATTTTGTCTGTAGTTGATGTCATACCCTTATCAGCCTTTAGTTCACTGATATATGTACAACAGTACAAGTCAGTTTTAATCCAATGAGTATCATAGTTATTCCATTTCCATTTTGTACCTGAAGAGAGGAATATTGCCAAACTTTCTTGATTTCTTATACTATGATGAATAGCTATGCTTCTGTATTGGATAATGTGACACCTTTCATTGGAAAATTTTCATTGCAAATCCCAAACCCTGTTCGTCCCAAAGGATACTAGAGGGAAAAGGGGGTTGAAACTGACGCAGTGAATTGTATCTCCTTCAACCCACGGATTTATTCTTAGAACCATAATCTGCAAATGGCAGGTAACAGTGAAATTAGATCTGGATGAAGAAGCAAGTCTGAAATGAGAGAATTACTGTGTCCTAAACATTATCTGAAATATTTTAGAGACAAATTATAAATTGGAAACTATTTAAAAGTGACAGGTACTACATTAAAATTGCTAAAACTTTTAAAACTATAAACCTTAAAATAGCATATACCTTTAATTAACATATTTCGAACATCAGAAACAGAAGAGAATAAGGTTTAATTAACTAAACAAGATAAGTATGAATGACTAGCTATAAATGGTTAGAAATCTGAGTAGCGAGAATGCACACAATGAAAATAACTAGATGACGGGCACTCGTAGATCATATACCTTCGCCGCCGTTAATAAATGACCTTGAACATCCAATAATCCATAGTCATAAATGACCTTGACCTTTTACCCATTTGCTCCCAAAATCTAATCAAAAATGGTTCCTGGATAATAACCAATAACAAAATTACAAATAAATGAATGCCGATCAAAACATAACCTTCCACAATTTGCAAAGGTAATAAGAATTAGTATTTCACTATAAAAGACACTACCTAAATTATCACAAAGGTGTCTATTTAATGGCTATGAGACTTAATACCTTTTGTTGCTAATAACTTATTTCGGTACCAGTCTCCTTATATATTAAAATAATTTAAATTCAAGTATCTACCAATATTAAATTATGAAATACAAATGTTTGAAAAGTAAAAACCAGTCAAATAGACTGTTTGGAAGTATCAGTAATCTATTGTTATAGTCTGTGAGACTGACCCATTTAACTCTATTTAATGATAAATATCACAATGCCAGGTTGCCCCCTCATCCCATCCCCTTGCATCAAAACAAATATCTTGATAACTGCAAATACTCTGCACATTTATTTATACTACTGAAAATGACATCAAAGGTGTGTAAACGATGTCAAATGAACAGAAATCTGAAGAAAATTATCGAAGTAATAGAAGATATTTTTTATGCATTACTTTGTAGATAGATAAAAAACCTAAATAGCTGATGTTTAGTTATCTATGTCGACTAAACGTCAATTCTAGGCGGATTACTGACAGAAATGACACATGACGATGTCTAAGTGACATACCAATGTTTATTGATAAACTATATGACGACATCCACAAATAAATTGTGATAATAATACATTTTTATTTCAGGTAACCTATATATTTCAGAAGAAATAATTGTAATTAATATATGACTACACTTTTATAGAGAAACCTCGGAACTTTTTAATAGGTTGACTGGCTCTTTAAGAACTTTAATTACTTTATTATAATAACCTAACTTCAACAACAAGAAAATAGAAGTTAACTCTTGCGCGATGTGATGACTTTAATTACACTGAGTTGATGTTTGTATAGACTATAGAGTCTAACTTAATTATCTTAATGAAGACAATGAAAAGAGAGACTCGAAGATCCAGACCCTATAAATAGATTTGAGTCCTCGAGTTCTTACTCGTGAGATTCAGTCGTGGCTTTATCGGATATTATTGTACAGGCAGAACAATACTATAGGAGAGATATTCAAAGGTGAGTTGAACATATGGTAAATTCACTAACTAAATATTTCTCAATTAAATTTACTCGTACATTCTAAAGTGATATTCACTGCGAACAAATCAATGTGTATACCATGTGGCGCATACGCATTTGAAACACGTGTATACCATTTATATGTTTTGGAAATAGATACCATGTGTATTACATGTGGTATTGCAAGCCATGCGGTAAATTACGTGTGGTTAACATCTGTTATTGGTATGATATTTGACATGTTGCTACTAATGTGGTAAATTACATATACCTAGTTGATACCTGTTATAAGTACGTATTGTGATTGACAGGTGGATATGATATGGGCAATTGAATATGTATTATGTATATTGTATACAATCTCTATATGATATGGTTTATATGATATGGTTTTAAAATAGAATAACCTCATATCACTTCTTATTATGGTTAAATAGATTTAATGTGTATTACACATGATTGTATTACTATATTGTAACATTATAATCACTAAATCATGGGCATGGTAACCTTGCATGTGTGTAACTATTTGGAATTGTTTCCAGAGTTTAGCTATCAGGATTATGTATCAGCAAAATTTTGCATCGTATATTGCCTTTTATAACATTGTATATAGAACTGTGTCTTTAAAAAAAGATCTATTGATACCAATAATAAATATCCTCACTATATATTTCTTTCATTCATTGTTAAATAAAGAACAAAAATAATACGCAGTGTGCCGTTTTTTTATCAGAAGCTTGAAGGCAAGACGGAAAAGAGTCCTGTTTTCTATCTGCTTTAGGGCTGTATTCAGAACACTTCTCACAAACTGGATAAAAGAAGAAGTGTCTGAAAGACTCTGATTATTAACGGTGCTAGGAAATTCATTGCGTCAAAATTCGTCCACGGAATCTTACACCATCCGTCTTATTTACCATAACTTGCCATACAAAGATAACATGAAGTGTTACAATGAATTTAAGAGATTATTTTAGTCGCATGTAATCCAACATAATATATTACTGTTAATTTATTGAATTATTGGTAGCCCAGATAGTAATATCGAATGATCCAAAATAGACTAGATATAATTAATTTAAATAATTGGTATTCAATTCAACTGTTTCAGCGTCGTAATATTTACTAATATTTTCTTATAATTGATTAAATATAATGATGTATTGTCATTAAAAGATATGAAGAGTATAATTTACAAATTATAGACATCGTACACGCATGATATGCGTAGTGAGTATTAGATTGATAACAGCCTCCTGTTTTACCTTGTTCTAATTTACAATGGAGTTTCTGTTAAATTAATTAATCAGGTGAGACAATAGACTCCATCGCCTCAGCACTCCATACTCCACTGCTCCAAACCACCTGGAGATAATAAGTTCATTCAAATCAGCTAGACGTGTTGGCAGGTAACTCTCTACCAACTACATAATGAGGTGCATCAAGTTGATTGGAAAATAGGATTCAGACTGAAATATGTATTGAAGCATTTTAGAGCTGTAAAAATAGATCATTACACACATAGTTAGATGACGGGCACTCGTATATAGAGCGCATACCTTCACCGCTGTTTATAAATGACATTGCCCATCCAATATTCCTTGTGTTATAAATGACCTTAACCTTTGACCCGATTGCTTCCAAAATCTAACCAGATGGTTCCTGGATATTGACCAATCGTCCCATCAAATTGCAGACAATTTCGATGATTACTTTTTGAGTTATTGAGTTATTAATAACCTTGAACTTTAAATTTGACCAGATCCTTCCCAAAACAAAACCTCATGCAGCCTGCAAAGGGAAAAAGAAGAGTTGATAGCCACTCTTCGCGTCAATAAACTCAATTAACAAAGTAATTCTTTCAAATATCACACCGTGGTTATGGCGTGGGTGCAAAATGATGACTGCAAGAGCATTCAGATATTGAGGTACTATTTGGTGGCCCGATAAGAGATAGAGTACAAAATTATATTATCAGGCACTTTGGGGTAAACATATTTACCGTAACACTTTGAGGGTAAATATATATACCGTAACACTTTGAGGGTAAATATATATACCGTAACACTTTGAGGGTAAATATATATACCGTAACACTTTGAGGGTAAATATATATACCGTAACACTTTGAGGGTAAATATATATACCGTAACACTTTGAGGGTAAATATATATACCTTAACACTTTGAGGGTAAATATATATACCGTAACACTTAGAGGGTAAATATATATACCGTAACACTTTGAGGGTAAATATATATACCGTAACACTTTGAGGGTAAATATATATACCGTAACACTTTGAGGGTAAATATATATACCGTAACACTTTGAGGGTAAATATATATACCGTAACACTTTGAGGGTAAATATATATACCGTAACACTTTGAGGGTAAATATATATACCTTAACACTTTGAGGGTAAATATATGTACCGTAACACTTAGAGGGTAAATATATATACCGTAACACTTTGAGGGTAAATATATATACCGTAACACTTTGAGGGTAAATATATATACCGTAACACTTTGAGGGTAAATATATATACCGTAACACTTTAAGGGTAAATATATATACCGTAACACTTTAAGGGTAAATATATATACCGTAACACTTTGAGGGTAAATATATATACCGTAACACTTTGAGGGTAAATATATGTACCGTAACACTTAGAGGGTAAATATATGTACCGTAACACTTTGAGGGTAAATATATGTACCGTAACACTTTGAGGGTAAATATATATACCGTAACACTTTGAGGGTAAATATATATACCGTAACACTTTGAGGGTAAATATATGTACCGTAACACTTAGAGGGTAAATATATATACCGTAACACTTTGAGGGTAAATATATGTACCGTAACACTTTGAGGGTAAATATATGTACCGTAACACTTTGAGGGTAAATATATGTACCGTAACACTTTGAGGGTAAATATATATACCGTAACACTTTGAGGGTAAATATATATACCGTAACACTTTGAGGGTAAATATATGTACCGTAACACTTTGAGGGTAAATATATATACCGTAACACTTTGAGGGTAAATATATATACCGTAACACTTTGAGGGTAAATATATATACCGTAACACTTTGAGGGTAAATATATATACCGTAACACTTTGAGGGTAAATGTATATACCGTAACACTTTGAGGGTAGATATATATACCGTAACACTTTGAGGGTAGATATATTAACCGTGACACTCTGAGGCTAAATATATATACCCTACGGTGAAAGGACAATAACCCTCGTGCAAAAAAAACCCGTGCAATAAACCCCCCGAACAAATACCCCCCAAGCAAAAAATCCCCGGTGACAAAATGTATACTGTACTTATTTTTACTATAAAATAGGTAATTGGGTATAAAAAATGTTGCAAAAAATTTGTCATATGTTCGAAGAAAATGTAATAATAATTATTGGTTCGCATTGAATAATGTTTAATATATTAATAAAAATGAATTATGCTATTTATATAGACCGGGGATTTTTTGTACTTGGGGTTTTTTGCTTGGGGGATTTTGTCCGGGGGGTTTTTGTTCAGGGGGTTTATTGCACGGGGTTTTTTGTCCGGGGGGTATTTTGCACAGGTTTTTTTTACTACGGTGGTTTTTTTGCACGGGGGGTTATTGTCCTGGAATCATACCCTATAACTTTGAGGGTAACTGTAAATTCAGACTTGTCATATTCTACTTTTAGTGTAGTCAAGTTCGGGGTCAACACGGACATAATTTGAAAAAAGTCAAGTTTGGTACCATTAGAAGCGCAATTTCAAATATTTCCACCATGAAAAATCTACCAAAATCTTGTTTGGGCAAAAAGAAGAAAAAAATATTTCGAATTGAATGAGAGGCACTCGAAAGATCTTCGGAGGATTTTTACAAGAAATTTGAAAGTTCAACAAAAAATTCTAACTTGCCCTCCTGATCTCTTTGTAATTAATATTGATTTTTTCGTTACTATATTAGGTAATATTGAGTTAAATTTCTTATTTTCAAAATAGAAGATAACAAAATTTCATATGGGGGTCTGAAAATTTTAAAAGTGTGTATTTTAGGTTAAAAAATGCTATTTTTCGTTATTTTCTGAGCAGTAGTTTGTTTGATTAATTCATGTAGATTTGTTATATTTCTAGGAATATTAGAATGAGGTGGTGATACAAAAGATAGATGAATGCTTAATTTCTAAAAAACAGACGGGAGGATTACCTGTTACTGTTAGAACAAAAGCCAAGGAAACCTTACTAATGTTTGCAAAGATTCGTAAAAGAAACCGAAATAGAGAATGCCCTCAAAAATACCGAAATAGTTACTGAGCAGGGAGGTTGGTGACCCCTGAATCCTCACCGCGGACACTCTGGTTGAGAGGTGCTGGGGGCATTTGATCTGTGTGGCCAGTCAAACCGCTGATGTAGTTTTATTTTCATAATTGAGGATGAGGATGTTGTCTGTGGCTCATGTGGCACATGCAATAACCGTAAGAAACGCGTTAAATGTGCACTGTGTTTTGGATGATTCCACAGGTCATGTATAAATCTGACCAAGGCGCAGAAGTCGTTTGCTATTGTGAGATGGGTTTGTGTAGCGTGTCGAGAGAGAGGTACAATCGACGACCCGCAGGAGCGGCCCAATCAGCTATTGAATTTGGAGATGTACATGTTGGCTGTCATAGCAGGATGAATAAATAAATAAGATTCCCAAGGGAGCTGTACTAGCTGTGGCGGGAGCCCTCCAACGCTTATTGCAGGAGGATCTAACTCGGAAAATCCAATTAAAATGGACAAGGCTTATGAACTTCTGCTAATGGGGGCTGCAGTGCTCATAAAGCAGTAGGGAAGCTTGCAAGGTGGCCCAATTTATAGAGACGCTGCCTGAACCCATAGTCCCAGTTGTTCACAATAAATTACAAAAGTTAAAGAAAATAATGGCAGATAAGTTCGCAGAAAGTGACGTAAGTGGAGCAGTTTGTGAACTGTCATCTTAGAAGGTACTGGCCCAACGTAACGTTTAAACACCCGCCTGCCCCGCAAGACATGACGATGGCAGAGCTTTCTGATAATTCTCTAATTGTGCCAATTGTTTCGGAAGAGGATGTCAGAAAGGCTGTTAATTCTTTCCTTCCTGGTTATGCCGGAGGACCTGATGGCCTCAGGCCAGGTCATTTGAAGATGTTATTGTCCTATTCTTCTGCAGAGACTGGAGTGCGTCTTTTTATCACTCTAACAGATTTTGTGAATGCGAGACAAGCTCCAGATTTTGCTGTGTTAACTCTTTATGGTGCAGCATTGTGCGCTTGAATCAAGAAGGTTGGTGACATCAGACCAATAGCAGTTGGTAACAACTTGCGGTGGTTGGCTGCCAAAGTTGATGCGTCCCTCTTATCACACTCTCTTGGTAGCTAATTAAGACCGGTTCAGTTTGGGTTCTCTACGATGAGTGGCTGTGAGGCTGCCGCACATTCTGCTAGACGGTACTTGAGTGACTGCAATCATAGAAGGCTGTTTCTCAAGGTAAATGTGAAAAAATCCTTCAACTGCCTGAGGAGATGCACTCTCCTTCCTGTTATTCGTAACCGTGTGCAAGAGCTATATAGGGAAACGAACTGATCACCGTCGGAAAAAAATAGTTTTGACCAATTAATCCATTACCGTGAAATTATAAATCAAAGTCTGCCGTCACAACTATCCACTTTTTTATTTTCTTTTTCTTAAACATTGTTGCATGGAAATTGGTCACTTACCAACTCCTTGAACCGAAACCGTTTTGTAGTTCTTTTTTCGATAATTTGTTTTCATTGGAGATTCTTAGAGAAAATGTACGACATTATATCTAAATCGTCCACAAATATGACAACTTGTAAAGTCTTGACTTAAGGATTTCTACACTCTAACAGCTGAGTTTAACTTACGTATTTTCATATTAGTGGTAAAACCATTGTAAGTTTTCTAATGAATAAATATTAAATATGCATAATAGAAAAAAAAGACACTATAAAAAGAGGCCAATATTAAGTGTAATAAGAAAATCTATACTAGGATTATAAATTCAGTAAAATATAAATTGTCAAATTAATAAACTACAATTAAATTTAGTACTGTACTGTTCTGGAAAAGTATCTATTTCAACGAGAAGTAAATAGATCCCATTTTTATAATAGCCGGCTAAGAAAATAATGAATTCGAAATATGTATAACTATAGAGTTGGAAAAAACTGAATTAATCGTAGCTGCTTAGACTAAATTGCGACATTGGATAATCCATTAGTATTGCCATAATGTTTGAACTTTGTAGCATATCTTAATTATATGCAAATTTACGAAGGCACAGTCTTGAAATTAAAACGACCAATATGGACACCTGCGGAAATCAAAGCTAAAAATAAGACTGTATTTCTGTGTAAGTCTGTTAATAAAATGTGTCTTCTATTGATAAATGGTTTGTTTTATGGAAATTATAATTTACTAGCCCAAAATAGTAGTATTCTACTAGGCGGAGAAAAGTCCAGGCGGAAACAGGTCAGCGGCGAATAGTCCTTGCGGGGTAAAGTCCGGCGGGGAATGATCTGGCGGAAAAAAAAGTCAGTAGCAACATTATCCTTCTTTAAGGAATTAATATCTTTTAACTATTAAATCAAATTATTATGTTAAATAATTATTTCTTGTAAAACCATGTAAATAATATGTAACTATGCTACGAACTTTCAAGCTATTATTCGATCAATTCTTGTATAATAAAAATTCTAATTTGTTTTTCAATACATTCTTCTGGAATCTTCACATCGTTTAATTCTTGTCAGAGCAACTTACAAGTCCTAGTGCCACTGCATAGACGGTACTAGGACAGAATGCCTACGGACAAAATGCCAACGGACAGAATGCCTACGGACAAAATGCCAACGGACAGAATGCCAACGGACAGAATGCCTAACGGACAAGATGCCTACGTACAAAATGCCAACGGACAAAATGCCAACGGACAAAATGCCTACGGACATAATTCCTACAGACAAAATGACTAACGGACAGAATGCCTAACGGACAAAATGCATAAAGGACAAAATGCCTGAAGAACAAAATGCTTAACGGACAAAATGCCTAACGGACAAAATGCCTAAAGAAAATAGAAATTGTAAATAATGACGTAAAGCATGTTGCCAAGTGAATAAAAGAATTAACTCCATATTTAAATAATAGGGCCGAATATAAAACATTGAATTGATATCTGTTATGGAATGATTGTTGGTAAATAAGGAACAGAATACATTATATTGTGATTTTATATGTGATTTTGTGTGACCATAATTTTTTTTAGACCGTTTGTGTCTTCTCGTATGTAACATGTGAATTGGAATTATGTGGTGAATCAGTACTATTTATGTTTTTTTTGTCATAAAACCCGAAAAAAGTTGTAGATTTATTAAAATTCTGCCATAACTTTGAGTTATTTCACCTATTGAGGTGCCACATACAGATGGGCTAGTAATAAATTAATCTAAAAATTTTTCGGGTTTTATGATAAAAAAACATGAATAGTACTGATTCACCACATGAGTCCAATTCACATGTTACATACGAGATGATACAAACGGTCTAAAAAAAGATTATGCACAATGAGTAATAATTAATATCATTTATAGAATGATTAATGATCAATTACTAAAAAGAAACAAGGATTGTTAGGTGCATCTCCACTTCATGAATAACTGACTTTTATAAAATCGAAAACAGTGCAATTTTAAAATTCGAGCAATTTTGTTCATTCGAGCAATTTGATAATTCGAGCAATTGTCAATTCGATCAGTTATTCGTTCGACCAATTTTTTTTCGAGCAATTGTTCTTTCAAGCAATCATTCATTCGAGCAATTGTTTTTCGAGCAATTGTCTTTCGAGCAATTGTTTTCGAACAATTGTCCTTCGAGCAATTGTTTAATTCTTATCTTTGCAAAACTACAGCCGAAAGTTATGTTTGGGTTGGATTTATTACCTTTGCAGATTGCAGGAGGTTATATTTTAGGCGTCATTTATTTATCTAGAGTATATATTTATTTATTTGTTATCTTGTTACTAGCATAACTCGAAAAGTCTTCGACCAAATTGCTTGGAATTCGGTGAGACAATTGGTCAATATCCAAGAACCATCTGGTAGAATTTTGGGTAAAATCCTGTAAAAGGTCAAGGTCATTCATAACTTAAAATGTGTTCAACCAAATTGACTATATTTGGTGGGACGATGGTCATTATCCAGGAACCAATTCATTAGATTTTAGGATCGAACAGGTTAAAGGTCAAGGTCATTTATAAGTCATGGCGAAGGTATGCTATCTACGAGTGGTCATCTAGTTTGTAATTTTGTTATTAGCATAACTCAAAAAGTTTTTAACCAATTGCCTGAAATTTGATGGGACGATTTGGTGGCTATTTTCCACTCACCATTTGGTAAGATTATGGGAGCGACCTGGTCAAAAGTTAAGGTCCTTTATAACTCAGGGTATATTGAATGGTATAGCACATATATAAGCGGCGGCGAAGGTATGTGCTCTACGACTGCCCGTTTTAGTTTGACTTGTGATTTAGGAGGGATGCATTGCCATTACTCTGTACATGCGTTTCGCGCCATTTGCCGATTTGCACAATCTCGAGAATGAGCTGCGCGTTTGTAGGATCATTGAAAATGCGTGACAATCTCGAGAGTGTGCAAGGCAGGTAAAGGGTATGAAGCAGAACTAACAGTGATGAAGTAGATAATTAATTTATGCATTTAATTGGTTCATTTTATCAAAAAATGACAGTTAAAGCTAAACATAACAGCTTGGTAATGGTTCCCGGAAAGATGCCCACAGGAGAAGCTCACAGGAAAGAAGCTCACAGGAAAAACGGTCACAGGGAAAAATGCCCAAAGGAAAAAAGCCCACAGGAAAAATGACCACAAAGAAAAATGCCCACAAGGAAAAAAGCCCAAAGGTATAAAAGCCCACAGGAAAAAAGCCCATAACTTCTTAATTTTTAAAATACAGAAAAATATAAAGGTGTTTTTAATAAGGGCATAAGTTAACGCAAATATTCTAAAATACAGTTGTTTTGATTTATTTTAGTATAGGGTTTAACGTCAGCTTTCAGCCATTTCGACTACATCACCGACATCAAAAATGAATTAAAAAAAAGTACTGGAAGAAGCAGTACCACCGTCGGTGGCAAAGCTATAGTTGATGCAAAATATACTACACCGTGAATGCAGTCATTCAACAATGAATGTGACGAAAAGGGACACAAGGCTGCACTCACGGATGGAAGAGGAAAATGAAGAGAAACCTAGCGCTATCCTCTAAAACTGGAAATAGCGTTAAAAAATTATAATTATGGAGAATATGATAAAAGACAATATATAATCCAAATTACAACAGCTCGGAACCCAAGGGACGCTACCCCCTTCTCTTCCATTCACTTCAAAAAGCTTCAGGATAGAGCCCCGGGGGGAAAAATATAATTGAAATGGTAAATTGAAATTCACGGATGATTTTCAAATTTATATAGGTACTATAAAATTTAATTTCAACAAGTATGCAATTAATCTTAGTGATGAAGACTTTCAAAATGAGACAAAAGGTGCAAGACATATAAAACAAATTGAATATTCGTGCCTTTGTAAACTTATGTTCTTATTTAAAACACCTCTATGTTTTTCTGTGTTTTTTAATTATGTAGTTGTGGGTTTTTTTCCTGTGGGCTTTTATACCTGTGGGCTTTTTTCCTTGTGGGCATTTTCCCCTGTGAGCATTTTTCCTGTGGGCTTTTTTCTTTTGGGCATTTTTCCAGTGAGCATCTTTTCGGTCACCCTTGGTAATATATTGGTAATTAAACTCGTGTTAGTTATTTAAAGAAAACTTGAACAAGTATCTTTTCTGTTTAGAACCAGTTCCGTTTCTGTTTGGTTGCTAACTAACTTTGATTTGCTTGCTGCAGTTGCTTGACTACCGACAGGTACTATTGTACCAGATTTAGTACTTTCGGTGCATCATCTTTATATGTAAAAAACAATAAAAAGTATTACATGTAAAGACTTCTCTTTTAATTTTACTGAGATACCGACCATTCTGCCAAATGTCTGGAATTAACCTCATTTGTTTTCCCTTCCTTTTTAATGTTTGAGTATCAACTTTTGAAAGGAATAGAAAATTAAGAAAAGTTTTCCATAGAATTATATGCCTTTGATAAAAATATGCAATTTGCCCCTTTAGTATCACAGTGGCATTACTTATATTCCTTAAGGACAATTGCACACTCTCGAGAATGTTGCGCATTTTGAAGATCCTAAAAACGCGTAGCGCATTCTCGAGATTGTGAAAATAGGCTAATTGCGCGGAACATATGCATTGTCTTTTCTCTGTAAATGCATTGCACTTAAATACTTATGTTATCCTCAATAATATAAACAATTAGCAGATTATGATTTTCTGCATGAGATGAGAAATTTTTTTGCTCTATATTTCATTTTTTTACAAAGTAAATTACAGATATTATCAATTTTTATAATTGTACTTTCTAATTTGTTCTTTATGTATTTATATCAACTTTAATAAAAAATAAACAAAATGTTAACAAATAATAATTCATAAAACGAAAATTCTTACTTATCCAAATTGAAATTATATTTTTATTTTATTTTATGATAAATTATAAAATTTTATTTCATGGGCTTTAGAGTAATTATTTTTACACTTTTCAATATGTAAATTGAATTACTTTAATTTATTTTAATTCCTGTTATTAATTCTCATCATTAGAATTTTAACTGAATCTCTCTTTTTCAATGTTAAGAACATAGGAATTGTGACAAGAAAAATAGTTTAGATGCATCAATATTGCTAAATATTTCTCAACCTTTTAACCACGGAAAATATTCAATGATTCAAGTAGCACATCAACACTAACCTCAACAACATGTGGTATTACATAACACATAGTGTGTACCCCTTGCTTCATTATCATTGAGTTAGTTGTACCGTGGAGTGATTGAATGATTTGACCTAATTTGGATATTCGCAGAATTTGTTGGTGTGGGAGAACCCTTAAGATGTTTAATGGCACTCAGGGGAAGGATAGAAAGCTGCCTCATAGACAGGGCATTGAAGAGGGAGGCATCACCTCTGGGAGATGAGTGTAAAGAGAGTGAAGAGAGGAGGGCGTACAGCAACAGCACACCAGGTCAGCAGTGTGCGTAGTGGCGTGGAGATGCGTGGTCGTGTAGTGATTATTGTGGTCACCAGAAGCCTCTCTCGGACTCCAAGGTGCTACTCGGATCTCTCGACCCCTTTTTCGTCTTAGCCGCTCTACAGCTGCAATCAAAATTGAACGTGTTGAACATTTTTCACGTGTGTGGTTAGAAATGTACCTAAACTTTGGAGGATCATTTTTAGTATGCTGAAAAGTATTGCAATGTGATAAAGGTTTTCTTAATTTTATGATGATTAGACAGGCTGGAGAAATATTGATGTGGTAAGGTGCCACGAAAATGAGTGGAATTCCTCGGGATGCGTGGAAGCAGCGCCTGCAGTATGACCAGAATGCCATCCCCAGGGGCAGAAGAGGAATTCTTAACTCTATGTCTCCTTCAACTCTGGATCGCCTCTCGTTGGACGACTCCGTCAGCAGCTCTTACGATGACGCGTCTTCGATGTACAGCGACGAAGAACAATCTTCGCTGCCGTACCCCGGCTTTCTAGCCGTTACTTTTGGGTGTCTTCACCAAGAGGCTGCCCCCCGATCGCAATGTCTTGCCCTCATTACCAATCCATATCCTTTATTCCATTGCTAATTGTAGTCATAAGTTCTTTTTAGTTATAATGCAATCACGGAGTCTTTGGGCAAGCGGAGCATGTTGTAGGCAATTCCGGACGGAAAAATCTACTGTACACAATCCAGTCATTATGTCACTGTAACACTCAATTAATTTTTTAATTCTTCAAGCGAGTGCCTAGATGCTTTGCATTAGGGCTCACTGCAGCGATATGCACTCCGCTCACAACTCACGATGCAAATACTGAGCATAAAATGCGGAAGATATTTCGTAGGAGCTCAATAGTCTTTTGAACCTTGATATTGGAAGAATAAATTTCCCAAACTCTCCCATTTCGTCGACTTATACAAGCTGCCGTTGTTGCTTCTAAATTTTATCTCAATTTCTGAATGGTGCGCAGTGAATGCGGTGACCATTTCTAGAACTTCCAAGGATTGTTTTCTTGACTGGTAAGTACCAATGGAGTCTTTATGCTATCAATTGTGAAGCAGACTGCCTTTTATACCTATTGGAAATATTACAAACTATGCACCTTTTGTTTAATTTGTATCACAGTGGCATTACTTTATTCCTTAAGAAGTATATTCAATTTAATGTAATTTATATAATTACTTTTCATCTAACTTCTTGTTCGACCGTATAACCGAATGTATGTAAAACTTCAACAGATTATTTTACAAATATTATATAATGTAAATAATTAATATTATTTTATTAATATCTTACATAAATACTGCATATGAATATTATCTTCAAACTGATATCTATAGGTATATTATTTAAAATATTCCAATGCCCCAATGTATTTATTTATTTATTTTATTTGAAATTGTCCTCACTCTAATTTATTATATTTTGACTCGTTGTATCTTCCTCTTCCAAGTGAATTAAGACAGTCTTCATAAATCTGCAAAGAAAGTTTGGAATGATAGCAATTGCATGTTAATTATCCTGCAACAAGTTGCTAACTTTATTATCATGTAATTAAAACTTTTATGAGTTTATAATTTAAGTGCGAAATGGAGGATGATTTAGTGAAGATGAAAATAATATTATTTATTTATTTCTCACTTTCTTATAATTTATTCAATGATAACTTATTTCTTTTGCTAAAATAAATCGAATATAAAATATAAGTATACATGAAAAATAATTTGCAGTTTATTATTTCTTGTTAATATTAGAGTTCAGAAAGAAATTGACGTAATCTTGCTCAAGTATTCTTTCTTATAATAATTGGTCTATAACTTTTAAGTCTAATTTTAAGAATGAAGATGTGAAGCCATTAAAGAGGTTCTTTACTCCATACTGCAAACTGTCTTATCATGTATAAGATACCTTATCACTATCATTAAACACACGCTATCAAATGTAACACTTCGAATTACGAGACATAATGAGGATGACTTTTTGCTTTAAAATATTAGTCACAATTATTTATATTGCAAACAATTTAGCAATATTATTTCATTTATAATATATAGTGTTATATATTATTCATATTAATGTTACTCGCACAAAAATATGATAGAAATGTTGACTATCACATTTAACTAGTATAATTGTTTATAAAACAAAAGAAAATTATTTATACTTAATATATTATTATGGTTTGGAAATATTAAGGCAAAAGTTTTTTTAAATTAAAATAATTTTTACAATACTGTATTATTTAATTAGAATAAAAAACATCAAAAATAATACTCAAGAAATAGTAAAATGGATTTGCTAGAGTCAATTAAATGTGTCAGGTACACATTTCTCTGTGTCTATATGCTCAGGTATGTCATTTTACTAACCTCTATTGCCTTGCCTCATGCAAAGGCTTTTCATTTGTAATTGTATGAAGTAGGGTAAGTTCTAAATTATCGGTCAGTTTCACATCTTCGGTCATATAAGGAAAAAGGAAATAATATTTTTTTTAATTTTAATTGGTATCCATGATACCTGTGGTTTCATGGACACTAATTAAAATTGGTATGATTTGGTATCCATGATAACGCAGGTATCATAGATACCAACTAAAATAAAATCAACTAAAAATGGTTATATAGTTTTTTCTTATATAACTTCTTTTATGAACCGACTTTTCTTATATGAACCGATCGATAATTTAGAACTTACCCTAGACTGATGTTTTTTATCGGTTGTGACCCGTTAACTTATCAATGTCGTCACTGAGCTTAAGAATGGACATCGTGAAATATTTCCGCTCGGGCAAGTTCCGATTTATCGTACGGCTCCACATTACCGATTATATTAGAAAAAATAAGAGTAATTTTTTTTATATGATCGAAGTTGTGGAACAGCTCAATAAATCACAACTTACCCAATAATGTGTAGTTTTAGATTATATTTAAAGTGGTATTATGTTCAGTATAAATAACATAGGGTACTGGAATGTATTATAGTCTTGGTGAGGCAGTAGTACATATTTAGTACATGTGAAGCTCCTCGGTCTGTGCACCGGACACAATATTGCTCTGAGTAATTTTATTATATCTGTGAAAGAGATTCAATATTATGACTGCTGTGGAGTCTTCACTTCGAGTAAGCAATTGATTAATTAAACATTGGAAAGAATTCCTACCAGAATTAAATTCCGTTAGGTGTGACATTCGTGTCTCACTTCGTAAATAAAACAATCGATCTTCTTCAAATCTTCAAAGTTTTAATATTTTGATGAGAATTACTTGTTGCTCTTCTCAAATTAATCCAAACTACAGATTAGTTGCAATGATAGTACTCACATCACAGTTTATTCTGTAGCTAATGGTATCAAAGAATGCCTTCAATCACACTTAGTGGCTTTTCATGGGGCTTTTTCTTCACGCAATCAAACTGACTTCAGCCATCCTGTTGATGACGCGTGGTTTATGGCGCAAACGCCGCACTTAATTAAATTCAGCGCCAAATCTCCTCTCTTTCACCAACATTAAACTCTACGTGCAACAGGCAGAAAAATGCAATCTGGCTAATGTTCATCACTGCTTTAGTTCTCCCCTCACCTTGCTGCTATGGAAGCAGTCGTGTATATCGATGATAAATATTGAGCATGCTGAGACACTACTCAGAGGTGACTATCGTGATTTATTTATCGGTGAATTTAGTCGATATACAATATCATTTATTTAGCACAATATATGACCGCTTGAATCGTAGTTCATGATGAAAGTAAATCGCCTTTGGTCTATCGTCGGACAGTTCTGACGATAACATTCCAAGTTATGATATTTGACTGCAATGGACTAGTTCTATTTACAGTACATTACTCATTACCGTATGCTGCTTTAGCATGTACTGCTTTAGCATGTACTGCTTTAGCATGTACTGCTTTAGCATGTACTGCTTTAGCATGTACTGCTTTAGCATGTACTGCTTTAGCATGTACTGCTTTAGCATGTACTGCTTTAGCTTGTACTGATTTAGCATGTACTGCTTTAACATGTATTGGTTTAGCATGTACTGCTTTAGCTTGTTCTGCTTTAGCATGTACTGCTTTAGCATGTACTGCTTTAGCTTGTTCTGCTTTAGCATGTACTGCTTTAACTAGGGTGTTCACCGTGGCAGTACTTTAAAGGCAGCACACAATACTGCAGTAGTGGGGGTTCACATTAAAGGGGAGAGGAAGAAGTGAACAGGTTGCTAGTTCTACCCTCTACTGTCTACAGGTGTGAAGAACACACCTCTGTCTACTGTCTACAGGTGTGAAGAACACACCTCTGTCTACTGTCTACAGGTGTGAAGAACACACCTCTGTCTACTGTCTACAGGTGTGAAGAACACACCTCTGTCTACTGTCTACAGGTGTGAAGTACACACCTCTGTCTACTGTCTACAGGTGTGAAGAACACACCTCTGTCTACTGTCTACAGGTGTGAAGAACACACCTCTGTCTACTGTCTACAGGTGTGAAGAACACACCTCTGTCTACTGTCTACAGGTGTGAAGAACACACCTCTGTCTACTGTCTACAGGTGTGAAGAACACACCTCTGTCTACTGTCTACAGGTGTGAAGTACACACCTCTGTCTACTGTCTACAGGTGTGAAGAACACACCTCTGCCTACTGTCTACAGGTGTGAAGAACACACCTCTGCCTACTGTCTACAGGTGTGAAGAACACACCTCTGTGTACTGTCTACAGGTGTGAAGTACACACCTCTGTCTACTGTCTACAGGTGTGAAGTACACACCTCTGTCTACTGTCTACAGGTGTGAAGTACACACCTCTGTCTACTGTCTACAGGTGTGAAGTACACACCTCTGTCTACTGTCTACAGGTGTTATGAACTTCATACCTTTTTATGGCTTACTTCATTTCGAATGTTTCTTTATTTTATAATTATTATATTTTGTGTGGGTTTTAACTCTAATGGTTAATCTCTTACAATGATACGATAGCATGTGCATGCTCAATGATCTGCAATAAGTTAGGTATAAGACATACACATGTCCATAGTAACAGATATCCAACATAATATCCGCATTGCATAAAAGTCACGTAGAGTATATTAACGGTATGTTTTTAACAGTATATCAACGGTATGTCTTTAACAGTATATCAACGGTATGTCTTTAACAGTATATCAACGGTATGTTTTTAACAGTATATCAACGGTATATCTTTAACAGTATATCAACGGTATGTCTTTAACAGTATATCAACGGTATGTCTTTAACAGTATATCAACGGTATGTCTTTAACAGTATATCAACGGTATGTCTTTAACAGTATATCAACGGTATGTCTTTAACAGTATATCAACGGTATGTTTTTAACAGTATATCAACGGTATGTCTTTAACAGTATACCAACGGTATGTCTTTACCAGTATATCAACGGTATGTCTTTAACAGTATATCAACGGTATGTCTTTAACAGTATATCAACGGTATGTCTTTAACAGTATATCAACGGTATGTCTTTAACAGTATATCAACGGTATGTCTTTAACAGTATATCAACGGTATGTCTTTAACAGTATACCAACGGTATGTCTTTAACAGTATATCAACGGTATGTTTTTAACAGTATACCAACGGTTTTCTTTAACAGTATATCAACGGTATGTCTTTAACAGTATATCAACGGTATGTCTTTAACAGTATATCAACGGTATGTCTTTAACAGTATATCAACGGTATGTCTTTAACAGTATATCAACGGTATGTCTTTACCAGTATATCAACGGTATGTCTTTACCAGTATATCAACGGTATGTCTTTAACAGTATATCAACGGTATGTCTTTACCAGTATATCAACGGTATGTCTTTACCAGTATATCAACGGTATGTCTTTAACAGTATATCAACGGTATGTCTTTAACAGTATATCAACAGTATGTCTTTACCAGTATATCAACGGTATGTCTTTAACAGTATATCAACGGTATGTCTTTAACAGTATATCAACGGTATGTCTTTAACAGTATACCAACGGTATGTCTTTAACAGTATATCAACGGTATGTCTTTAACAGTATATCAACGGTATGTCTTTAACAGTATATCAACGGTATGTCTTTACCAGTATATCAACGGTATGTCTTTACCAGTATATCAACGGTATGTCTTTAACAGTATATCAACGGTATGTCTTTACCAGTATATCAACGGTATGTCTTTAACAGTATATCAACGGTATGTCTTTAACAGTATATCAACAGTATGTCTTTAACAGTATATCAACGGTATGTCTTTACCAGTATATCAACGGTATGTTTTTAACAGTATCTTTAACTGTGAAAAATATAATGCGTTAAAATATTATATACAATGTGAAAATATTGGTTCTAGGTAATTGCTCGAAAATACAATTGCTCGAAAATACAATTGCTCGAAAAACAATTGATCAAACGAACAATTGATCTAATGTTCAAATTACTCACAGTGTTTGAAGTCAGTTAATCATGAAGTTGAATCACTTCGATTGGTTTCACCTTACCGTCCTGGTTTCTAATTACTGTATTTCATTTTTTCATAGCTATTTACTACATATTAATCATTTCATAGTTTGGTATTTATATGTTGGATTAGTTCTGATTGCTACAATTTTCGTTTTCTCGTCATTCAATCTCAACACTGTGTTACAACAACATGTTCTAAGTGCTAGGTTAGGGTTGCTAGGTCTTAGCAACTCGAACTATGGGAACTGTTGAACCCAGGAGAGAGCGGATGTTCTCGAGACATTTAGCATGACCTCTGGTAATCGTGCCTTTTTTTAAATTTTCCCTTTCGGTAGTCCTTATCTTGGTGACTCTTTTTCTTCTTTTACATTCAGTAATTGGTTATTTTGAAATTTGATTATTTAAGCAATTGAGTATTCAGGCAATTATTCATTTGATCAATTATTGTTGAAAGTCAGTTAATCATGAAGTGGAATAATTTCGATTAACTGCACCTAACCGTCATTGTTTCTAATTAGTAATTAATAATAACTGAATTTCTTTCTTTTGATTATCTAAGTTCGAGAAATTTTTCTTTCGAGCTATTGTATTTCGAGTAATTGTTTTCAAGCTATTGTCTTTCGAGCAATTTACCGGCTACCGAATTGTGAATATATGATAACATTGTATGTGATGTAAATATGCGATAATGTAGTATGCGAATGTGAGTATGTGATAATATTGTCTCTATGTGATGTGAGTGTGTGACAACATAGATATGGTAAGATGTTACATTGTGTTTTCCCCTCCCTCTCACTCTCTCATGTCTTGTTCACTCCCACACCCCTGCTTTGCAACTCTAGAGCTATCAACTACTTTCTTTTTCTATATATTTTATCGCATATATTAGCATTATACTTTGAAATGCTTGCATCACATTGTGCATTCAATTCTAATAAAAATCTAAAATGTACTAATCATATTTTTGTAAATTGAAACGACAGTAGAGACTCGAGTAAATCAAATAATGTTCTCAATCTACGTAGATTTAATTAAAGAGTTGATATACGTAGCAAGTCTTTACATAGCAAGTCTTTACATAGCAAGTCTTTACATAGCAAGTCTTTACATAGCAAGTGTTTACATAGCAATTGTATACATTTCCCTGCGAAATAATAGAAAAACTGCTAACTATTAACGATATCCCAATAATTATCTTCCAAATTTCATCACATAAAAAACACACTTTTCAAATTCAATAGAATTGTTTATTTTTATTATCAAAATTACTACTTTTTTCGGCGTATTAAATACGATTTCAGTTAAATGAAGAGAATATTATAACTATAAGTCTCTAGTTTTGTAAATGACACAATTAATAATTAATATAAACATTTCAGTTAAAAGAATTATTAAATGAAATCACTTTACTAGTGCACTTTCCTTATATTTATTACACTTTCCTTATATTTAGTACACTTTCCTTATATTTATTACACTTTCCTTATATTTAGTACACTTTCCTTATATTTATTACACTTTCCTTATATTTAGTACACTTTCCTTATATTCATTACACTTTCCTTATATTTAGAACACTTTCCTTATATTTATTACACTTTCCTTATATTTAGTACACTTTCCTTATATTTATTACACTTTCCTTATATTTAGAACACTTTTTTTATATATTTATTACACTTTCCTTATATTTAGTACACTTTCCTTATATTTATTACACTTTCCTTATATTTAGTAAACTTTCCTTATATTTATTACACTTTCCTTATATTTAGTACACTTTTTTTATATATTTATTACACTTTCCTTATATTTAGTACACTTTCCTTATATTTATTACACTATCCTTATATTTAGTACACTTTCCTTATATTTATTACACTTTCCTTATATTTAGTACACTTTCCTTATATTTATTACACTATCCTTATATTTAGTACACTTTCCTTATATTTAGTACACTTTCCTTATATTTAGTACACTTTTTTATATATTTATTACACTTTCCTTATATTTAGTACACTTTCCTAATATTTATTACACTATCCTTATATTTATTACACTTTCCTTATATTTATTACACTTTCCTTATATTTAGTACACTTTCCTTATATTTATTACACTATCCTTATATTTAGTACACTTTCCTTATATTTATTACACTTTTCTTATATTTAGTACATTTTTCTTATATTTAGTACACATCCCTAATATTTAGTACACTTTCCTTATATTTAGTACACTATCCTTATATTTAGTACACTTTCCTTATATTTATTACACTTTCCTTATATTTAGTACACTTTCCTTATATTTAGTACACTTTCCTTATATTTAGTACACTTTCCTTATATTTATTACACTTTTCTTATGTTTAGTACACTTTTCTTATATTTAGTACACTTCCCTAATATTTAGTACACTTCCCTTATATTTAGTACACTATCCTTATATTTAGTACACTTTCCTTATATTTAGTACACTTTTCTTATATTTAGTACACTTTCCTTATATTTATTACACTTTCCTTATATTTAGTACACTATCCTTATATTTAGTACACTTTTCTTATATTTAGTACACTTTTCTTATATTTAGTACACTTCCCTAATATTTAGTACACTTTCTTTATATTTAGTACACTATCCTTATATTTAGTACACTTTCCTTATATTTAGTACACTTTCCTTATATTTAGTACACTTTCCTTATATTTAGTACACTTTTCTTATATTTAGTACACTTTTCTTATATTTAGTAGACTTCCCTAATATTTAGTACACTTTTCTTATATTTAGTTCACTTTTCTTATATTTAGTACACTATCCTTATATTTAGTACACTTTTCTTATATTTAGTAGACTTCCCTAATATTTAGTACACTTTTCTTATATTTAGTACACTTCCCTAATATTTAGTACACTTTTCTTATATTTAGTACACTTTTCTTATATTTAGTACACTTTTCTGATACATTGAATTAATTATTTCAATTTACGTTGATAGGAAACTTATTGAATATCAATATAGCACATTTCCTATTAAAGGGTTAGTAGGTATAAGGCTTTATCTAAGATACAAAATGGAGGGGGTATTTATTTATATGTTGTACATTCATATATGCTATACATAGAATAAGTTATACTTACATACATGTATATGTTATACCTACATACATGTCATACATACAAACATTTATATACAATATTATACATTAACACATATGTATGTAGAAATATTATACCTGATTATTAGCTTCTAATAAGAGTTTTTCTCTCATGTTTTCATCTCTCAATAACTGCATTACTTAGCAACCTTATAGACAACAAACAACTCTAGTGACTGACGCTACTACAGTCACACTTACTGCTGGGTGCAGTTTGTCATGCAACCAATGCACTTATCGGCAGTATTTATTAATTTGCAATTTTGTTGCACAATGTTATCATTTGCATCAAAAAGTATTCAACCAAATTACCTACATTTTGTGGGACGATTGGTCTATATCCAGGAACCACTTAATTACATTTTTGGAGCGATGCGTCAAAGGTCAAGGTCAAGGTCATTTATATCTCAAAAGTATTCAAATAGTGGCGGCGTAGAAACGCGCTCTACGAGTGCCCATTTCAGTTTGGATATATTTTAGTGGAATATTATAAAGTAATTACATGAGTTTTGATGTAACACTAAGGAAAAGGATAAAATAATGGCCAATGGTGTACCGTGTTTGTTACAGTGGGCACTAGGTAGCTAGGGTGATGAACAATATTGTATGTAATGTACAGGCCTTAACATTGTGTCATACAATAACTGTGTACAATAACAAGTTAGTGAGACTATTGTGGCACTTCGAAGTGATTTACTGGAAGTGTTTATTCTATAAATAAACAATAATGGAATGATATGATTGATATTAGTAATATATACCTTCAGTAATACCACACTAGTAACTAGTGCTAAAATGTAGTAACTAATACTGATAACTAATAATACGTACTATAATACCATAACGACACTCCTATACGCTAACTAATACCAAACACTATAATAAATTAGTTCATTCCAATCAAACCACATTAGTTCGTTCTAGCAACTAATTAATTAATTAATGTATCGGTAGGTTGATTGATTAGTTAATGATGTTCCAGTAACAGTATTATAATTACACGATAAAAATAGGCACTCTTTACAAGTAAAGCTGCCATTGTATTTTATGGTAGCGGTGGAGCTTATATTTCTATTTACATTTTAAAGCAGTTTACAATTGATCAATTATCATTATTAAATCAATTTTGATCTGCTATCATTGGTTAGTTGTAAAGGAATGTAATTTAATATAAAGACAATTCATAATATTCCATTCAATATCGGAGAGATGTAACTACAATGATATACTGGCGATAAAAAGAAACTGAGTTTACATCTTAACTATTGTATAATAAACTAAGTCTACATCTTTACTATTATATAATAAACTAAGTCTACATCTTTACTATTATATAATAAACTAAGTCTACATCTTTACTATTATATAATAAACTAAGTCTACATCTTTACTATTATATAATAAACTAAGTCTACATCTTTACTATTATATAATAAACTAAGTCTACATCTTTACTATTATATAATAAACTAAGTCTACATCTTTACTATTATATAATAAACTAAGTCTACATCTTTACTATTATATAATAAACTAAGTCTACATCTTTACTATTATATAATAAACAATATCAACGTATCATCCGTCAGAAAGTAAAGCAGCAGGATGTAGGAAATTAATTCAATCTATTCATCAATTGACATCATAGCAATATATTCTTGCTGTTGAATAGAATTTCAATATATTTGGAAATTTTAGCTAGAATAATAAACAATGGAAATCATACACCGCGAAGCAGCAAAATAATATAAACAACCTACCGTCTTCTATGTTGTAAATACATACGTGTGGGAAAGTTATTACATCTGTCAGTGAGGGGTCTTGAACTACTACATATAAATAACTACTAATATTCCTATAGCATTATACGAAGAAATTACTACTCCTACTGTTGATAAGTAGTTATTTTGCAAAAGATGCTTCAAATAACACTCCTATCTACCAAATAGAAATATATCCGGTTGTTTAAATTAAAAGATAGTTTAATTTAAATCATTAGCGAGTAACTAGGAAGTGTTAAAATGTTAGTTTTTCTCACCAATCTGATGCTTTGTATTAAAATGCAATGTTTGTTTGCTAATACACACCTAAAATATCAGTAACTAAATACCTATTATTTAATAAAGTGAACTTCAAAATACTGCATTGAAGTTACGAAATAGGCACTGCTTTCAACAGCCATATTTTTAAGGCTTTTAAATGCTAATAATTTGCCAACTTCTAATTCAATTTCAGCTTTGGAATATCATATCCGAGTGTTTCAAATTTAGTATTACCAATATTAAAACTACAATAATAATAAAAAACATATAAATAATATGGCGTTCAATTTTCTCTAAAGATCAAAGTGCCAGGTGTCACCAGACTAATATCTCCCTCATTTTAAAGTCACTTACTTTGAACTAGTAGGTTCAGATCATTTAATAAAAATATTTCCCAAGTTAATTTCAAGAATTATTTTATATTTCAAAGTCACTTGAGTTTTCTCAGCCAAATATCCTATGATTGGTTCTAAATTTCATGTAGTACTGACTAATATTTATCGTGACGATGCACAGCAATGCTGAGATAGAGTTTCTCGTGCTAACTCTAACAGTGACGATGCAGAACAATGCTGAGATAGAGTTTCTCGTGCTAACTCTAACAGTGACGATGTACAACAATGCTGGGATAGAGTTTCTCGTGCTAACTCTAACAGTGACGATGTACAACAATGCTGAGATAGAGTTTCTCGTGCTAACTCTAACAGTGACGATGTACAACAATGCTGGGATAGAGTTTCTCGTGCTAACTCTAACAGTGACGATGTACAACAATGCTGGGATAGAGTTTCTCGTGCTAACTCTAACAGTGACGATGTACAACAATGCTGGGATAGAGTTTCTCGTGCTAACTCTAACAGTGACGATGTACAACAATGCTGGGATAGAGTTTCTCGTGCTAACTCTAACAGTGACGATGTACAACAATGCTGGGATAGAGTTTCTCGTGCTAACTCTAACAGTGACGATGTACAACAATGCTGGGATAGAGTTTCTCGTGCTAACTCTAACAGTGACGATGTACAACAATGCTGGGATAGAGTTTCTCGTGCTAACTCTAACAGTGACGATGTACAACAATGCTGGGATAGAGTTTCTCGTGCTAACTCTAACAGTGACGATGTACAACAATGCTGGGATAGAGTTTCTCGTGCTAACTCTAACAGTGACGATGTACAACAATGCTGAGATAGAGTTTCTCGTGCTAACTCTAACAGTGACGATGTACAACAATGCTGGGATAGAGTTTCTCGTGCTAACTCTAACAGTGACGATGTACAACAATGCTGGGATAGAGTTTCTCGTGCTAACTCTAACAGTGACGATGTACAACAATGCTGGGATAGAGTTTCTCGTGCTAACTCTAACAGTGACGATGCAGAACATTGCTGGGTCAGAGTTTCTTGTGGCTTTAATAGCAAACCATCAACAAATAACAACTCTCTACAAAGTTCTCATCGAGAGAATCAATTGGAAACTAATTAAAGAAAAGCCTAAGAAGTATTGGTCTCTTTTATTGCATCAAGTTGTGTCTCATTTCCATTATCCACCGGAATGCTCAATGTGCTATATTACTCGGCTCTCTTATATATTTATATATTCCATATATATTATATAGCACATCAGCCGATAATGGCAGTGGTGGCATTGGTTGGGTATATATATTCATGCCTGTGTTATTCCAACAAATGCCACCAAAGGAGACTGTTTGTCGTGGCAATATTTACCAGCCTTCAAATTTCAATGAGAATATCCTTTGAGGCCTCCATGTTTTTTTAGGGGTAGATATATTTGTATTATTTTGCAGACGGGTTTCATTCGATAGAATTAGGATTCCATTCTACATGACTTTGAGATTTGAATTTTTTTGCAAGAATTAGTATTCATGTGTACTTTAATATATTCATCGCGAGGGTGTATTATCGTATGTTGCACATTGTAAGATTTAATAACTTCCTTAGTATTAGTCTCCTTAATTGTCCGGAAACTTAGCGCAAACGACTATTCAGCAAAACTAGCATTTTCTGAGAAAATGTTGAGACAAGATTTTGAATTCATATGCATGTCTTCAGCACCTAATGTTTCCTGATGAAGTACATTTCCATATCCACGGTGGAGCAAACACTTACAGTTGTCGTTACTGGTGCGCTACTAATCCTCACTGGACAGCAGAGAAACCACTTCATTCACTTCGAACAAGAGTGTGGGCGACCATTTGGGTGGGGAATTTCGACCTCGTTTTCATTGATGCAAATTTCAATGGTGCTAATCACCTAGTCTGACTTTTATTCTGCATTCTCGATGTAACCCAATTAAAAAAATCATTATTTAAAATGGAGTCCCACCTTATTAGTCAATATCTGTCAGTCAGTGACTGAATGGAAAGTTTCCAATCAGGTGGATTGGCAGAGGTTAAGATGGTGACATGAACATTTAGTGACCACCAAAATCACCTGATCTTACACCTTGTGATTTCTTTCAATGGAGATTGACCAAGAGTAAGGTTTTATCGTACTCAGTCTAGGGATATAAGTGAGTTGAAAAATGAAATGCGTTATGCTTTCCCAGAAGTATCCTTGGAAATGTTTCATAACACTATGGATTCATTGCATACCCCTATACATTTTATCTTCTAAAACAATGGCTTCCAAACTGAAATATAATGAAACAATTTCGTGAAACTAATACAAATGTTTATAAATTGAGATTGTTTTAAAATCTACCGAATATAAATCGAACCAATATCAAGGAAGTATATAATTCAAGTTCAAAATGTGGAACACTATGATGACACGCTGCATATTATTTATCAATTTTTTTTGATGTGATTAAACTGAAAAAGTTACTCGTTGGATTTAATTTACTGAAGCCAGTGTAGTATTATATACAAATGAATAAATTATAAGTAAGTAGACAGCAAATGAATTTAGCACCATTCAATTAAAATCCTATACTCAGAAAATAGTAGTTATGTTTACTAATAAACTCCTAGAGAGATCTTCTAGAGACGGTGATTGATTAGATTTCATACCAATTGGTGCGATGATTTGTTCCCATCGCCCTTTACATTTAAATTATAGAAGCTTTATATTAATTGCATTATCGCACTACAGTTGCTTCTGTTAAAACACTACACTTGATCTGTTGATGTTAGGACTGTTAAATTTCAAATTTTAGAGCGATTTCCCAGTTATTGATGCGTTCTGCAGCGTACCTTCTAAGAATATTTTTCAAGATATAGACTTGGTTTAAATGTTTGTATCGAATTAGGTGTAACCTAGATTAATAGTTCTCAATTATTAGTTAGTGTAGCTGTCTATGTTCATATTCGTATTAACTAACCTAGTGCATAGTATGCACCATGACTGATAGCTACTCATAGGTAGATTTCTCGATAAATTCTCCTTCTATAAGACCAATTTAGTATAAGCATTGCACAGGTTCTTATATTTACATATTAACTAGTAATTGAGTAACTTTGACAACAATCGAGTTGTTTATGTGTCAATTTGATCGTTGCTGCTCCACATCTTGTCACTTGGATAAATATTCTCCTCACTACTCACAGAAACCACGAGTATTCTTCCTTCTAAATTCATACTTGAAGAAATAGAATATTTGAGTTGTGTGGATGACATAGAACTTGTTTCTTTATTATCTTTATTATTCACGCAAGCTATCAACTAACTGAGGCATCTGAAGCTAGAAGATTCGTTTGAATTCAGATTCTATTGAAAACAGGTTGAATTTATAACATTTACGTACATGTACTCAACAATTTCTATCCAACTATCTCATTTTCATTTTGTTTACGCAAGAGATTAATTTATATGTGGGCACGAAGTAGATTAATTTTACGTCCATCAGCCTAAAATTGTACGAAATAATTGGATGAGCAGAATACGGTTGCGAGATGCTTCCATTCTTTGAGTGTTTACGCCTTAAATATGTAAAGATAATGGAATTGTGTATTTCCATTAAAAACTTCAATGAGTTTTTGGTAGCAAATGTATTTCGAGTGTGAGTCTGCTGGTACATATGAAATGACACAATAATGACACACTATTACGATGTTTATCTGTTTACTCTGGAGAGGGAATCACGAAGAGTAGTCTTTGGAACATATCCGTGCGGTGAATAAATATGTCTCCTTTAAGCTACCTTCCAATCCATTCACTATACACAAGCTACGCTCCAAGGATCGGAACTGGAGTTTAAAAATTTGTGATTGCATGTAACTCTGCCTTCTCAGTATAAAGATTTTAAAGTTTTAGAGCTTATAAAACAAAAACAACTGGCTTTACATGCTAGTGCTTTCCCTGAGGGTCTCATGTTACCTCTAATTAAAGTGCATGACAACTCAATGGAACAGCAAGTACAAGATGCTATCGTACTCCTAATGATGAACCATGTAGTGAACGTATAGTATAAGACGATATGAAAATTATATCATAGTTTAATGTAAGCTGATTTTATTCAAATATATAAATAGATGTATTATAACTTTGTATTTAATGTTGCATATTATTTACCTTTAGATACCAAAGTAACTTACAAGTATCTAACATACAATCAATGCTTTCATTTATACAACTGATAGTATTCTTTCTACTCAATTTTGTTATATTTTGTCATGTTACGAAGTTATTTTCAAGTATCTATTTGCTGTCTTCAAACTGTCTCCAATCAATCTTTTTAAAGAAGTTTTAAATAATTTTGAAGTTGGTTTCTAAGCACATGTTCCCCAATGTGGATCAAGGAAGTTGAACATTATATACAAATTACGATATCAAGCAGCCAATGGTAGTGGAAGAATGACACCAGTTCATAGAAAAGAAATGAAGGCTCACCACTATCAAGTTTTTCGTTTTTGTTTGCAATTAAAAGTGCATTCTCCTTCAGCTTGCCAGGCCTAAATCGCCCTAATTCTTATCTCTTTAAAAGGTTCTATCCAAGCAATTTTGTTATTGTTTTAATGAACGAGGCTTATATTTCTTATCATGATGCTGATTTTATTCAGTAAAAACTCAACAATACCGTTTTTCCGACCTGCTACTTTTCAGTTCAAAGAAAGATAATGTACACAGTTTGTTTTGAATGTAAGCTGGGTAGGTATATTCATTCCATTTATTAAATATTCGTCCAAGGGTTATTTATTTACCAAATTTGAAGCTATTTGCAGATCAATGATCCTAAACCTTAGTTCTATAATATTATGTAATAAACTCACTTTTTTAACGGAACCTGGAGAGGACCTTAAACGGGATCGATACCCTTCAAAAATAATTTTTCATTGACAATCTAAGAGTTCTAAAATTAGCTTTATATGTAGAGCAGGACAATGAAAAGTTTTTGTTCATTCTAAAGAATATTTTAGGAGTAACTTCAACGCTCTATATCAGCTTCACGTTTTCACTTCGAGAGACGAGACCGAATTCATGAAAGAGGAAAAGTTGTTTCACGATATAACAGTGAGATATCTAAAATTGAAAGATTATTTTAAAAGTTATTTTGAAGAATATTTTTTGAAATCCCGATTTTTGCATGTTTTCAAATTCTTTTATCTGCATTTCTTCCTAATTCAGATATCTGAGTAATTCAATGTTTATTATAGAGCATATCCTTCTCTTTCAAACGAGCTCTATAAAGTATCTCTATACAAAAAAACTGATAGAAATATAGAGCGTCAATCATCCCAAAACATAAGTTGATAGGAGAGACTGTAACATCTTTACTATCAGATCATTTCCCTCTAGAAGGATGTGCCATTTAGACAAGCGACCCATCGACCTCGTGCAAGAGTCAGTGCGGCACTGATTTCTTATTATTGGAAATGGAACCTAGAGGCTAGAGTCAATGTGTGGTTGGCTTTGCCTCACACCTCTCTAGAGTGTGGGCGGGCGGATGCGTTCCTAGCCACTCATTTTTCATTATGACTGTAATAAATATTTACACAGTATATTCTATACACACTGTAAGTGTGTTTTAGGCAAAGGAAATTTGTTTCTAACTTTTTTTTCCAATTTTTTGCTTTTCTGGTGGGTATCAATCTCTGTAATTGAAACGTGTTAAAGCATAGCTTAATTATTTGAGACCCGAAGAAAAATAGTCCTGCCTACTGAGGACTGAAGTGTGAGAACCTACACTGCTCTGAGAAGACTCATGTCTTTAGTTAGTCAACCGTATAGTGCAAAATCTTAACAATATCAAATAATTAATATTTATTCATTATTACCTGAAATGGATGTAAATAAATAAAATGAAATAATTGCGTGCTACTATTCTGAGCAATAGGTTCAATTTATTCCACCAAGAAACTATCCCTACATGACTAATTCACCAAGTAACTATTTAGTTGAAGAAGCCAATCGCGTGTTTAATTCACCCCGTCAGTTCTGTGGCTCCTCTGTTGCTAATGAAATGTCTTCCTCAACTAAATGTTTTATCATAAGTAAAGTGGCGCAGGACAATTCCAATTGTAAAGAATCCCCCTAACGACCACCTTTCCACGACTTCTCGAATAAATTATAACTTTTGCAAAATAAATTGGCGGCATAGCTCTTGAATTTTAATTCACCACTTTGCACATTGAGCATTGGAATGGATGTGCATTGAGCATTGGAATGGATGTGCATTGAGCATTGGAATGGATGTGCATTGAGCATTGAAATGGATGTGCATTGACCATTGAAATGGATGTGCATTGAGCATTGAAATGGATGTGCATTGAGCATTGAAATGGATGTGCATTGACCATTGAAATGGATGTGCATTGAGCATTGAAATGGATGTGCATTGACCATTGAAATGGATGTGCATTGAGCATTGAAATGGATGTGCATTGAGCATTGAAATGGATGTGCATTGAGCATTGAAATGGATGTGCATTGAGCATTGGAATGGATGTGCATTGGAATGAATGTGCATTGGAATGGATGTGCATTGTGCATTGGAATGGATATGCATTAGAATGGATGTGCGTTGTGCATTGGAATGGATGTGCATTGTGCATTGGAATGGATATGCATTAGAATGGATGTGCGTTGTGCATTGGAATGGATGTGCATTGTGCATTGGAATGGATGTGCATTGTTCATGGTTCAGAAGAGAGTAATGGCAACTGAATGAAATTAGATGCAATGCACGTCATTGTTATAAATTATATTTGCAAACCTCATTTTCTGAATTATTATGCTAAAAACAAGAAAAGTTAAACGTTTCAGTACTTGGACACTCATAGTAGTCCGGAAGTGCATTCTTACCTCTGCCATAAACCAAAGAGAGCTTTATAAAATCCAATTGACTTGTCACGACTTCTGTTAACACCCTCTCTCTGACTAATGTGACTGTCCGAGTATGTAGTGCAATGTTTCCAAGCGGTGCTATTCTAGGTAAATTTCCCTTTGCTCACCAATTTCCAATTTTATTAAAGATAACGATAGGGAAACTTGTCGCAAATTTGGAAGTTGATTTCGGGGAAAGCCAACCACCCCTGCACTCTAGGTTCCAATAAAAAAAATGCCGAACGACTTTTGCACGAGGTGGATATGTCGCTTGTCTAAATAGCACATTCTGCTAGAGCGAAATAACATGATGGTAGAGATGTTTCAGTCTCTCCTGACAACTTAGATTTTGGGATGATTGACGCTCTACATCTGTGTCAGTTTTTTTTTGTTGTTGTAGAAGGAAGGGTTTGAACTCGCTTGAAAAGAAAGATATGCTCTGTAATATAATTCTGAAGGTTTTTTTCAGATATCTGAATTGGAGAAACAATTATTTTAACTAAAAGAATTTGAACAATATAAAACATAGGATTTTCCTCCAAAAAATTCTTCAAACATAACTTCTAAACAAATTTTTCAATTCAAATGTCGTGAAAGTAATCTTCCTCTTCGTCTCTCTAAGTGAAAATATGAAGCTGAAACCAAGCGTTGAAGTTACTTCCAAAGCAGTCGTTTATATTAAAGCACTCGTTTTCTATTGGCTATACCTAAATTTTGGCACGAACAAAAACCTTTTCTTCGGTCCTGTTCTTCATATACACCAAATTATAGAACTCTCAGATTAGTAATAGAAAGAATATTTCTGAAGGGTACCGATCCCCTGATAATACCAATTTAACAGATATTTAGCATCTGATGAAATATTCATTACTAGATAGTTAGTTATAAAACAAAGTTAGCATGAATCAATATTAAATAGATATACTGATACTAGTATTATAACAAACAAGATAGAACGAAATAAAAAAATAATATCAGTCATTTGAATGTTAATGTCATAATGTAGGTAGTACACTTTTATATGTTTTGTTTGTAGTAAATAAAATATGACTGACAGGAATATGTAATACTTAATTCAGATTTACTGTGATAGCATTCTACTGATGACCTAACTTATACACACCTCTTACTCTCACCTCTTACTCTCACCTCTTACTTTCACCTCTTACTCTCACCTCTTACTCTCACCTCTTACTCTCACCTCTTACTCTCACCTCTTTTTACTGTCACCTCTTACTGTCACCTCTTACTGTCACCTCTTACTCTCACCTCTTACTGTCACCTCTTACTCTCACCTCTTACTGTCACCTCTTACTGTCACCTCTTACTCTCACCTTTTTTTTCTCTCACCTCTTACTGTCACCTCTCACTCTCACCTCTTTTTTCTCTCGCCTCTTTTTTTTCTCTCACCTCCTACTCTCACCTCTTACTCTCACCTCTTTTTTCTCTCACCTCTTACTCTCACCTCTTTTTTCTCTCACCTCTTACTCTCACCTCTTTTTTTCTCTCACCTCTTTCTCTCACCTCTTACTCTCACCTCTTACTCTCACCTCTTACTCTCACCTCTTACTCTCACCTCTTTTTTTTTCTCTCTCTATTTCTCTCGCCTCTTTCTCAGTCCAAGAAAGGAAAGAGAATTTGTCTTCATTATGAAAATCTTTCTTAGAAATCCAGAATCACATTCACTTTCATCCAATTGTGGAATGGAATATTTCTACCAATTCAATGAAATATTTCTGGAATCATTTTTCCTTTCATATTTGAAAGAGCCAATCCAGCCAATGATAAAAACTACTAATCTAATCTGAATTTTTGAAGATTAAAATTATTCCAAATCGTAACTGAGTTAGTCATAAAGTTGTAACAGTTTTAATATTTGGTAACTGTTGCGCTTGGAAAATCTTCCAACGTCCTTATCAAAGAATTTCATGCTTCTTAGACCTGATGACCAAAGTTTGAAAACAAACAAAACCTTTGAGTGAAAAAAACTGAAGCAATTGAAGAGATCCATTGGAAATAAATGAGAGTTGAAGTCTCTGCAGTCAGTCGAATGGACTCCTCTTGTAGTTACAGTCTCTGCAGTCAGTCAAATGGTCTCCTCTGGTAGTTATGGTCTCTGCAGTCAGTCAAATGGTCTCCTCTGGTAGTTACAGTCTCTGCAGTCAGTCAAATAGTCTCCTCTGGTAGTTACAGTCTCTGCAGTCAGTCAAATGGACTCCTCTTGTAGTTACAGTCTCTGCAGTTAGTCAAATAGTCTCCTTGGTAGTTAGAGTCTCTGCAGTCAGTCAAATAGTCTCCTCTGGTAGTTACAGTCTCTGCAGTCAGTCAAATGGTCTCCTCTGGTAGTTACAGTCTCTCAAGTCAGTCAATGTCGTAACGCTTCAAATATGCATCCATGTTATTTATTAGGATTTCTTTCCTAGATACCCGAAACTGCAAATCCTGGGAAATATCTGTAATATTGAGATGTATCGCATTTCTTTCACGATGCGATGAAAAGTCTCTCCCTCCCCCTCCCTTCCCCTCCCTCCCCTTGGTAACTTTATATGTCTCAGCTCAGTTTCCTAACTCTCAATTTCACTATATATGTATTTTGCTATGAAAATAATTGCCTACGACGCTATGCAGTGTGTAATATTCCTGTCATCTTAAATAGAATGTTTTCCCAGATTATATATAGATTACTCCATATTACATTATTACTACAGAATTAATTTGATTACTGTACTTTCACTTTGTTTGAGTTATTATTGAAAATGATTCCTTTTAATTTTTAAATGTATGCTGACAAATTTATCTCTTACTTTTTTATTTGTTTTATTATTTGTATACTACTTAAAGTATTAAATTAAAGAAAATACATGACTAGAAGTTGTGATTCAGTTGTATGGGCTGGACTGCCTTTAAATTATTTCTTTCTAATTTTGCGATAATTTCACCGGATCTCAGAAGAGAGAAGTAGATTACGTAAACCAAGAATGCTAAAATGCCAGAAAACTCTCATAACTATACCTAATGGTGATTTCTGTTTTCCCTACTTAGTCACAAGGTTTATAGTGTTTTGTGACAGACAATGTAGGTGCCTGTCACCAGTGAGTAAGTGCATACTCACCACTTTTGTAAGCACGGAGAGTGTTTACAGGAGTGTGAACAATCATCACCACGCCTGTCCATCTATCAAGCAGCTCGTCAGATCAACCCCTCCACCACTGTTTACATAACTCACTATTAATAGCATTGGGCTCAGTATCTGCACTTTAGATACATAATTAGCTCAGCTAAAGCATCTCTATTTACTTGTCAATCATCGCTAGAAAAACAATCTCTCTAATAGATTTATATTAGCCTAAAATGGTGTGTTTATATGGGTCAAGTTATTGAGTCGTGTGGTAGGTTGAGGTGGTCTGATACACCTGTGACTGCATTCCTACCAACCAAATGAGTATCTAGTCACTGCAACTGTAATGGTCACTTTGCTCTCAGAGTATCAGAATTAACTAAATATTATTATTAAAATTTAAATAATGGGCAGTTTAATGAAGATTATACTTTACGACAAAATTATAATGCAAATAACACTCAAATTATATGAATTTATTATATAAAATATCTACAAGTGCGTTAATATTTAATTTCTTTATAGAGATAAAAGCTTGTATTTCAAAACAATGTAGAAAATATATTTTTTATGTGGAAGGATTCAGACTATTTTGAATATCTATTTTTGATGGCCGCGACAAGGTAACTCATATTAAAAAAACATCTTCCTGGTGCACCACATTCAAAAATTCATTTCCAATTCGGATTACATGGAAAATGTTGAAATCTAAACCAAAGGGTTTCAATTCGTTGGAGGTACTTTTATATTATTTAAATAACACGAAATACTATAAATAATAAATATATAAGTTTGTAGACCGCTTGTTCTATCTAAGTTTTAATCGGAAAAGTTATTTTCATAATCTGAATAGTTTCTATTTTATTCTGGTTTGTTTCACTACTAAGGTGCAATCAGAAATAATTATTATATTCTAAGGCTTAGAAGATTTGAAGAGATTTTCTGAAACAGAGGAGCATGAGAAAGAAACAGAGGAGCATGAGAAAGAAACAGAGGAGCATGAGAACGAAACAGAGGAGCATGAGAACGAAACAGAGGAGCATGAGAACGAAACAGAGGAGCATGAGAAAGAAACAGAGGAGCATGAGAACGAAACAGAGGAGCATGAGAACGAAACAGAGGAGCATGAGAACGAAACAGAGGAGCATGAGAAAGAAACTGAGGAGCATGAGAAAGAAACAGAGGAGCATGAGAACGAAACAGAGGAGCATGAGAAAGAAACAGAGGAGCATGAGAAAGAAACAGAGAAGCATGAGAACGAAACAGAGGAGCATGAGAAAGAAACAGAGGAGCATGAGAAAGAAACAGAGGAGCATGAGAACGAAACAGAGGAGCATGAGAAAGAAACAGAGGAGCATGAGAAAGAAACAGAGGAGCATGAGAAAGAAACAGAGGAGCATGAGAACGAAACAGAGGAGCATGAGAAAGAAACAGAGGAGCATGAGAAAGAAACAGAGGAGCATGAGAAAGAAACAGAGGAGCATGAGAAAGAAACAGAGGAGCATGAGAACGAAACAGAGGAGCATGAGAAGGAAACAGAGGAGCATAAATGAACTTGTCACAGTCTCACTCTCATATTTTCATTCTCAATAACATATGTATTGTTTGACAGCCAATGATATAAAATGCCTTTCACTGCATATTTATAGACTCTTTATTTTCTTCACTATAAGTCCTATTTAATATCTAATACATAATGAGTTTATTTATAGTAGCAATGGCCCCATGCGGAATGAAATACTTTCTCCATATAACTGGCCATAAGCCAATAAATGTTAATTTCCTATATTGCACTGAGGAAATGCTATTGCTTTATTTCTCTGTTCTAACCAGTCACAGGACATGCCACACTGACTAACATGACGATCCATAGTTTGTAGTCTCACGTACTTCATCGGACACCTACAATGATGATTGCCTTTCTACTGATGACACCAAGCCGATAGTGTCTGGCGAGTTATTTACCGAGGGATAATATTCACGCTGCTCTACTTTCTATTAATTAAGAACTATCAGAGTGAGAGAAAAAAGGCAATATTTCATTAAATGAAACATTGTAAAGATTTATAAGAGAGTATAATGAGTTGATTGATTAAAGATTCTAATCCAATGAATTAGAAAAGAGTTGTTTGGAAGCATCTTAACAGGTAAAGTGCATAGTTACAACATTCAATGAAAGAAAACCTTTTTGATATGAGTCCTTGATTTAGGAGTCAGAAGATTTTCATTCACTACTCAGGAGATTTTCATTCACTACTCAAGAGATTTTCATTCACTACTCAAGAGATTTTCATTCACTACTCAGGAGATTTTCATTCACTACTCAGGAGATTTTCATTCACTACTCAGGAGATTTTCATTCACTACTCAGGAGATTTTCATTTACTACTCAAGAGATTTTCATTCACTACTCAGGAGATTTTCATTCACTACTCAGGAGATTTTCATTCACTACTCAAGAGATTTTCATTCACTACTCAGGAGATTTTCATTCACTACTCAGGAGATTTTCATTCACTACTCAAGAGATTTTCATTCACTACTCAGGAGATTTTCATTCACTACTCAAGAGATTTTCATTCACTACTCAGGAGATTTTCATTCACTACTCATGAGATTTTCATTCACTACTCAGGAGATTTTCATTCACTACTCAAGAGATTTTCATTCACTACTCAGGAGATTTTCATTCACTACTCAAGAGATTTTCATTCACTACTCAGGAGATTTTCATTCACTACTCAGGAGATTTTCATTCACTACTCAAGAGATTTTCATTCACTACTCAGGAGATTTTCATTCACTACTCAAGAGATTTTCATTCACTACTCAGGAGATTTTCATTCACTACTCAGGAGATTTTCATTCACTTCTTAGGAGATTTTCATTCACTTCTTAGGAGATTTTCATTCAGTACTCGTGACTTATTCAAGACTCAAGAGTCCTTTATTCTTGACTCAGGACTCATTCTTTAAGAAATGGTCAAAGTCTCTAATTATCATCAAATCGTTTCATTCTCCACATTGGCTTAATTTCACCCTGTGTTACGACTTTGTCTCTTTGTTAAGTTTAGTCCGAATTCAGAAACTCTTTAGTTTCTACCTCTCTATTACCTCCTAGTTTTTTTATCACTTAATATGATAGATATTGTTTCGAAAATCTCTGCAAGGTAACAAAATTCCGAATATTTTGAAATCTCTGACCAAATCAGCGCGGAAAGTATCGGCAATATCATTCCGCAGCTCATGAATTTCTATACCCTCGGTTCGAATCGTATCGTTATAACTGGCTGGGCTTTGGCCCCTTGCTTCCTCAATATCGATAATGGTTTTCAATGCCTCTACAGAAATAATAACTAATGACGCCTGGGTAACAGCTATCATATGGGAGCAAAATAGCAACGTACTTGGTATTTATATAAATTGAAGCTTTATTCTAACACGCTGCCTGTGATGGAACTCATACCTATATTTCATGCGCTATTTTAATTCAATATAAAATTTCATTTTCATATATTTCCACATTTCATATTTTTCCACATTTTCATATTCAAAACATTTCAACCGAGAAATAAAGCTCACAATTTCATTTTTAGATTTTTGCAATATTTTTCATAATGGACCCCTCTCCGCACGATTAACTTGCTATAATTAATATTTTTTACTATTAAGCAACTCATATATCTAACCTAACCCATATCCCACAGCCACAATAATATCTCTATTGGGGTAAAATTTTGTCCTTTTTAAAAATTTATTTTACAGATATAATTTCTTCTAATAATTATTACACTATCTTTTTATTTTTCTATGTTATTTACCTGATGCACTTTTAAATCTTTTTAGTAGAGTTGAGAATAGAAAAACCTACTTCATTATATTAATTAACATGAAAACATTTAAAGTTTGTATCGATTACTATTCTACTCGTAATCTTTATTGTCTAATTATTTAATTAGACAAACACATAAAAGTTAATGTAGGTTGAGCATGAATAGCATTATTATTATTTTAATGTCCATTTGTCTTAATTGTTCATTGCGCCACTGTCGAAAATGTACACTTAACAAGTCGTTCTAAATTGCATTATTTGGACCACTTACCAACTTATAAATAATGTCATGTAGGGCCATTCTGGACAAGTGTCAGTTGTTCTAAATGACGAATTGAAGAGAATTGAAAACTGTTAGACTGAAGTGATAAAGTGTTAGATTTAAAATAAATCGTTACTGCTGAGAGAAAATTTTGAAAGATTGTAATTTTCTTAGGAAGCAATTGTTTTCAATGAAGTTTTCAGTGAAAATATTGGCAAAGAATTGTAATGCGGTAGAAAGTTATTTGGATTTTTTCTGAATTTCTCTGAAAATAATAGAGTTTAAAAAACTAGACGATTCGACGTATCTAGAATAATATAAATTGTGTCGTACGATATTCTGCATTCAATAGAAATTCCCTAGTGCTATCTGAAAAAAATTGTAATTTAAATATTTTATCGGAAACATCAGCAGGAGCTCCGAACTTCTTGATAAAATTATTTGACTTTGAGCAAGTTTAAATTATTCCTTTTGCTACTTTTCGTCACAAAAAACAATCCTGTAAGATAAGAGAGGAGTGAAAAGGTACGGGAAATAGTTTTTCTGGTGAAGAAATATTTTATTGGAATTGAAATACAACCTAAAAGTTTTGAAACATCCTTTTTAGGACTAGTCGAATAAAAATTCGACTGAATTGAATTAAAACCTACATGCAGTTAATTATTTACACTTGCAGGCTACAATGCAATTTTTCATATAAAATAATATCATTCAAAATCAATGTTTGATTCTATATGTAGATCGTAAAATTTTGAGGCTAGAGCTTTAATCTTTCTATTTCAGGCATCTAATATATTTCAAATTCATAATCTGTATCATGCTTATAGATCGAAATATAATGACTAAACTCCACAAAAAAGGTGAAACTAAACTCATCAATTGCAAAGAGTTGATAATGAATTGTTCAACTGCTTGGAAAATCGTTAGTAATGCAAGGAGGCTGGTTCAACCTCTGATAAATCTAGACGATGCCGTAAACGAAGCGTGAGAACCGAAAGAACTGTTACAAAAGGGAGGAGATGTTGCGTTAAAACCGATGTCGATCTCATCGTAAACTGGCTGCAGAAGTTGGTGTTAGCAAAACTTCAATGTATCGAATTCTGAAAGGAGATTTGAAAACAAAAGTATTTCAAATGCTGAAACATCATTAGCTTAATTACGGACCATCATGAGGGAGTGAAGAAGTCGTTACATCCTGAATGAAATTGCTGAAGGCATGCATTCTAACTTGGTATTCACAGATGAAAAGAAATTCAGCAAATTGTGATGCATCAGGATCGAGTTTTGAGTATTTCAAGTTCAGCCATGGGTAGGATTGTGACTAGACGTCAAAATGGCCAGGCTGTGATGCGTTTGCGCTTCTGAGACCACCACTGGAAGATCTCCTTTCTTCGTATTTATGCTGTGTGGGGTCAAATTGAACTGAAAATAGTACAACTCTCTTATTCTGGAATCCAAGTTACTACCTTGGGCTATAAAACGATTCCAGGGTACACCATTGAGTCTCCAACAAAATTTAGCACCATCAATGGTTCCAGGTTACTCAAACCTGTGTTCAAAGGAACATACCATCCTTCATAAGCAAAATACAATGACTAGCCAGCAAGGAGTCCAAACCTCTATCCCTTGAACTTTTCCATCTTGTCAATTTTGGAGACAAGGGTCTCAGATAGTCCTCACAATTCTCTTGAGCCTTTGAAAGCAAAATTGCAAGTAGAATGAGAAGCAATTACACAAAAGCAGATAAATTCTGCTTGTGATGCCTTTTCTTCTAGACTGTAAGCCTTAGCTCGTAATAAGAGTGGTTATATTAAATAAATAAATTATATTGTTTTCTTGAATTGCAATTTTTGCTTTAAAAATTGTTCCTTGAATTTTATATACATACATGCATACATATATCAAAAAAAGTTTTGCCATAATTATTAAACACCCTGAATAGATAAAGCTATAACTTCGGTTTCAATTGCTAGAGTCTAAAAGATGAGTTTGACTTTTATGTCGATTTAATAGCGCCAATTCAGATGAGCTCTGTGAGCGAATAGGCGTGAAGTATCTCGGAGTCACGTGACCGAGGTATTTTATTAGATCGGTTGGTTGAGAGACTTATGCAAATAAATTAAATTGGCGAGAAGTGTGAGTATTCGTGTGGATTAAAGAAAAAGACTGTTCGAAACCTGAAACTTCGGCCCTGCAAATAAAATTAATCTCAGGTATGTACGATAGATGGTTTAGAATTTAGATAGTGGAGAACACTACTATCATTTGGTGCAAAGAATTCGATTGTACTTCTGTTTTATCTGGAAATGGTTTACCCCTTTATGTATCGATAACTTTATTTACGGTGAAGTTATAGTAGACAATGCGTCTAATCTATAGAGTTACGTTGCTCGAAATCGTCCACAGCACTATACAACTGAGGTAAAATGGGACGATAGGTACTCCATTAAATTATTGAATTTGAACGAAAAGCATTCGAGAAAAATGATCGTAAATGGAATGGAACTATCAAGGGGAGGCAATAGGAACTGTGTAGTTCTATTGTAGTTCCATTGTTTCTCTTGTAGAAGCACTCCAGTTGAACTCACCATTCTTAGCAAGAAACAAAGCAGCAGAGCGTACAGCTACTCTGTCACCGGAAATATCTGTCCTCTTTCTAGTTTGCAATCTATTTTCCCCGTGTGTTTTGCATGCGCTCTCTTTTTTAACTTTGAATAATAACTTAACTGGCCTATAATCTAATATGTGGGGCGCACTAATCTAGTTAGTGGTGGAAAGCATTGCATCGATGAGTCTCTTGTACCTTGCTATTGAATTAAGGTAATACGCTGTGGAGGGAGTCCTAACTGTTATTACATGTCAGCAACTATATGCGAAAAAGTTCCTATGGACTTTGTTATTATTAGTTTGAACTTATTCAGCTGAATTGAATGGTTGGTGCTAACTGAAGTTGTGAAACAAAGCAAAATTTAGCATATGCTGCTAAACTGTTATATGTACAATAAACTGGAGAAATACTTTATGTAACATTTTCAACATGTTGGGATTAGTGATGAATATAATTAAAGCAGAAATTATTAATGTGAAAATTCTTATATTCATTAATATTGATTAATAATAAAAACAATATTTTCTTTTCTATTTCTTAGAGTTGTTAATTGCAATATCAAATAACTATATTAAATATTTAAGATAAGATGTGCATATATATATATTTTCAAACATTCATTTTTATCGAATTGAGTGAATTTCGAGAGTCGTACAACTCTGCAATGTTGAAATATCCACTTTCTTTATCAGATAAAAGGTACAATTATTTAAATAAATCAACAGGTAGGGTATGACCCTTATACTGTACTTTAGTTGGCGAGAGTTCTGATGTAATTCTAATTGTAATTCAAGTCATTTGGCTCCTGTAATTAATTAGGCCGCCAACATTTAGAGTATTGCAACGAAGACAAATTAAGAGCCAAGTTCTGATTAAATGACGCTGCCAGTAATCTGTTGGAGTTGCTGTCGAATTCCCTCGCTGTTCCACTTAATTCGTAGTATCCATTAATTCCTTTATAATCGTCTTGATGAAACTCCATCAACGTTGTTATAGGGAGGAGACGCTCTGCACTTGGCCAGTCTAAGACAAACTTTGATTGTCAACTCTATTGCTCTAACTTGAATGATGGAGACTCGCAAAGCAAGTCACATATTCATCAGTATTCTACAAAATAGGTAGATTACTCTAATCTCCATAGCCTGGACTGTGGTTAGGGCTTCAATGTTTAGGTGGCATGGCGCGCAATAATTAAATGGAGTAAGTAGGTGAATGCAGCACAAGTGGCAGGCTCCAGTTCATCATGTACAATCACAAGCGATGTTTTTCCCCAAGAATATCAACATTTAGCGCCGTAACTTAGAGAGAGGCTGTGTCGACAATAAAGTTCAGAGCAATGAAATACGAGACCAACTTTCCGTCAGACGCAAAGAAAAGAGCCACTTTTTGTTTGTGTGAAATAGCGAGGCAAATGCTCCAAATGCAACTAGGAGTTCGCTCTAATTATGAGGTTTAAAAGCTTCTTTATAATCCATTCAGAAATGTAAAAGGAGCATTAACGTAAAAAAGCCATTAATTCTTTTGATACATTGCTGAAATCAACGGATCCATTTCTATTCTGTAGACTGTAATGAGTCTAACACAAAATAATTAATGACTTATAACAGTGGGCACTATTTCTATTGACGGAGTTTATAATTGGTACCTTTAGACTGTTTGGAATATACAGTTCCATTTTGTGTCAAGACAGAGCCCTAATGGTCATTATATTTATAATGAGATTTATTTCAACCTAATCGAACTGAATAATTACAAACAACATATGTAATCTTATATTACCATCAGTAGCTGGTTAGAAATTAGTTAACTGCTGCAATAAAATACTAAGCCTTAACATCACATTCTCTTTTTATAATCTAATCATACAGTCCCTTAGTTAGAAGTATTAATTATGTTGAACAATTATAATTATTATGAGTTGCTTGCTAACCTAGGCATATATTATTTTTTAATAACATGACGGTCGCAACAATGAACCTACCCTCTTCATACCAACATACTACAGGGATCTTTTCTCACAATTCACATTGGGATATACTAGAATAATTAGAGCAAATAGGGTGGGTTGTGACCTTCAAACTTCTTCCGACCATTTATAAATCTGCAAGACCTGTTTCCATTCTCATTTTATATGATGTGCAGGTTGGAAAACAATTTCAGAAGATGTATTCAAATTAGTTCACAGTGTGATGACTTCGTACAATTAAACACCGATTATTTCATAACTTCCTCTCCCACTTGCCTTCTTTTATAAGAACATGTTTGGGTTATTAGAGGTCAATGTGTTGGAAAGAGAGAGAGAGAGAGAGTTCCATTAGTCGCGATATGAGATATGTGGTAAAAGTGGCAGAGCTAACAGAGCCACTCATTCATCACCTTCTGTCACCAGTGAGGTCTGAGGCGAGAAGCGATCCACTGCACCGCAACATTAAACACCTCCAATAAAAGGAACTGCCAAAGCAGTCGCACAGCTTTATTTGATATTTTAATTGAATCACCAGTTCTGTGATGTACAAGTGAGTGGGGGATTAAGGTATTAGAGCAGCTTTAGACAAAGTGAAATGGAGGAAAGGAACTAGGTACACTGGAACAGTTAAAACTCTGCCTTACATGTACAGGAACATTTTAGTCGAAACATTTCCCTTACCATTGAGGAGTAATTCTGCAATTAATTCCTATTTATTATCAAACTATTAATAACTAATTCATTCCTAAAGTGTCATCCTTCACTCTAGAGACGAAAAATTGCTGGGCAAGCTTTATAAGATACATCCTTCTATTTATTTTAACTCTTTCTAAAACTATATCTTAGAATGTTAGTAACTATAATTGATTTTGCTAATTAAATTTTCCTGTTGATCTAAAAAATAGTTCACAGCACGTTAATCCGTGTAGAGTACGAGAAGTCAATTAGTTCATGAATAGCAATTGCAGAGAACATCTCTCTCCATCCAGACTACTCTGAAGTCAGTCTCTAGGGAACACACTAGTTAATTAGTTTAATTAACTAGTCCCCAGAGTGCCAATATAATTGCTAATGTTCCTCATACCTCTAGAACTCATTAGGTGACTTCTTTTTCACTTCTTGGTGATGACAATAGAGCAAGAGTTTAGGGAGCTAGTCACTAATTCGGTGTAGTGATGGTATGGACAAAATAATGTCAACAACATTTGACAAAATAATGTCTACAGCTGTGCAACATTTGACAAAATAATGTCAGCAACATTGCATCATTTGAAAAAGATATCTGATAAAATATTAATGAGATTTAATGAACCGTAATGGTGACCACTATATTCCACCCTAGGTATATTCCACCCTAGGTATATTCCACCCTAGGTATATTCCACCCTAGGTATATTCCACCCTAGGTATATTCCACCATGGTAAATTCCACCCCACTTTACAGGTTAGGTTTGGTTAGTTATTAATATTAGTCATTTAATAATATCATATGTAATACTAGGTAACTTGCATTTTCACTGTTTCAAATTAAACCTTTTGCTGGCTAATCACAAGCTGTAAATTTTTCACTACACATGTGACAAAACAGCAGAAAGAAAGGTTGTGTGAACGTATTTATCAGTTGAGGTATTTAGATTTTCAATCTTAAGCTGATTTTCTTCCCTATCGCCAACACAACAGCGATATTAATTGTAAGATGATGTCGTATAGTATTTATTGTTATATTTATATCATTTTGAATTTGGTAATTTAACTTCTTGTAAGAGTGGTGGTTTTTGACCGAAGGCTTTTTTTACATGTTTTTTAACCAGGAAGTTTTTGATGGGGAGGGGGAATTATTGTACAGGGTTTTAAGACTGGAAGGTTATTGCCTTTTCTACATTGAGAGATTTTGATCACTGAGAATTTGGTCCTAGAATCCAAAACAGCAACTTATAAGCAAAGAGCGAAAACATTGAATGGGTTGTCTCTGCCAGTCGACCCTTTCCATACCTCATCCAACCATTGTTGCAGGAGCAAATGTGCAGTTTCATGTTAAAAAGGTATTAATATTAACTTTTCAAATTGTAAACTTTGAAATAAACTACCATATTAAGAATATTTGTAAATTTATTAGGATAAAATTTCAATTGACTTGAGTAATATTGTCCAAATGTCTCGGGATATCGTCTGAGTGATTTTTTCATGATAAAACTTATTTAACAGATGACCATCCAAAAATAAAATCTTTGAATTTTTATTGTCACCCAAATGAGCATTGTCACAGGAGTGGCATTTACCTGGGTGAAATATACCTGGGTGGAATATACCTGGGGTGGAATATACCTGAGTGAAATATACCGGGGTGGAATATACCTGGGGTGGAATATACCGGGGTGAAATATATGTACCTGGGGTGGAATATACCGGGGTGAAATATACCGGGGTGGAATTTATCGGGATGGAATATACCTGGGATGGAATATACCTGGGGTGGAATATACCGGGGTGAAATATACCTGGGGTGGAATATACCGGGGTGAAATATACCGGGGTGGAATTTATCGGGGTGGAATATACCGGGGTGAAATATACCTGGGGTGGAATATACCGGGGTGAAATATACCGGGGTGGAATTTATCGGGGTGGAATATACCGGGGTGAAATATACCTGGAGTGGAATATACCGGGGTGGAATATACCTAGAACCCTCAGTAATATATTAATAAAATATAATTTCTTAATTCATCGCCAAAGAATCGATACCATTGCCATGATGGCTTGTTCTGCAACTATAGCAATTCCATTACTGTTGCTACATTCCATAATACATAGCAGTGCTGTCAATGGAATATTTAATACATAGACCCTGAGTTTGCCATAGCCATGCTAGGGTTATTTTACAGAATTGACATCATTTTGGTTTAGAATTTAGTCTGTACTCTGATGTGTATGTAAAAGTCCTATGTGATACATCTTCTTGAATAGAATATTAAAGCTCTCCTCAGTGTCATTTTACAGATACACTGTACCTGGAAAAGATTTAAACAGCCAAGGAAACATGAATAACTTCACTGCCATTGTCGCAACTCTCATTGTTCTTTTTCTAATAGGAGATTTTTTCGCTCAGTGAAAAATGTGAAGCGAAAACTTTTCTGTTAACTGATTGCAGTTTAGTTGTACCTACCATTCACTCACAATTATCCAACACTTCACCTTAATGTACAGTCAAGAATTTTATCAACGGCAAAGAGCTGATAGAAAAATACAAAGGGCTTGTTCAGGTAAAAACTTTTATTCGTATCTACATAAGAGTAAAGACTATCTACAGTTGATCAATAGGGAGGAGTCTACCTTACCCATTCAATGTATTACCTAATTCTGCATTATCAGTTATGAGTTTGTTCAGCAAGTCCTTACAATGCCTGATGTGCAGGCCTAACCATTTAGAGGAACTGTCAACACTTCGAACTTCTGACCATTTACTGCAACTACAGCAACCAATAAAGATTTTATTCCTGTTATATTGTGTAGCAAACCAATATATTGTGTAGCAAACCAATATGTTGTGTAGCAAACCAATATGTTGTGTAGCAAACCAATATGTTGTGTAGCAAACCAATATGTTGTGTAGCAAACCAATATGTTGTGTAGCAAACCAATATGTTGTGTAGCAACCAATATGTTGTGTAGCAAACCAATATGTTGTGTAGCAAACCAATATGTTGTGTAGCAAACCAATATGTTGTGTAGCAAACCAATATGTTGTGTAGCAAACCAATATGTTGTGTAGCAAACCAATATGTTGTGTAGCAAACCAATATGTTGTGTAGCAAACCAATATGTTGTGTAGCAAACCAATATGTTGTGTAGCAACCAATATGTTGTGTAGCAAACCAATATGTTGTGTAGCAAACCAATATATTGTGTAGCAAACCAATATGTTGTGTAGCAACCAATATGTTGTGTAGCAAACCAATATGTTGTGTAGCAAACCAATATGTTGTGTAGCAAATCAATTTGTTGTGTAGCAAACCAATATGTTGTGTAGCAAACCAATATGTTGTGTAGCAAATCAATTTGTTGTGTAGCAAACCAATATGTTGTGTAGCAAACCAATATGTTGTGTAGCAAACCAATATGTTGTGTAGCAACCAATATGTTGTGTAGCAAACCAATATGTTGTGTAGCAAACCAATATGTTGTGTAGCAAACCAATATGTTGTGTAGCAAACCAATATGTTGTGTAGCAACCAATATGTTGTGTAGCAAACCAATATGTTGTGTAGCAAACCAATATGTTGTGTAGCAAATCAATTTGTTGTGTAGCAAACCAATATGTTGTGTAGCAAATCAATTTGTTGTGTAGCAAACCAATATGTTGTGTAGCAAACCAATATGTTGTGTAGCAAACCAATATGTTGTGTAGCAAACCAATATGTTGTGTAGCAACCAATATGTTGTGTAGCAAACCAATATGTTGTGTAGCAAACCAATATGTTGTGTAGCAAACCAATATGTTGTGTAGCAAACCAATATGTTGTGTAGCAACCAATATGTTGTGTAGCAAACCAATATGTTGTGTAGCAAACCAATATATTGTGTAGCAAACCAATATGTTGTGTAGCAACCAATATGTTGTGTAGCAAACCAATATGTTGTGTAGCAAACCAATATGTTGTGTAGCAAATCAATTTGTTGTGTAGCAAACCAATATGTTGTGTAGCAAACCAATATGTTGTGTAGCAAATCAATTTGTTGTGTAGCAAACCAATATGTTGTGTAGCAAACCAATATGTTGTGTAGCAAACCAATATGTTGTGTAGCAAATCAATTTGTTGTGTAGCAAACCAATATGTTGTGTAGCAAACCAATTTGTTGTGTAGCAAACCAATATGTTGTGTAACAAACCAATATTTTGTGTAGCAAACCAATATGTTGTGTAGCAAATCAATTTGTTGTGTAGCAAACCAATATGTTGTGTAACAAACCAATATGTTGTGTAACAAACCAATATGTTGTGTAGCAAATCAATTTGTTGTGTAGCAAACCAATATGTTGTGTAACAAACCAATATGTTGTGTAACAAACCAATATGTTGTGTAGCAAACCAATATGTTGAGTAGCAAACCAATTTGTTGTGTAGCAAACCAATTTGTTGTGTAGCAAACCAATTTGTTGTGTAGCAAACCAATATGTTGTGTAGCAAACCAATATGTTGTGTAGCAAACCAATATGTTGTGTAGCAAACCAATATGTTGTGTAGCAAACCAATATGTTGTGTAACAAACCAATATGTTGTGTAACAAACCAATATTTTGTTTAGCTAACCAATATGTTGTGTAGCAAACCAATATGTTGTGTAACAAACCAATATGTTGTGTAACAAACCAATATGTTGTGTAGCAAACCAATATGTTGTGTAACAAACCAATATGTTGTGTAACAAACCAATATGTTGTGTAACAAACCAGTATGTTGTGTAGCAAACCAATATGTTGTGTAACAAACCAATATGTTGTGTAGCAAACCAATATGTTGTGTAGCAAACCAATATGTTGTGTAGCAAACCAATATGTTGTGTAACAAACCAATATGTTGTGTAACAAACCAATATGTTGTGTAACAAACCAATATGTTGTGTAACAAACCAATATGTTGTGTAGCAAACCAATATGTTGTGTAACAAACCAATATGTTGTGTAACAAACCAATATGTTGTGTAACAAACCAATATTTTGTGTAACAAACCAATATGTTGTGTAACAAACCAATATTTTGTGTAGCAAACCAATATGTTGTGTAACAAACCAATATGTTGTGTAGCAAACCAATATGTTGTGTAACAAACCAATATGTTGTGTAACAAACCAATATGTTGTGTAACAAACCAATATGTTGTGTAGCAAACCAATATGTTGTGTAACAAACCAATATGTTGTGTAGCAAACCAATATGTTGTGTAGCAAACCAATATGTTGTGTAGCAAACCAATATGTTGTGTAGCAAACCAATATGTTGTGTAACAAACCAATATGTTGTGTAGCAAACCAATATGTTGTGTAACAAACCAATATGTTGTGTAGCAAACCAATATGTTGTGTAACAAACCAATATGTTGTGTAGCAACCCAATATGTTGTGTAGCAAACCAATATGTTGTGTAGCAAACCAATATGTTGTTTAAACTGCGTGACAAAGAATATCCTTGTAAGGAGTGACTAATGAACCCGGACTTATAGTGTTGCTAATTGTAGCAAAATCTAGTTACAAGGATAAACGAGTTTGCTTCCTTTAGCTACAAAATTGCTACCTTTTGCTACCTTATTTTACCAACCCTCACTGTGAAATAATGTTTAATATTAGTTATAAATATAATTAAGTCATACCACTTGAAAAATATTGTGCATATTGTACAATGTACATACTTCATAAATATTGTATTACATAATTAGTGAAATAATATCAATAGAAGGGATAATGACATTAGTAATTTTCGCTTATTCTAACAGAAATTCAGTGTGTAACTGTCCGTCTGTCTGTCTGTCTGTCACAGTTACATTATGAAATCTAATAATTTATTGCAGTTCATTGCTACGAGTCACACTAATATTAGTAACTTAAAATCATGTTTATATTTTGGCTTTTGAGATTATGAAATAATATTTTTTTTGTTAAATCAGTACGTATGTATACAGTGTGTCCACCAAAAATATATCCTCTACTATTTAATACAAGTATTGAGTATAATTCATTGATTGATCTATGTATCTGTGGTACCAATATAACATGCATGTCATCGTAAAATGTTGAATAGGTAGAATCATTCAGATTTAAGGCTTCTTTTCACATGTCAGTGATCCATCCGGGACGTCACCGGTCCGACTCCTCTCAGTGATTCAGTGTCAGTTAAAAAATTATCGTTCACTTAAATCACTGACCGGAGACGTCCCGGACGGATCCCTGACATGTGTGAAGAAGCCTTCAATGGCAGCGGATGCATTATTACTGGACACACTGTATATTATGTATCCATAATAACTAAATGCATTAAAAAAAATCAACGAAAGGTACCAAACCAATTCATTGAAATACGAGCATTTTTTTCCAACTTATAGTAATAAATTTTATAAATCTAATTACCTTCTCAGAATGTGGGAAGGTAAACGGCATTTATTTATCATCTTGTTATTCCTGCTGGTAGAATTTTGGAAGCGACCCGTTCAAAGGTCAAGGTCATGGTCATCTATAACTCAAAAAGTATTGTACCATATAGCATGAAACTTGGTTGAACGATTAGTCAATATACAGGAACCATTTTGTTAGATTTTAGGAGTGATCAGATCAAAGGTCAAAGATCAAGGTCAAGGCCATTTATAATTCAATAACTCCAAAAGTATTCAACCAAATTTTCTGAAATTTGATGGAACGATCGGACAATGTCCACGAACCATCTGGTAGTATTTCGGGAGCGATCCGGTAAAAGGTCAAGGTCAAGATCATTAATAACTAAATGACTCAAAAAGTATTTAACCATATTGCATGAAACTTGGTGGGTCGATTGGTCACTATCCAGTTACCAGTATATCAGATTTTGGTAGCAAATGGATAAGCGGCAGCGAAGGTAAGCGCTCTACCGAGTGCACGTATTCTAGTTTACCTTATTTTTATCCAAACAACACTAACTAAATGAACGAAGATATTGAAGACACTAAACCTAACTCTGAAAACACCACAAAAACAAGCAAATCCTCGTGTACCCAAATCATCGGCAGTAGCGTACTTTGTCTCTTTCAGTCGGGAGAGCATTTGTAACTCTAAGCTGTACCTGTGCAGGACACAGCACTGAGTCCTCAGGGAGCTGAGGATTTGATTTCAATGGTGAGTAACATCAGTGGTGGTGAGTTGGGGAGAAATCTGACACAGAAAAGCTTGCACTGGCGCTACTTCCATTAGAATATTACTCTCCCTAAAAAATCATAGTGATTTTATTTGTCACTTTAAAATTTATGAAATGGAAAACTGTTGAATAATTTATTCACTTAATTGCCAATAACAACACTTTTCAATATTTTCAAGAGCTTCTTCCAATATATGTATATATAGAATATATATATATGTATATATGTATGTGTGTTCCTTAGAGTACTAATAAATGTATTTATGTTCCTTAGAGTACTAATATATGTATGTATGTTCCTTAGAGTACTAATAAATGTATTTATGTTCCTTAGAGTACTAATATATGTATGTATGTTCCTCAGAGTACTAATATATGTATGTATGTTTCTCAGAGTACTAATATATGTATGTATGTTCCTCAGAGTACTAGTATATGTATGTATGTTCCTTAGAGTACTAGTATATGTATGTATGTTCCTTAGAGTACTAATATATGTATGTATGTTCCTCAGAGTACTAATATATGTATGTATGTTCCTCAGAGTACTAATATATGTATGTATGTTCCTCAGAGTACTAATATATGTATGTATGTTCCTCAGAGAACTAATATATGTATGTATGTTCCTCAGAGTACTAGTATATGTATGTATGTTCCTTAGAGTACTAATATATGTATGTATGTTCCTCAGAGTACTAATATATGTATGTATGTTCCTCAGAGTACTAATATATGTATGTATGTTCCTCAGAGTACTAATATATGTATGTATGTTTCTCAGAGTACTAATATATGTATGTATGTTCCTCAGAGTACTAGTATATGTATGTATGTTCCTTAGAGTAATAATATATGTATGTATGTTCCTTAGAGTAATAATATATGTATGTATATTCCTTAGAGTAATAATATATGTATGTTTGTTCCTGAAAGTGTGAACCAATCCGCTACTTACAAACTTTAGGCAATATTTGACGCTCTGAATATTGCCTGCATTCGGCCAAACTTAAATTCAAACTTCAACTTTCTTCGACTTTCTCAATCATGTTCCAATATAGTTAAGTTTAGAATTTATTAGTTGAACAGCAATGGCTTAATAATAAATATGGTAGAGTTTGGATCTTTTGAAGGTCTCTTCAGTGTTACTATACTCCTCTTTTCAATGAGAGTCCCAGTCAAATATCTACGATATGAGTGTCGTAAAGTTCCTCAGTTGGCCGATAGTCAGCTAAAATACCCCCCCTCCCTAAAGATAGGCCTCCCCCCCCCCATAGATAGGCTCAGAGTCTTGGCAAGACTCTCTCACTGTCTGTTTATTCATTCACAATCTCGAGTCAGGAAACTGTTGGGACTTTTTAGTCCGAACTTTGAGCGCCTTTTCATATTTCCATCAGCGTAGTTAATTCCAAGCAAGATTATTAACATATGGGGAGGGGATATTCCATTCGAGTATCCAGTTCACTTGTATCAGAATAATAACTTATTACAACTTGTGTATCGTTAGTAATTATTATATAATTATTTATCGAGAAATCATTATAAGAGATACCTCTAACTCTTTGAAGAATTACATTATCTCGAACTAATCACTTAATTCGCCCATCCTTTGGATTTACTTTGAAATATTTTATAGAAATAGTAAAATGTATATTTTTAATATATAAATACTTATCTTCAATATTTAGATTTTTGATTACTGATATCTGAATAATAATAATTTATTTAACCATCATTAACGTTCTAATAAAATATAATACGCAGGGTTACAGTTATCTTCTGAATTTATTTTCTGTATAATAAGTTAATAAAATAATCTTAGCATTATCCGTAGACTAATACCTTGTTATAAAATGAGTCACATAATGCTCTACAATGAGTACCTTACCATTCACACTATTTGTAGATATTCAGAGTAAGATATTCAGAGTAAGATATTCAGAGTAAGATATCCAGAGTAAGATATCCAGAGTAAGATATTCAGAGTAAGATAATCAGAGTAAGATATTCAGAGTAAGATATCCAGAGTAAGATATTCAGAGTAAGATATTCAGAGTAAGATATTCAGAGTAAGATATTCAGAGTAAGATATCCAGAGTAAGAAATCCAGAGTAAGATATCCAGAGTAAGATATTCAGAGTAAGATAATCAGAGTAAGATATTCAGAGTAAGATATCCAGAGTAAGATATTCAGAGTAAGATATTCAGAGTAAGATATTCAGAGTAAGATATTCAGAGTAAGATAATCAGAGTAAGATATTCAGAGTAAGATATTCAGAGTAAGATATTCAGAGTAAGATATTCAGAGTAAGATATTCAGAGTAAGATATCCAGAGTAAGATATCCAGAGTAAGATATTCAGAGTAAGATAATCAGAGTAAGATATTCAGAGTAAGATATCCAGAGTAAGATATTCAGAGTAAGATATTCAGAGTAAGATATTCAGAGTAAGATATTCAGAGTAAGATATCCAGAGTAAGATATCCAGAGTAAGATATCCAGAGTAAGATATTCAGAGTAAGATAATCAGAGTAAGATATTCAGAGTAAGATATCCAGAGTAAGATATTCAGAGTAAGATATTCAGAGTAAGATAATCAGAGTAAGATATTCAGAGTAAGATAATCAGAGTAAGATATTCAGAGTAAGATATTCAGAGTAAGATAATCAGAGTAAGATATTCAAAGTAAGATATTCAGAGTAAGATATTCAGAGTAAGATAATCAGAGTAAGATATTCAGAGTAAGATATCCAGAGTAAGATATTCAGAGTAAGATATTCAGAGTAAGATAATCAGAGTAAGATATTCAGAGTAAGATAATCAGAGTAAGATATTCAGAGTAAGATATTCAGAGTAAGATAATCAGAGTAAGATATTCAGAGTAAGATAATCAGAGTAAGATATTCAGAGTAAGATATTCAGAGTAAGATATTCAAAGTAAGATATTCGAAGTAAGATATCCGGAATAAGATATTTTTTGGGTTGATGTTCCCAATTCCTAGTGAAGTGAACTCACCGCTAAATTCTCTTCACTAACTCTTATTTTGTGAAGTTCTCTCGAGTGAAGTGCAAACATAAGATGTCTCTCTCTCTCTCTCATCCCACAGAGAGACTCTTAGAATAAATGTCATAACAACACTACAGGACATTCTCTCCTCTAAACTTATTCTTTTGGTGAAGCAACAATAACATCAATAATAACAATTAACATCTGTGTTAACATACCTTATGTTTACATGTTTTTATTTTCAGTATATAAGTTTTTATATAATATATTACAAATTACAGTTATATCTATACACTCACTAATTGTACTCACCAATTATGCTGATATACTGTATACTATATGCCAATTGATTAAACACTTCATGCAATTCTATTTTATTTTATTTGATCATTTTTTTTATTTCTAACTCAGAATTCAGGTTTAATTAACAAAAAAACATCAAACAAATTAATTTATTTTATCTACCACGCATAATTTGCAATATAATTTATATTACATTATTCATCATCATCAATCATTAATTGTAATTATTCATTAATATTATCAGGAGGATGTAATCAATATTATTTTATTATATATAGATTTTATTCCCAAAATCAGAATCAGTTTCTTCGACGCCTTGTGACGTCTTATCTCTCTCGTTAGCGAAAAGAAAAGCCGGACAAAACGAGGGATCATCGACGTGGGGTAGACATCTAGCCTTTTGCTTTTGTAATGGGTCCTACGTTGGATTGCGTGGGCAATTCCTTGTCCTAAGACATCGGATATCTCGCGTGTGTCTCCCGTAAGAGATCCGGCGTCTAATCACTCGCCCTTACAAAAACTGAAATAGAATAGCACAATTAGAACATCCTTACACTCATTGCTCCCCTCATTGCCTCTAGCTGTTTGTTAGTGTAATGGAAAGGTTTTTCAATTTAACTATATTCACTGTATATTTACCCATTATTAATATCAATGGCAAAAATGAGGTATCCTATAGACAACATTAAGTAATTAATAGAATTTAATGCATAAAGTAATTATTTAATGAAAGTGGCAAGTGTTATCCTCTGATATCCGATGCCGGTACTGACGTGGTAAATCTTCAAGCTGTGGGGAAGCAAGACGTCTCAAATTATATTCTGCCACGAAATTTCTCACAAAGCGAAGAAGATTCCATGTCAGAGTCAATATATTTATTTTCTTCCTTTTTAGACTAATAATGTTATTTTATAAATTAGTTATATAAACAAAATTTCTCTACTCTCCTTCAAACGCAAAAAAATTGTTTTAAATAAAATTAATGAACTGAAGTAATGATATAACTGTCAAATTATTAGATTTTAGGGATAAATAATGCACTTCACTTCATCGTCACTAATGCACTTCACTTCATTGTCACTAATGCACTTCACTTCATCGTCACTAATGCACTTCACTTCATCGTCACTAATGCACTTCACTTCATCGTCACTAATGCACTTCACTTCATCGTCACTAATGCACTTCACTTCATCGTCACTAATGCACTTCACTTCATCGTCACTAATGCACTTCACACCATAGTCACTAATGCACTTCACTTCATCGTCACTAATGCACTTCACACCATAGTCACTAATGCACTTCACTTCATCATCACTAATGCACTTCACTTCATCGTCACTAATGCACTTCACTTCATCGTCACTAATGCACTTCACACCATCGTCACTAATGCACTTCACACCATAGTCACTAATGCACTTCACTTCATCGTCACTAATGCACTTCACACCATAGTCACTAATGCACTTCACACCATCGTCACTAATGCACTTCACTTCATCGTCATTAATGCACAAAAACAATAAAAGTACAATAATTATTAATAAATCTTTTTCCTATGTTAATATGCTCATTAATTAAAATGTTAGCAGAGGAAATTTTGTCTCAACTCCGAGAAAATAACAAACTAAAAATATGTCTGCAATATTGAAAACAAACAAGCGACATTAGTTTATTTATTTGTTTCCATAAAAGTTTCCCACTTGAGGTATAAATAATGGTGAAAAGTAAATTATTATCTTAATATTTATTAAAGCAATATTTTTTAAAGTGCCTTAGATATTAAATCTAGCATAGGTTCCATTATAAATTAAATGGTGTTATTAAAAAGACAAATATTTCCCTGAATTTTTTTTATTATTTTCAGTTCTAGAATTATTGTGCACCTATGTTAAAATGATTAGATCTTAAAAAGCAGAAGCGCGTTGGCCCGAATAAGTTAAAAACATTCGATTTAAAATGAATAGCACTGAGTAAAAGATTGAGTAAAAAAGTTACGTCATCGATCATCAAACTTCATACGATTTAATATTCTATGCATTTCACTATTTGCCGTTAAAATATAACACTAAAATCCCTCCTTTCATTTAAATACCATTTAAAATATTTCCCAAAGGCTGGATTAATTTGTTAAAAGTTTTCGTAAGCGATAATAGATTGAATAATAACAGAGTAGGCTGGCGAGTTAAAAATAAAAACGAGTGTTTTTCTCTAAAATAAGCTGCAGATGCGTTTAAAATATCTTAACTTCACCAAGTTTACTACAGAAAAATGTAAAATGTTTACTAAAAGTTACTTTTTCGTCAATGATTCTTAAATAATTGAATCAACTAACTATTTATAAATGAATATGGAGGTTTTTCTCTATCTTATGAAAGTAATAATGTATTGTTTTTGTTTAAGAAATATTTGGGCACATTCATTAAAAATGAGAACCATTGAAATATTTTGTTAATAAAATCATTCAATTTAAGCTAAGACTATGAATATATATTTGCCTCTTCATTAAAACACTTTCAGTCATTATTCAGTCACTATAACATCATTAAAATATGAATAGAATAAAATTGGACTTCAATCCTTGATGCATACCTACATTAAAATCAAATCAAGTAAACTATTACTAGTATGTAAGTACATTAAAATGCAGTCTTGGTTACTTTGATTTCATGTTACCTACATTGTAATGAGACGCGTAAAGTAGCAATAAATATAATTTTATTAAGAAGATAATATATTTCCATTGAAAATAAATTTTGTACAGACATTAAATTGCAAATAGAAACAAAATCTAAGACTGATTTATTGGTTTAATATAATATATAATAATTAAAAGCGTCAAAGTATTATCTAGTCCTAGTGAAATTATTTATACATTCATAGAATCAACCACAAGAACAATCAATTCTCGTATTGATCAAGTTCCTACAATCAAACATTTGCTAAAATATATTGAAATTTTGTAATATGATATTTGTTCATCTAAATACTGATTACTAAAGAAAAGAATATTCAATTTCATTTTATAAATCGCCATCTAGTGACAATTTCTTCAAGTTCACAAGGCTGCAAGTCTTTGCAGCTTGTTTGAAATATTCCCACAACTGTTGTGTAAATGACAATTATGTATCGGTGTTTATTATTTATTATTATCTAGTGAAATTCGATTCACTGTTGTTAACAATTTTACTAAGATAAGCCGACATTCTGTAAGCGTGAATGGAAACAAAGCGTCATCTATCGGAAAATTATGTAAACAACGCCATCTATCGGATATTCGATCAAACAGTATCTATGAAAATACATTGATTATCTCATATCATAAACTAATTAATGAAAATCTATCATACTATTCCAAACAAATATTTCATATGGAAATTAGACGCATCCTTCCATTAATTGAGAATAAGAATGGACACTTGCTTAAAATTTGATTGTTGAGTAATTCAATAGATTAATAAAAAAAAACGGTTTGAGCAATTAACACTAATCATCTACTACATCGTGCTGTTCTTTTTAACAATGTTACCATCTGCTGCACTACCTAATGGCTCACTTATGACTCCTTCGCCATTAAGCTCTTCCCCAGCCGTGCTGAGCGGACTCTAACAACCTCTAATTGCTAACACTATAATTACAAGCAACTTACAGCACCAATAAAATTAAATAATGGAGATATCCGCTTAGAAGACTATGAGGCAGAATTTTATGGTCGTAATTGTGTGAGTGGGTTGGCATAACTCTCTGTTAGGTAGCTGTGAATTAGGTGCGAGTTAAGGCCCTTATCAGAAGCAAAGGACGCCCTGTTGAGCAGTACTAACTCCTAGTTTACTGAGAGTTTCTGGAATTTCCTAGAATCTTCACGGATAAACGGAAGCAAAAGACAGAGAGTTCTCTTACCAAACATTTTAGAGGTAAAAATATCTCAGCAGCCTAACTTAGTTTAATTACTTGAGTTCAGAACAGAACTTCCACGAGATATCCTGGCAATCTTCACTCTACTATTTTGTGCAATTAATTGGCAATAACTGATCAGTTAATTGAAGGAAAGTCACATGGGGATTCACACTATATGTATATATATATTTATACAGTTTATTTTAATATCCTCTTCAAAGCGCTATGAGATGACGCACTTGTGGAAAACTGTCACTAGATTTTTGAAAAGCCTCCTTTGGAAATGAAGGACACTCTTAAAAGTTGAATCTCTGGAGTTTAATTTTTTAATAGCATGAGAGGCATGTAACCCTAAGAGATCCGTTCTAACTTCACTCTGATTTCTCTAAAGATTCAAACACGAGTTGAATTTTAAACTCTCACTGAATTTCCAATTGGTTTTCTTTGATTTTCGTCTCGATCTAATTCGAACTGTCACATTCAGAAACAAATTTCCTGCCGTGATTCTCAACTATAGAATTTTCAAATGATATTTCATTATACTGAAGTATCTAACTTTAGTTAGTTGAATGTTATTTCTAAATACAATATTATATCAAATTTGAAATAAAGTTAGCTAACATTTAAGAAATAAGTTCACTTTATAATTTAAATTTTAGTTAGAAAATAAAAACATTCACACGCTAAATGGTATATACACTAGAAATGCTTTCGAATAGTAGGATAGGTTTATTTGTCTGCCCAAACGAATTAGAGAAATCGATAGCTCAAACTTTATTGAAAAGAAACAAAGAGCAAACCAGCAAAGTTAATCACGTGTATTTCGAGAAGACTTTGGCTCTATTTGTCTGTTATTTGCAACCTACTGGTTACGCTTTTTGCCGAAACATGAGCGGCCAAAGCAGGCAGAGATTCGAAAACAACAAAAAGTAGGATTGAATATCAAGTGCAGGGTATGGAGTGAAATCAGTTACAGGTGACATGGGGGGCGTGGGAGAAGCTTTGGGGTGGGGGTAGAGCCCCCTCCTAACCCCCACCTGCTCAAAGGTGGCTCGTTTTAAAGGGAACAGTACGGGCAAAGGATAGCTCAGCTTACCTGCCGTACGAGGAGAGAGACGCACGAGATATCCTACCAGACACGAGATATACTACCGCTACAGACACGAGATCTACTACTACTACCAGATACGAGATCTACTACCGCTACCAGATACGAGATCTACTACCGCTACCAGATACGAGGTCTACTACCGCTACCAGATACGAGATCTACTACCGCTACCAGATACGAGATCTACTACCGCTACAAGCGACGAGATCTGCTACAGAAAACGAGATCTACTTCCGCTACCAGAAACAAATATACTACCGCTACAATAGATGAGATCTACTACCGCTACCAGACACGAGATCTACTACCGCTACCAGACACGAGATCTACTACCGCTACCAGAAACGAGATCTACTACCGCTACCAGAAACGAGATATACTACCGCTACCAAACACGAGATCTACTACCGCTACCAAAAACGATATCTTCTACCACTATCAAACACGAGATCTAGTACCGCTACCAGACACGAGATCTGCTACCGCTACCATAAATGAAATCTGCTACCGCTACCATAAACGATATCTACTACCGCTACCAAACACGAGATCAACTACCGCTGCCATAAACGATATCTGCTACTGCTACCATAAATGAAATCTGCTACCGCTACCATAAACGATATCTGCTACCGCTGCCAGACACGAGATCTACTACCGCTACCAAAAACGATATCTTCTACTGCTACCATAAACGAAATCTGCTACCGCTACCGTAAACGAAATCTGCTACCGCTACCATAAACGATATCTGCTACCGCTACCATAAACGAAATCTGCTACCGCTACCATAAACGAAATCTGCTACCGCTACCATAAACGAAATCTGCTACCGCTACCATAAACGATATCTGCTACCGCTACCATAAACGAAATCTGCTACCGCTACCATAAACAATATCTGCTACCGCTACCATAAACGATATCTGCTACCGCTACCATAAACGATATCTGCTACCGCTACCAAACACAAAAAATGTATTTCTTCATTTGTACATCACTGTAACACTCCTCACAGATAGCATCTTTCCTTCACATCTCTATAACTTTAAGTGGTTATAGAGCCATAGAGAGTCAATAACGACATGCAGTGTATTATTAGTCTTACCAACCTTTATTGGGATATTAAAGAAATAGATTATAACATGCTGCAACTTTATCTATCGATAAGAGGTATTGTATTACCTAATATGAAAGCTAGGCAACCTTTAAAGTGGTTACCTTGCTTTTAAAGGTAATATCTCCAAACTGTGATAAATGGTCACATTTATTCTATTATTATTTTTACAGTAGTTTGGGTAGTCATATAATCCCTAACTTCTCAAATTATCTCTCAAGTTGGTCAACTATTACAATATTTAAATCAATGTTTTTAAATAAATTCCCTTTCAATGAAGTAAACATCAGATACTATTATTAATTCAAAAATATTCTCCATTGTCTTTATTATTATTCACTAAAAACTTGTGGATCGATTGGTTAGGTATTTATAATTCACACATCTATAATTAATAGGATATGAGTTTCTATTTGGCATTCAAATTCAAAGAAAATAATCACATCTTTTTAACACGGAATATAAATATCAGAGTAATAATTTAGCGAGACAGACATTCTGTAATTCAATTCATTTTCCTCCCTAGAGATCAAATTGCAAACTTTGTTGATAGGGAGCAGATACGCTGCTCTCTATCCCCTTATTGAGTTATATCACAATATTTTATTTATTGATGATTATATAGAAAGGTAAAGTAGTAAAATAGCTTTTTAAAGATTATTGTTTCAATAAATAAATTCGTATTTGATATTATTCTGCATCTTAATTAGCTTTTAGTATGCTACATTTTCATTGAAAAAAATGTGAAAAATCTGATTTTGAAATTTTACAAAACAAAATGTACATCGAGCAGAAATAATTTCACTATTTAGTTAATGCGCATCTATGAGTAAATTCATCATTTAATTTTCACAGATATTCAACATCAACTGCATTATTTTCTCATTTTTCCAAACGCAAAGGAAAATTAGCATTAAGTTTTTAGTTATTTCAAAGTGATTGAAAAGACTTTTCTTTGCAACTGTTGTCATCTATTTTTGTTCCTCAATGACTAAAATGACTCTAAGATCAGAAATAACTTTGACTTTAAACAGAGAATCCATAGAATTTAAACTTTGACCTTTACAAAGGTCAAATTTCCCCTCATTAAATCTCACATACGTATGTACAACTAACAGTTCTAAATTCAACTAATTATACTGAATGAATTATCCTAAATGTAACCTAGCTATATATTACTTTGCTGTAGCACTGTTATAATGAGAAAAGTGTCTTCCATTATAACAGTAACATAGAAGATTAATGTGTCTTATGATACACAATCACTTCCTCAAGATAAAATAATAATAAGGGATAACGATAATGAAAAATGTTTTCCTTGTCACTTTGCACCTTTAATTTACTTGATAAAACAAAATTCTTAAAATAAAAAAACGATTTAAATCTAAATGATTAACGAGTTCTTTAATTTGACTTACTCGTATCAAAATTATTGGTATTTTTTATCTATTCTATACGTAATCTATATGTATATATACTCGTAGTTTTTGGATCACTGTCAAACATAAATAACTATTTCACATTTTACAAAAATAAAGATATCTATACGGTGTATTACGCCTAGTTCTGAAATTTTTGAACGTATTGACAGAGTAGCTGTTTAACATCCATGAGCATAAAAGTTTATCCACCTCTTATATCACAAAATTTTCGAAATTGTAAATTTTGCATCTCCAAATTGTGAATAATTCCTAAGGTATAAAGTGACGCACTTAAAAATTTGAAGTTTATAGCGGTACAGTTTGAAGTAATAATAATAATACTAACTATTTTGGGCAGTATACATTACCTATATCAGGTAATAATTTTTATATTGGGTATACACTCACATGCTTGTAAAGGAAAGCCAGAGGAAAGTATTTCTGTTACTTTTCTTACAGTTTATCAATTCTACATTTCAAAAGCAAAATTTTACTAATTGCATTGCATGTAGATATTTCAAAAGTGGTCGGGGTACCCGATGACAAACTTAAAGATTTCAAAATAATAGGAAACTAGAAAACAGTGATTTGTAAGACTAAATAATCATGCAGTGACTCTTTTCTTCGATAGAACATAGCTAAAAGAGGTAATGTTCAACTGTACAATCAGATAATGTCTATAATCATTTTATAGCTCCATGAAATTATTTCCTCATCTCTCCTTTGATATAATGGAGTTAATTATCTCGTTTATTTCATGAATTACCTAAGTGATTACTGTTTTTTCCGATGGAATCGGGCAATTTAATCACAGTCTAATGTGATTCTAATTCAATGATTTTTTAGAAGAATTACTAGTTAAATCACCAAGAGAAATATATTGAATCAATCTGCTGCTCACCTTTAAGATGTGAAAGCTATGACTCTTGCTGTTCTAGTTATTAAGGAGCATTTTATTTTAATATTTTGCACCCACCTAATGGCAAAATAGTCCCCATAACTTCATTCCTATCCAATAAACATATTGCATAAAGATTAACAATTGATATACACGATTTTGAACTCCATCAACCATTATTCAATTAAACAAAATATATTTGAAAACCGTTACAAAGAACTATGGAATAAAAGTTGGATCTCCAGTGAGTACCTGATTGCATTGGATGGTAAAGTTGTTCTTTTCGGTGTAGTTTGGAATCTTTTCGCGAAAGTCCCCACAGGCAACTGAGATGGAAATTCATTCAAGGGTGAATTTGGGGAATGAAAAACAAATTGCTTCTTAATAAATGATTCATGCGAATGTTCAGAATGGTGATCTTCTTGGTTGTTCAATGGCTGGAAGGAATGGTGGATCCTCAGACTCTTTCCTTTGTCAAACGATGCAGTTGATGAGTCCTTTAAATCACGAGCAAACGATCACACCAGAATAAAGCGCAGTGTAGTTTGTTAGTCGTTAGTGTCAATTAAAGTGATGAAGGTACACTCCAAGAGGTGCATCCATAACCACAGCCCATCGTGGTGTAGTGCGCATATTCAAATATCTTCCATTACTGCATAAACGATTGGATAAATATCTTTGATGATTAACACATTTTTAACTAGAACGGGCACTGGTAGAGCGCATTCTTTTACCGCCGTTATTGAATACTTTTTGAGTCACAAATTACTTCGACCTTGACCTTTCACCCGATCGCTCCCAAAATCTGACCAAATGATTGATGACTGATGACCAATCATCCCACCAAGTTTCAGGTAATTTAGTTGAATACTTTCGAGTTATGCAAATATCGAAATTACAATTATATATTATTCGATGAAATCATAACCTTCCGCAATTTTGAGAAGGTAACTATTCGAAATGTCATACTTCTATTATTTTAGTTAAGATAACACCAGCACTTTACTGGTTACTAGACACAGTAACGCTGGCATTAAAGAGTTACATAGAATAGACTCTAAGATGAATCCATTGAAGGGCTTCAAGAGATTCTAACGACTGTTTCTTGTCTCGCTTTGTTTGCATATAATAACACGAACGTAATTCCTAAGATTGTTTTGACTGAACTCTAATTGTTGCTTTGAGTTTGCCATAGTTCCATGAATAATTAACAGATGAACATGTATGGCTGTGTGCGCTGTACACTCACAAAGCGTTTGATTTCGAATTTGGCCTGTCGATTGAATCCCTCTATGATGAATATTCAGCGACTGGCTTTGAGTCTACATCAACTGCATGAAAGCAGTCCTTCTTTTCAGCCAATTTTTCTAGCATATCAATTTTTCAGTTTAGGGATATTGGATGGAAGTTTTGAGGGATTACTTTTCATCACGGCTCCCTTTCTGTTTGACAACACAAATTACTCAATACAATCAACAAAATTGTATTTTCAGAGCAATGAACTTGAGAAAAAGATTCCTTTACATCAGCCAGGTACGCAAACTCAGTCATATGTTATTGGCCAGAAAATTTCCGTTCAAAGCATATTATTTTTCTCGCGCATCTAGCTTTCTCAGTTTCAGATAAGAGTTCGGAGCAACAAATTCCAACGAACTTTTCAAGATAACCTCATTTTTGTTAGAACAAACTTCCTGAATTTATATTCCGAAATATTTTGAAAGTTACCCTATTTGAACATCTCTGGGCTCCTGGATATTATTTTGCAAATAATTTGATAAAATTACTATGCTTGGAAGTTTCCGTCTATATTGAAATCTTCGCCAACAAATAGAAGAAGGGTAATGTAAGTAATATCACTTTAAGGTAATCGATAGGTTCAATCAGAAGAACCACTCGAAGATAAATTAGATTCAAGATAGCAAATGAGGAGATGCGCCTTCGACTAAATCTTTTCGGAGACGTGCGCCTCGATGTCTTTTCCAGCCAAAATTATTGCCTCTTGGAGCCAAATCAGACTGGAAACTTTATCATCTGAATTATATGCAATATTTTGGAATCAAAGGCTCTGTATTCCATTACAACGACTGCTCAGATTACATACACTCTTATATGTATTGCCTTTACTATATATGTACAACGGTACAATACACCAGAGTTATTAAATACAGAGTATAAAAGTGACTAAGCTAAACATTCTATAGTAATAAAAACATGAAAAGTGATAATGTAATTGAGATGAGAGTAGCCATATAATAATATAATGATAAGGAAAACACTTAATGCAAATCTTAATATCTTCTGACATTAATTAACGATTATAGAAGATCACATGAAACTAATTTTGGACTTCTTTACAATGATTTTATTGCACAATTTTTCTTGCTTATAAATTGTTTATAAATTATGCCAAAATACAAGAAATATTCAATCACATAAATATATGATTTTGGTACAGTTGTCGATAAATTGTGCTTTGTTGTAAAGATAATATCACGATTTTTATTACTCCAGCGAGTCGATAATTTCGATATTATTTTATAAGTAAAAATCGGAGATACGATTATTCTATAGATTATAAATTAGTTCGAAGTTATATAGGTAGTATATAAAGCTAAAGAATTGTATTTCTTTTGATAATTATGTCTTTATAGTTTGGTATGTATACCTCAGGGTACAGAAACATATAGGGTATGGTAATTAGCTCATCGAATCTAGTTTGACGTGACCACGGCGTGACCAGAAATGGCGACTCTGATCACACTTTGAAACATGGGACTACCTACTTAAACTTAAGCACTTCTAAATTTTTTATATTAATTATTAACTAGGCATTGGTCTAATTGTATTTCCATTATTTTATTCCTTAATTGTTATTCATAGGAACTACGTTTAGCAGTTAACTAGCACTAGTGTAGGCAATTATATAGGTAGTATATGTTTAAGACCTTACTTCTTATAGATAAGTAAAAGAAATGAACAATAAAAACAAAATACTCCTGAATTCTATCTATATTTTCAACTTTGAGGTTCAATCGCCATTTTCATTTTTCTTTTGCACAAAACCCTTATGAAATGACTTTAAACTTCTCGATATTAACATGCAAATACGAGAAATTATGAGCCGCTCGGTCACAAAAAAGATGTCATACTTTGGTGACGTTATATTTTTGCGTCGTCTACTAGTTACCATACCCTTTATGTTCCTGTACCCTGGGAATTGTAATCAGCTCATCGAATCTAGTTTGATGTGACCACGGCGTGACCGGAAATGGCGACTCTGACCACACTTTGAAACATGGGACCACCTACTTAAACTTAGTCACTATTACATTTAATTTTTTTCTCCTCAATTACTAATTAAGCATTAGTTAAATTGTATTTCCATTATTTTATTTCGTAATCGTTATTCGTAGGAACTACGGTTTAGCAGTTACTAGTACTGGTTTAGGCTCCTAGTTACTATATATAAAGCTAAAGAATTGCATTTCTTTTGATCATTTCATTGCCCTAAAGCTAAAGAATTGAATATTTAAGTAATCTATTCTGGACCAAGTCCAATGTTTCCATTGATTCTTTCGTAGCTAATATCTAGCAGCTACATTGCTTTTTTAGTGCGAGATGTTAACGTACAGTATGGAAATAATAGACTATAGACAAACAAAGATGCTGAATAACTGTGCCACAGTTGAACTCTTGTCATTCTAATTAGTTACTTCTTCATCATGCTTATGAAATATTCTTCAAATCATCAAAAAATTTATGTATATATTTTGCTTCACTTTATCTTGAAATGACTGCGAACAATGGAATAAATCTAAATTATAAGCATTTACTTATAAAGATCGCTTGCATAATTTTTGATTTATGCTGGTTTTACTTTTAATTATGATAATTATGATATGATAAATAATTCAAATGTTATAAATAAAATATTAACGACATACGTATATTTTCACAGTAAAATGATAAATTCGATATTTTTGATCAGTAGAAATCAGGGATAGAATTATTCAACACAGAACAAAAAAATAATATTAGTAAAAAATGACCAGTGATAACTCTCAAAATTTTGCTGAGTGGGCGAAATTATATTTTCAGTTCCAGTAGTCGGCTGAAAGTTAGTATCTCTCACTCAAAGGGATTAGAAAATAAAGAAACTCAAAAAAAGGCTTTAATGCAGTCCTAATCGGGAAGCTGCATGAATTAACTTGAAATGGATAGTTAGAAATTAACTTACGGTGATTAGTTAAACCGTAATTCTACATGGTAAATATCTGATATTCTAGTGACTCCAAAGTCTTCAGACTGGCTGTGTGTTGCATGGATCTAGGGACTCCAAATTCTTCAGACAATATCGGCCTCCATTTTTCTATTTGGCAGGTAATGGATTCTTTTAGTGGTGCAGAAGATGAGAAATTTGTGTGTTGCTTACAGGTGCTCTCTCACATTTATATTCTGGAGGAGGAGAGTCCTAGAGATTACCTGTATCTTTACACTCGCATATTAAATGACTGCAATTGAGGCTTCAAAAACTGCAACTGAATGATCAATTGGAATAAAAATATTGCAAATCATAATCATATTTGAGGTACTTGTCAAAATTTCCTGAATTATTGTCTACTATTACATTTAATAAAATCTTACTGTAATTCCGGTATATTTCTAAATAATGTTTCTGTAAATATACAAATGCAAAAGGGGCATTCTTTTAGATTTAAGAAAATCCGCCACGTTTATCAGAGTTTCTTCTAACAACGAGAGTTATATATTATTCACTGATGAGATTTTCTGGGAAGAGACTCTTTATACTTACTTCTTTTGCATTTTTGTACGTGTTTCTACTGTATTTAAGTCTGATGGAACGAATGAATAGTTGAATTAATCTAGAAAATAGTCACAAAACATTATTATAATTAATAATAAAATTAAATCCACTATGGTACATGTAAATTGAAATGAACAAGATTATTGGTTACTTTTGGGATATTGGTACTTTGCAATACTTAAACTACCAACAGTACTTCATAACATTTAATATCACCTCTCTACACCAGTGCTACTATCAACAGTACTTCATAACATATAATATCACCTCACTACACCAGTGCTACTATCAACAGTACTTCATAACATCTAATATCACCTCACTACACCAGTGCTACTATCAACAGTACTTCATAACATATAATATCACCTCACTACACCAGTGCTACTATCAACAGTACTTCATAACATCTAATATCACCTCACTACACCAGTGCTACTATCAACAGTACTTCATAACATTTAATATCACCTCTCTACACCAGTGCTACTATCAACAGTACTTCATAACATATAATATCACCTCACTACACCAGTGCTACTATCAACAGTACTTCATAACATTTAATATCACCTCACTACACCAGTGCTACTATCAACAGTACTTCATAACATTTAATATCACCTCACTACACCAGTGCTACTATCAACAGTACTTCATAACATTTAATATCACCTCTCTACACCAGTGCTACTATCAACAGTACTTCATAACATATAATATCACCTCACTACACCAGTGCTACTATCAACAGTACTTCATAACATCTAATATCACCTCACTACACCAGTGCTACTATCAACAGTACTTCATAACATTTAATATCACCTCACTACACCAGTGCTACTATCAACAGTACTTCATAACATCTAATATCACCTCACTACACCAGTGCTACTATCAACAGTACTTCATAACATTTAATATCACCTCACTACACCAGTGCTACTATCAACAGTACTTCATAACATATAATATCACCTCACTACACCAGTGCTACTATCAACAGTACTTCATAACATCTAATATCACCTCACTACACCAGTGCTACTATCAACAGTACTTCATAACATTTAATATCACCTCTCTACACCAGTGCTACTATCAACAGTACTTCATAACATATAATATCACCTCACTACACCAGTGCTACTATCAACAGTACTTCATAACATTTAATATCACCTCACTACACCAGTGCTACTATCAACAGTACTTCATAACATTTAATATCACCTCACTACACCAGTGCTACTATCAACAGTACTTCATAACATTTAATATCACCTCTCTACACCAGTGCTACTATCAACAGTACTTCATAACATCTAATATCACCTCTCTACACCAGTGCTACTATCAACAGTACTTCATAACATCTAATATCACCTCACTACACCAGTGCTACTATCAACAGTACTTCATAACATCTAATATCACCTCTCTACACCAGTGCTACTATCAACAGTACTTCATAGCATCTAATATCACCTCACTGCACCAGTGCTACTATCAACAGTACTTGATACTGTTGATAGTACCTTTTCAAGTCGACAGACGTGAGATTACATTGTTACAATACAACAAATGTCTGCCTCTCAATACCACACAGCGCATCACTTCATATTTATTGTCAAGCGGACGAAGTTTAGCGAAGTTTTTCTCTGCCGCAAACTCACACCACCTTTGCCATTCAACAGCTCGGCAGTCTCGGGAAAATTCTCTTCAGAAGCACAATATGGATTTGATATCACATTCCACCTTAGCAATCAGACTCCTAATATTCGAAGAGGGGAAGTGTAATATCCCGAACAAAACACTTCTGCAGGAGGATAAGAAGGTCGAATCTAAAGTTTGGCATTTATTAAAGGAGCAGGTGAATATAAAGGCATTCTTATTCAACAACAACTAAGGAAAATCGCAACGTCAACTCATTTAAATGCAGATCAGTTTGGGTTTCTTATCCGTGAATAACAGACTTCCACATTGATTTCATGCAAAACAATTGAGATAAAATGTGAGTTTGTGAAAGCGCCGAGGGGGTTATTCTCGAAGGCAAATATTTGCCCTGTAACATCATCGCCCAGAGTAAATTGTGATGTCTGGCAACAGGAAATAGCACCAACGTGGAGGGGAGACGAAACTGATCAATTAGTTACCTAACTGATCAATAAGTTACCTAACTGATCAATAAGTTACCTAACTGATCAATAAGTTACCTAACTGATCAATAAGTTACCTAACTGATCAAAAAGTTACCTAACTGATCAATTAGTAACCTAACTGATCAATTAGTTTCCAAACTGATCAATTAGTAACCTAACTGATCAATTAATTAGTAAAACAGATCAATTAGTTTCCTAACTGATCAATTAGTTTCCTAACTGATCAATTAGTTTCCTAACTGATCAATTAGTAACCTAACTGATCAATTAGTAACCTAACTGATCAATCAGTTTCCAAACGGATCAATTAGTAACCTAACTGATCAATTAATTAGTAAAACAGATCAGTTAGTTACCTAACTGAACAATTAGTTACATAACTGATCAATTAGTTACCTAACTGATCAATTAGTTACCTAACTGATCAATAGTTACCTAACTGATTAATTAGTTACCTAACTGATTAATTAGTTACCTAACTGATCAATTAGTTACCTAACTGATCAATTAGTTACCTAACTGATCAATTAGTTACCTAACTGATCAATTAGTTATCTAACTGATCAATTAGTTACCTAGCTGATCAATTAGTTACCTAACTGATCAATTAGTTACCTAACTGATCAATTAGTTAATTAACTGATCAATTAGTTACCTAATTGATCAATTAGTTACCTAACTGAACAATTAGTTACCTAACTGATCAATTAGTTACCTAACTGATCAATTAGTTACCTAACTGATCAATTAGTTACCTAACTGATCAATTAATTAGTAAAACAGATCAATTAGTTACCTAACTGAACAATTAATTACCTAACCGATCAATTAGTTACCTAACTGATCAATTAGTTACCTAACTGATCAATTAGTTACCTAACTGATCAATTAGTTACCTAACTGATCAATTAGTTACCTAACTGAACAATTAATTACCTAACCGATCAATTAGTTACCTAACTGATCAATTAATTAGTAAAACAGATCACTGTACCTAACAGTCCTAATTAAGTGATCAACAATAGTTACCAAACCAATTCAATTTGCTACCAATCATGATCAATTAATTACCAAAACTTATTACTTTGTTACAAAAACTGATCAAAGTGAAGTTACTAACTAACTAAACCCTATTTATTCTACATTATTGACTCGATATTATATTATGTAATGATCTAACAGATCACTTTGATATTAATTTCAGTGATTTTATTTGTGTGCATTGAACAATGATTAACAATGTGATATTTATGTCATGGATCTATTTTAGTAATGTAACCTCATCAATTCGAAGCTATTCAAGTGAATAGAAACAATGAGGGGTAAGTCTTATCCTAAACAAATGCATTGAAAGTCTTCAAATAGGTCATTAGAATTTTATAATCAATGAATAGTATAGCTATAATTTTATTGTAATATTATATATTAGTTCTAGAGAATAGCCTTACTAAACCTTTTTTGTAATAATTATGAATTTGAAGTCCTACATTTCGCTATGCCAAGTATTAGCAACCATCTGAAGAGATTTCTTCTTTGATACAACTAAGAGTCTTTCTAGAGCAAAGGGAAAGGACATCGTTAGGAGACACCTGCAAGATCCTCGAATGACTTTTTGTGTCCTTAGCAATGTCCATAAAGATGGCTCATCCCCCACTAAGAACTCGTCACAGTCATTGCCCTGTCAGTTATATCTTGATGAAGGGGATCTGAGGAATTCACACACCACTGGTGGTAGACTTCAGGCCCTTGTCACTCTCAGAGGGAAATGTTCAGCAATCTAAGATTCGTGATTCGATATCTCGCTTCTTTGATGATCTCACATTGAATGAGTGTGAGTAAGAGGAGCTTCTTCTAGTAGAGTCTTAGAAGTCTCCTAATCTTTGATCAGGATATTTATTTTCTTGGGTCTTATTTAGAAGGGAGATGATATCGACAGGTCTTCATTCCGAGATCATTGAGATAAATCACAAATGGTGTGCCTCAGAAGTGAATTAAAGTAAAGAACATAATACTCATCAAAGAAATCATTCACTATTTCAGTAAAGAGTGTACTCCAACTCTTTAGGCATGTTTACATAAGTTAACTATCCCTACATAACTTCCTGCTGATCCGCTTGCATTGGTTTCTTTAGAACATTTATTAACGGCCAATATTAAAAGATGAAAGGAAGTTGGAGGCTGCATGTGTATCAAGTGATCTCGTCCTTACCTAATTTATAAAGTAAGCAAACTCTTCTCTCCGTTTATCAGGCTAGGTACCATTGGGCAAAAAAGCTGTAAAGCCAGTAAAAACATAACGATGTTTGCTCACTACATTACCGTGAGAATGCAGCCTCTTCACACGCAGTAATGATAAAACAACTCTCGTAAAATCCTAATGGTTCATAAATATTCTGTAATTTGAACTCCTTTCAAAAGAAGATGTAATGAATTGATTCTGATTCAAATTCTAAAATTAGTAACATCAACTCATCACTCTCTCTCTCTCTCTCTCTTTCATGAATTTGAAGGGCAAAAATGTTTAGACGCGTATACACATGTGGAAGAATCTCAAGTGGATGTACTTTGACTGGTATTTTCGATTCATTATTTAGACGTTAATTGCCTTCAATTTTACGTTCGATCCATCTCTTTCTTTCCTACACAGCCATTTCTAAGCATCTGGCAATCAAACGTGAAAAGGAGACAAAGAGTTCTGACAAACGCCTTTCCTCCCTTTAGAATAGAGTAGATTTATTTCTCTATTTCGGCTCAAACAACTTCTTTTGGAAGAGGATCTCAAATCCACTTCCTCCTCAAATGTGAGGGATAAAGAAATTTAGGGGCAAAAACACTAGATTCTCCTTTTTAATGTATTCCTGATGACAATGTCTACCCTTCAGGCAATAGTTTTTATCCTACAGCCTGACAGTTCTAATTAGTGGTTACTCGAACTCAAATTAGATGAGGTTGTAGAGCAGTAATTATGCAGAATAGCAGAGAATGGAGTCAGTCCCACCTTATCGGATGTCTGTACAATATTCCCCTCCGAAATCTAAAATGGATAAATAATCTACAGCTGAATAATTGGCTAATGAAAGCAGACGGTAAACATGATTGCACTTACTGAAATATCACATTTTAATACATTCTCAAACTTATTTCATAAATAACATGGTATCAAATATTGAGCGTCACAATCTCTTTTTTCGTCTTTATTTACATTAAATTATCAAACATTTTAAATTTTTTAAAGGTTTAAAATTTGTTAAACATATGATTATAGCATATAATCCCATAATGACTAAAAATGTAGATAATTACAATAATAGTATGTGAAAATTAGGTAAGGGAAATAGCTGAGCTAAAACCTCTACCAGCTGTGTATTTATTGTAGAGAAAATGGTTCACAGTCAAATGGATATTGATATTTTCTTACACCAAATAATATTTATTGTATATATTTATATGCATTGCCCAGGTATATCATTATACGTACCCAATTGCAGTTCTTTTTCAATCAGTATACCTATATCATTTATTGTAACTTACATTCACTTACTGATATTTAACCAACTTTAATTCTTTATAAATATTGTCATTTTCTAAATACTTTTGATACATATTTAACAAGTACCTTTTGACTGCTTCTATAGCTCCTGACTAGAGATGAGTAGAGCTTAACTGCTGAAGCAGTGATTGCATATCCTGCCATTGCTAGTCATGCCGTGGACAGACAACACGAGTCTGCCAATTTGTACCTACAGAGATTAGCTCCTTGGGGAGACTGTCACTCTATAGAGTACAGTCACTGATAGTCTGTGACTGTCACTGATAGTCTGTGACTGTCACTGATAGTCTGTGACTGTTACTGATAGTCTGTGACTGTCACTGATAGTCTGTGACTGTCACTGATAGTCTGTGACTGTCACTGATAGTCTGTGAATGTCACTGATAGTCTGTGACTGTCACTGATAGTCTGTGACTGTCACTGATAGTCTGTGAATGTCACTGATAGTCTGTGACTGTCACTGATAGTCTGTGACTGTCACTGATAGTCTGTGAATGTCACTGATAGTTTGTGACAGTCACTGATAGTCTGTGACTGTCACTGATAGTCTGTGACTGTCACTGATAGTCTGTGACTGTCACTGATAGTCTGTGACTGTCACTGATAGTCTGTGACTGTCACTGATAGTCTGTGAATGTCACTGATAGTCTGTGACAGTCACTGATAGTCTGTGACTGTCACTGATAGTCTGTGACTGTCACTGATAGTCTGTGACTGTCACTGATAGTCTGTGACTGTCACTGATAGTCTGTGACTGTCACTGATAGTCTGTGACTGTCACTGATAGTCTGTGACTGTCACTGATATTCTGTGGCTGTCACTGATAGTCTGTGACTGTCACTGATAGGCTGTGACAGTCACTGATAGGCTGTGACAGTCACTGATAGGCTGTGACAGTCACTGATAGTCTGTGACTGTCACTGATAGTCTGTGACTGTCACTGATAGTCTGTGACTGTCACTGATAGTCTGTGACTGTCACTGATAGTCTGTGACTGTCACTGATAGTCTGTGACTGTCACTGATATTCTGTGGCTGTCACTGATAGTCTGTGACTGTCACTGATAGTCTGTGACTGTCACTGATAGTCTGTGACTGTCACTGATAGTCTGTGACTGTCACTGATAGTCTGTGACTGTCACTGATAGTCTGTGACTGTCACTGATAGTCTGTGACTGTCACTGATAGTCTGTGACTGTCACTGATATTCTGTGGCTGTCACTGATAGTCTGTGACTGTCACTGATAGGCTGTGACAGTCACTGATAGGCTGTGACAGTCACTGATAGGCTGTGACAGTCACTGATAGTCTGTGACTGTCTGTACAAGATAATAGAATGATTAACTAATATGAAGGGTAAGTTCTTAATCATCGGTCAGTTCCAAATTTTCGGACACTTGAGAAAAAAATGTATAATAATAATTATTTAATTTATAATTTAATTGGTATCTATGATGCCTGCAGGTATTATGGATATTAATTAAAATAAAATAAAATAATCTTTATTATATATTTTTTCTTTCTTGTCCGAAATGTGGAACTGACCGATAATTAAGAACTTGCTCTACTCCATTAAAAATGTATCAGAGATTGAAATTCTATTTTCTCACAGATTATAGCTATTTATAGATGTCAATGGCGTATTTATTTGAAAATAGATACAAACAATAAAGTGAATAACAATTAAGGGACAAAATAACAGAATTATTAATTTATTCAACCAATGATAAATTCATTCTAAACAATGAATATACAGAATTAACAGTCGATCATTTGACTTGACTTAGTTAGTAGGAAATATGGATATCTGTGTTCTATATTACAGCAGTACGTCCTTACGACAGGAGAAGGTAATTAAGCTTTTTCAATAACACAATGTTAGTTTCCACCATTACTCTTAAGAACTTTTGCCATAAATCTTGCTGCAATGAAGGATGACGATCCCTAACTTTGACATCAATTTGGACTTTTCCAGCAAACCATCACTCCTTTGACCGTGCACATTAGCATTGACTTTACATTCAATTGTGACAAGGGCTCCACACCTGCAGATGAAAACATCCCACAACATGGCGCTGCCCTCAACAAACTTTGCAGTCGTTTAGATACTCCTGGGATTCAGTCTGTCTCCTATTTTGAGGCCAACGAACTGTCTTCTATCACATCCTACTAAGTTAAACTTGCTCTCTTCAAACTGGACTATAGTCTATATTCCAGCTTATTTTCAGCTTATTCAGCTTATTCTCCAGCTTATGTTCCTCAGTGAACAGAAGCTTTTGTTAATGATTTATCTATTTGCAGACTAGCTATCTTCCAATTCAAAACACCAGTCGATAGTCTAAACACAGTTCTTATACTGCTCTCTGTTAAAATATCCCTATCTTTCTAATAGCACTGATATCCCTATTGAATGTGTCTTCATCTGAAACTCTTCTCACTCATTTATTTATATCTTCTCTCTTTCTGCTTTATTTTTTGCAGACGTTCAGACTTTTTGTACAAACCATGGCTATACGTTCAAGTTCAAAGCTCTTTTAATTCCATATATACTTCTTGAGAATTAATTTCGCTGTAAATGGCCTCAATGGAGAAATTATCATTTGGCATTCTTACAATCCTTGATATTTTCAGTTACATGTTTTAGGAATATAATGCATAGCTGCTCTGGTTCTGGAGCAACCGTTATTTTGGGTAGTACTTTAGTAACTAGGTATATGCTTTTCTGTACACAGTCAGGAATGTATTTCATGTTTAACTATTTTTCGGTTGCCATAGTGTATAATTCTCATTAATGCAAACTAAACGGTACAAATAAAAATAATTGTCAACATGTACTCATACTCAGTAAAGTACATAGTTTGAGTTTGTATTTCAACACATGTTCCATTAAAGTGTAAATACATCGTTAGTTTACTAATTAAATAATTCCCTCACACAGCACGAATTGCAAGCCGCGATATAAATCAATGTCATCTGGAAAGTGTCAAGAAATTCATTGTTTCCAGTTCAATTTGTCTCAGGTGTAGCGCCATTATTTATCGCCTGACAAATAAAGTTCTGGATGAACCTATAAATTGATGCGGTGCCATTCATCTTCTCTCTCCTAACTCATACATTGGCATTTCTGACGCTTGGTGTCTAGCCTTAGTGAATTGTAAGTAAACAATACTACCGCATGTAATACCTAGAGCTGTGAATAAATATATTGATGTATATGTGTTTCGCAGTATTTTAAAGGGATAGTTTCATCTGCAATTAGAAGCATTTACACACCAGTAGGTACATATGCAACAATAAAGTATAACTATACTCCTCAGAGACTATTCCACCAAAAACACCGTTAATGATTATAAATCCTGAAAGTATTATAGACGAAACGACCTCAAATGGTGTTTAATACTATATACTGCAGGTTAAGAACGAATCAATTATCTTTAATTCTCACCGTCTATAGTATTTTAAAGATCTATGATTCTAAACGCATATTGTCACAACCCTATTAATGAATCAGGTGAGAGTTATTATGCTACCATCTGTTTGATTCCAATATTAGTACAGAGTAAATAAGGTAATTATTTTTTTGAGATCTACTGCCTTAAGTACTTTAATGGTGATTTACTGCACTAAGTACTTTACTGGTGATTTACTGCACTAAGTACTTTACTGGTGATCTACTGCACTAAGTACTTTACTGGTGATCTACTGCACTAAGTACTTTACTGGTGATCTACTGCACTAAGTACTTTACTGGTGATTTACTGCACTAAGTACTTTACTGGTGATCTACTGCCTTAAGTACTTTACTGGTGATTTACTGCACTAAGTACTTTACTGGTGATCTACTGCACTAAGTACTTTACTGGTGATCTACTGCACTAAGTACTTTACTGGTGATCTACTGCCCTAAGTACTTTACTGGTGATCTACTGCACTAAGTACTTTACTGGTGATCTACTGCACTTAGTACTTTACTGGTGATTTACTGCACTAAGTACTTTACTGGTGATCTTCTGCACTAAGTACTTTACTGGTGATCTACTGCACTAAGTACTTTACTGGTGATCTACTGCCCTAAGTACTTTACTGGTGATCTACTGCACTAAGTACTTCACTGGTGATCTACTGCACTAAGTACTTTACTGGTGATCTACTGCAATAAGTACTTCACTGGTGATCTACTGCACTAAGTACTTTACTGGTGATCTACTGCACTAAGTACTTTACTGGTGATCTACTGCACTAAGTACTTTACTGGTGATCTACTGCACTAAGTACTTTACTTGTGATCTACTGCACTAAGTACTTTACTGGTGATCTACTGCATTAAGTACTTTACTGGTGATCTACTGCACTAAGTACTTTACTGGTGATCTACTGCAATAAGTACTTTACTGGTGATCTACTGCACTAAGTACTTTACTTGTGATCTACTGCACTAATTACTTTACTGGTGATCTACTGCACTAAGTACTTTACTGGTGATCTACTGCACTAAGTACTTTACTTGTGATCTACTGCACTAAGTACTTTACTGGTGATCTACTGCACTAAGTACTTTACTGGTGATCTACTGCACTAAGTACTTTACTGGTGATCTACTGCACTAAGTACTTTACTAGTGATCTACTGCACTAAGTACTTTACTGGTGATCTACTGCACTAAGTACTTTACTGGTGATCTACTGCACTAAGTACTTTACTGGTGATCTACTGCACTAAGTACTTTACTGGTGATCTACTGCACTAAGTACTTTACTGGTGATCTACTGCACTAAGTACTTTACTGGTGATCTACTGCACTAAGTACTTTACTGGTGATCTACTGCACTAAGTACTTTACTGGTGATCTACTGCACTAAGTACTTTACTGGTGATCTACTGCACTAAGTACTTTACTGGTGATCTACTGCACTAAGTACTTTACTGGTGATCTACTGCACTAAGTACTTTACTGGTGATCTACTGCACTAAGTACTTTACTGGTGATCTACTGCACTAAGTACTTTACTGGTGATCTACTGCACTAAGTACTTTACTGGTGATCTACTGCACTAAGTACTTTACTGGTGATCTACTGCACTAAGTACTTTACTGGTGATCTACTGCCCTAAGTACTCAGTTGTTAAAATTTAAATCACAGAATTGTTTGCATTTCATTTCCATTGCTTTCACAAATGTGTTTATAAGATGTAAATCCATATTTATAAAGTACGGATTATACTAAAAGAGTCTGTCTCTTCCACCACTCAGTCAGTGCTGTCATTAAAACTATTATAGGAAGAGAGTGTCCATTATATTATAGGAAGAGAGTGTCCATTATATTATAGAAAGAGAGTGTCCATTATATTATAGAAAGAGAGTGTCCATTATATTATAGGAAGAGAGTGTCCATTATATTATAGGAAGAGAGTGTCCATTATATTATAGAAAGAGAGTGTCCATTATATTATAGAAAGAGAGTGTCCATTATATTATAGAAAGAGAGTGTCCATTATATTATAGAAAGAGAGTGTCCATTATATTATAGGAAGAGAGTGTCCATTATATTATAGGAAGAGAGTGTCCATTATATTATAGGAAGAGAGTGTCCATTATATTATAGAAAGAGAGTGTCCATTATATTATAGGTAGAGAGTGTCCATTATATTATAGGAAGAGAGTGTCCATTATATTATAGGAAGAGAGTGTCCATTATATTATAGGTAGAGAGTGTCCATTATATTATAGGAAGAGAGTGTCCATTATATTATAGGAAGAGAGTGTCCATTATATTATAGGAAGAGAGTGTCCATTATATTATAGAAAGAGAGTGTCCATTATATTATAGAAAGAGAGTGTCCATTATATTATAGAAAGAGAGTGTCCATTATATTATAGGAAGAGAGTGTCCATTATATTATAGAAAGAGAGTGTCCATTATATTATAGAAAGAGAGTGTCCATTATATTATAGAAAGAGAGTGTCCATTATATTATAGGAAGAGAGTGTCCATTATATTATAGGAAGAGAGTGTCCATTATATTATAGGAAGAGAGTGTCCATTATATTATAGAAAGAGAGTGTCCATTATATTATAGGTAGAGAGTGTCCATTATATTATAGGAAGAGAGTGTCCATTATATTATAGGAAGAGAGTGTCCATTATATTATAGGAAGAGAGTGTCCATTATATTATAGGAAGAGAGTGTCCATTATATTATAGGAAGAGAGTGTCCATTATATTATAGGAAGAGAGTGTCCATTATATTATAGAAAGAGAGTGTCCATTATATTATAGAAAGAGAGTGTCCATTATATTATAGGAAGAGAGTGTCCATTATATTATAGGAAGAGAGTGTCCATTATATTATAGGTAGAGAGTGTCCATTATATTATAGGAAGAGAGTGTCCATTATATTATGGGAAGAGAGTGTCCATTATATTATAGGTAGAGATTGTCCATTATATTATAGGAAGAGAGTGTCCATTATATTATAGGTAGAGAGTGTCCATTATATTATAGGAAGAGAGTGTCCATTATATTATAGGAAGAGAGTGTCCATTATATAATAGGTAGAGAGTGTCCATTATATTATAGGTAGAGAGTGTCCATTATATTATAGGTAGAGAGTGTCCATTATATTATAGGAAGAGAGTGTCCATTATATTATAGGTAGAGAGTGTCCATTATATTATAGGTAGAGAGTGTCCATTATATTATAGGTAGAGAGTGTCCATTATATTATAGGTAGAGAGTGTCCATTATATTATAGGAAGAGAGTGTCCATTATATTATAGGTAGAGAGTGTCCATTATATTATAGGTAGAGAGTGTCCATTATATTATAGGAAGAGAGTGTCCATTATATTATAGGAAGAGAGTGTCCATTATATTATAGGTAGAGAGTGTCCATTATATTATAGGTAGAGATTGTCCATTATATTATAGGAAGAGAGTGTCCATTATATTATAGGTAGAGAGTGTCCATTATATTATAGGAAGAGAGTGTCCATTATATTATAGAAAGAGAGTGTCCATTATATTATAGGTAGAGAGTGTCCATTATATTATAGGTAGAGAGTGTCCATTATATTATAGGAAGAGAGTGTCCATTATATTATAGGAAGAGAGTGTCCATTATATTATAGGAAGAGAGTGTCCATTATATTATAGGTAGAGAGTGTCCATTATATTATAGGTAGAGAGTGTCCATTATATTATAGGTAGAGAGTGTCCATTATATTATAGGAAGAGAGTGTCCATTATATTATAGGTAGAGAGTGTCCATTATATAATAGGTAGAGAGTGTCCATTATATTATAGGTAGAGAGTGTCCATTATATTATAGGTAGAGAGTGTCCATTATATTATAGGAAGAGAGTGTCCATTATATTATAGGAAGAGAGTGTCCATTATATTATAGGTAGAGAGTGTCCATTATATTATAGGTAGAGATTGTCCATTATATTATAGGAAGAAAGTGTCCATTATATTATAGGTAGAGAGTGTCCATTATATTATAGGTAGAGAGTGTCCAATATATTATAGGAAGAGAGTGTCCATTATATTATAGGTAGAGAGTGTCCATTATATTATAGGTAGAGAGTGTCCATTATATTATAGGTAGAGAGTGTCCATTATATTATAGGTAGAGAGTGTCCATTATATTATAGGTAGAGAGTGTCCATTATATTATAGGTAGAGAGTGTCCATTATATTATAGGTAGAGAGTGTCCATTATATTATAGGTAGAGAGTGTCCATTATATTATAGGTAGAGAGTGTCCATTATATTATAGGTAGAGAGTGTCCATTATATTATAGGTAGAGAGTGTCCATTATATTATAGGAAGAGAGTGTCCATTATATTATAGAAAGAGAGTGTCCTTTATATTATAGGAAGAGAGTGTCCATTATATTATAGAAAGAGAGTGTCCTTTATATTATAGGAAGAGAGTGTCCATTATATTATAGGTAGAGAGTGTCCATTATATTATAGGTAGAGAGTGTCCATTATATTATAGGTAGAGAGTGTCCATTATATTATAGGTAGAGAGTGTCCATTATATTATAGGTAGAGAGTGTCCATTATATTATAGGTAGAGAGTGCCCATTATATTATAGGTAGAGAGTGTCCATTATATTATAGGTAGAGAGTGTCCATTATATTATAGGTAGAGAGTGTCCATTATATTATAGGTAGAGAGTGTCCATTATATTATAGGTAGAGAGTGTCCATTATATTATAGGTAGAGAGTGTCCATTATATTATAGGTAGAGAGTGTCCATTATATTATAGGTAGAGAGTGTCCATTATATTATAGGAAGAGAGTGTCCATTATATTATAGGTAGAGAGTGTCCATTATATTATAGGTAGAGAGTGTCCATTATATTATAGGTAGAGAGTGTCCATTATATTATAGGTAGAGAGTGTCCATTATATTATAGAAAGAGAGTGTCCATTATATTATAGGTAGAGAGTGTCCATTATATTATAGGTAGAGAGTGTCCATTATATTATAGGTAGAGAGTGTCCATTATATTATAGGAAGAGAGTGTCCATTATATTATAGGAAGAGAGTGTCCATTATATTATAGGTAGAGATTGTCCATTATATTATAGGAAGAAAGTGTCCATTATATTATAGGTAGAGAGTGTCCATTATATTATAGGTAGAGAGTGTCCATTATATTATAGGAAGAGAGTGTCCATTATATTATAGGAAGAGAGTGTCCATTATATTATAGGAAGAGAGTGTCCATTATATTATAGAAAGAGAGTGTCCATTATATTATAGGAAGAGAGTGTCCATTATATTATAGGAAGAGAGTGTCCATTATATTATAGAAAGAGAGTGTCCATTATATTTTAGAAAGAGAGTGTCCATTATATTATAGGAAGAGAGTGTCCATTATATTATAGGAAGAGAGTGTCCATTATATTATAGAAAGAGAGTGTCCATTATATTATAGGAAGAGAGTGTCCATTATATTATAGAAAGAGAGTGTCCATTATATTATAGGAAGAGAGTGTCCATTATATTATAGAAAGAGAGTGTCCATTATATTATAGAAAGAGAGTGTCCATTATATTATAGAAAGAGAGTGTCCATTATATTATAGGAAGAGAGTGTCCATTATATTATAGGTAGAGAGTGTCCATTATATTATAGAAAGAGAGTGTCCATTATATTATAGGTAGAGAGTGTCCATTATATTATAGAAAGAGAGTGTCCATTATATTATAGGTAGAGAGTGTCCATTATATTATAGGTAGAGAGTGTCCATTATATTATAGGTAGAGAGTGTCCATTATATTATAGAAAGAGAGTGTCCATTATATTATAGGTAGAGAGTGTCCATTATATTATAGGAAGAGAGTGTCCATTATATTATAGGAAGAGAGTGTCCATTATATTATAGGTAGAGAGTGTCCATTATATTATAGAAAGAGAGTGTCCATTATATTATAGGTAGAGAGTGTCCATTATATTATAGAAAGAGAGTGTCCATTATATTATAGGTAGAGAGTGTCCATTATATTATAGAAAGAGAGTGTCCATTATATTATAGGTAGAGAGTGTCCATTATATTATAGGTAGAGAGTGTCCATTATATTATAGGAAGAGAGTGTCCATTATATTATAGGTAGAGAGTGTCCATTATATTATAGGTAGAGAGTGTCCATTATATTATAGGAAGAGAGTGTCCATTATATAATAGGTAGAGAGTGGCCATTATATTATAGGTAGAGAGTGTCCATTATATTATAGGTAGAGAGTGTCCATTATATTATAGAAAGAGAGTGTCCATTATATTATAGGAAGAGAGTGTCCATTATATTATAGGTAGAGAGTGTCCATTATATTATAGAAAGAGAGTGTCCATTATATTATAGGAAGAGAGTGTCCATTATATTATAGGAAGAGAGTGTCCATTATATTATAGAAAGAGAGTGTCCATTATATTATAGGAAGAGAGTGTCCATTATATTATAGGAAGAGAGTGTCCATTATATTATAGGTAGAGAGTGTCCATTATATTATAGGTAGAGAGTGTCCATTATATTATAGGTAGAGAGTGCCCATTATATTATAGAAAGAGAGTGTCCATTATATTTTAGAAAGAGAGTGTCCATTATATTATAGGAAGAGAGTGTCCATTATATTATAGGAAGAGAGTGTCCATTATATTATAGAAAGAGAGTGTCCATTATATTATAGGAAGAGAGTGTCCATTATATTATAGAAAGAGAGTGTCCATTATATTATAGAAAGAGAGTGTCCATTATATTATAGAAAGAGAGTGTCCATTATATTATAGGAAGAGAGTGTCCATTATATTATAGGTAGAGAGTGTCCATTATATTATAGGTAGAGAGTGTCCATTATATTATAGGAAGAGAGTGTCCATTATATTATAGGAAGAGAGTGTCCATTATATTATAGAAAGAGAGTGTCCATTATATTATAGAAAGAGAGTGTCCATTATATTATAGGAAGAGAGTGTCCATTATATTATAGGTAGAGAGTGTCCATTATATTATAGAAAGAGAGTGTCCATTATATTATAGGAAGAGAGTGTCCATTATATTATAGAAAGAGAGTGTCCTTTATATTATAGGAAGAGAGTGTCCATTATATTATAGGAAGAGAGTGTCCATTATATTATAGGAAGAGAGTGTCCATTATATTATAGGTAGAGAGTGTCCATTATATTATAGGTAGAGAGTGTCCATTATATTATAGGTAGAGAGTGCCCATTATATTATAGAAAGAGAGTGTCCATTATATTTTAGAAAGAGAGTGTCCATTATATTATAGGAAGAGAGTGTCCATTATATTATAGGAAGAGAGTGTCCATTATATTATAGAAAGAGAGTGTCCATTATATTATAGGAAGAGAGTGTCCATTATATTATAGAAAGAGAGTGTCCATTATATTATAGAAAGAGAGTGTCCATTATATTATAGAAAGAGAGTGTCCATTATATTATAGGAAGAGAGTGTCCATTATATTATAGGTAGAGAGTGTCCATTATATTATAGGTAGAGAGTGTCCATTATATTATAGAAAGAGAGTGTCCATTATATTATAGGAAGAGAGTGTCCATTATATTATAGAAAGAGAGTGTCCATTATATTATAGAAAGAGAGTGTCCATTATATTATAGAAAGAGAGTGTCCATTATATTATAGGAAGAGAGTGTCCATTATATTATAGGTAGAGAGTGTCCATTATATTATAGGAAGAGAGTGTCCATTATATTATAGGAAGAGAGTGTCCATTATATTATAGGAAGAGAGTGTCCATTATATTATAGGTAGAGAGTGTCCATTATATTATAGGTAGAGAGTGTCCATTATATTATAGGTAGAGAGTGCCCATTATATTATAGAAAGAGAGTGTCCATTATATTTTAGAAAGAGAGTGTCCATTATATTATAGGAAGAGAGTGTCCATTATATTATAGGAAGAGAGTGTCCATTATATTATAGAAAGAGAGTGTCCATTATATTATAGGAAGAGAGTGTCCATTATATTATAGAAAGAGAGTGTCCATTATATTATAGAAAGAGAGTGTCCATTATATTATAGGAAGAGAGTGTCCATTATATTATAGGTAGAGAGTGTCCATTATATTATAGGTAGAGAGTGTCCATTATATTATAGGTAGAGAGTGTCCATTATATTATAGGTAGAGAGTGTCCATTATATTATAGGTAGAGAGTGCCCATTATATTATAGGTAGAGAGTGTCCATTATATTATAGGTAGAGAGTGTCCATTATATTATAGAAAGAGAGTGTCCATTATATTATAGGAAGAGAGTGTCCATTATATTATAGGTAGAGAGTGTCCATTATATTATAGAAAGAGAGTGTCCATTATATTATAGGAAGAGAGTGTCCATTATATAATAGGTAGAGAGTGGCCATTATATTATAGGTAGAGAGTGTCCATTATATTATAGGTAGAGAGTGTCCATTATATTATAGAAAGAGAGTGTCCATTATATTATAGGAAGAGAGTGTCCATTATATTATAGGTAGAGAGTGTCCATTATATTATAGAAAGAGAGTGTCCATTATATTATAGGAAGAGAGTGTCCATTATATTATAGGAAGAGAGTGTCCATTATATTATAGAAAGAGAGTGTCCATTATATTATAGGAAGAGAGTGTCCATTATATTATAGGAAGAGAGTGTCCATTATATTATAGGTAGAGAGTGTCCATTATATTATAGGTAGAGAGTGTCCATTATATTATAGGTAGAGAGTGCCCATTATATTATAGAAAGAGAGTGTCCATTATATTTTAGAAAGAGAGTGTCCATTATATTATAGGAAGAGAGTGTCCATTATATTATAGGAAGAGAGTGTCCATTATATTATAGAAAGAGAGTGTCCATTATATTATAGGAAGAGAGTGTCCATTATATTATAGAAAGAGAGTGTCCATTATATTATAGAAAGAGAGTGTCCATTATATTATAGAAAGAGAGTGTCCATTATATTATAGGAAGAGAGTGTCCATTATATTATAGGTAGAGAGTGTCCATTATATTATAGGTAGAGAGTGTCCATTATATTATAGGAAGAGAGTGTCCATTATATTATAGGAAGAGAGTGTCCATTATATTATAGAAAGAGAGTGTCCATTATATTATAGAAAGAGAGTGTCCATTATATTATAGGAAGAGAGTGTCCATTATATTATAGGTAGAGAGTGTCCATTATATTATAGAAAGAGAGTGTCCATTATATTATAGGAAGAGAGTGTCCATTATATTATAGAAAGAGAGTGTCCTTTATATTATAGGAAGAGAGTGTCCATTATATTATAGGAAGAGAGTGTCCATTATATTATAGGAAGAGAGTGTCCATTATATTATAGGTAGAGAGTGTCCATTATATTATAGGTAGAGAGTGTCCATTATATTATAGGTAGAGAGTGCCCATTATATTATAGAAAGAGAGTGTCCATTATATTTTAGAAAGAGAGTGTCCATTATATTATAGGAAGAGAGTGTCCATTATATTATAGGAAGAGAGTGTCCATTATATTATAGAAAGAGAGTGTCCATTATATTATAGGAAGAGAGTGTCCATTATATTATAGAAAGAGAGTGTCCATTATATTATAGAAAGAGAGTGTCCATTATATTATAGAAAGAGAGTGTCCATTATATTATAGGAAGAGAGTGTCCATTATATTATAGGTAGAGAGTGTCCATTATATTATAGGTAGAGAGTGTCCATTATATTATAGAAAGAGAGTGTCCATTATATTATAGGAAGAGAGTGTCCATTATATTATAGAAAGAGAGTGTCCATTATATTATAGAAAGAGAGTGTCCATTATATTATAGAAAGAGAGTGTCCATTATATTATAGGAAGAGAGTGTCCATTATATTATAGGTAGAGAGTGTCCATTATATTATAGGAAGAGAGTGTCCATTATATTATAGGAAGAGAGTGTCCATTATATTATAGGAAGAGAGTGTCCATTATATTATAGGTAGAGAGTGTCCATTATATTATAGGTAGAGAGTGTCCATTATATTATAGGTAGAGAGTGCCCATTATATTATAGAAAGAGAGTGTCCATTATATTTTAGAAAGAGAGTGTCCATTATATTATAGGAAGAGAGTGTCCATTATATTATAGGAAGAGAGTGTCCATTATATTATAGAAAGAGAGTGTCCATTATATTATAGGAAGAGAGTGTCCATTATATTATAGAAAGAGAGTGTCCATTATATTATAGAAAGAGAGTGTCCATTATATTATAGGAAGAGAGTGTCCATTATATTATAGGTAGAGAGTGTCCATTATATTATAGGTAGAGAGTGTCCATTATATTATAGGTAGAGAGTGTCCATTATATTATAGGTAGAGAGTGTCCATTATATTATAGGTAGAGAGTGCCCATTATATTATAGGTAGAGAGTGTCTATTATTACCTTCGCAGAATGCGGGAAGGTTATATTATTGACAGCATTTATTTATTTATCATTTTGGTTTTCGCTTATCCTGATATTTAGTAAAACGATTGGTCAATGTCCAGTGACCTGCTGGTAGAATTTGATGATTGACCCGGTCCAAAGTCAAGGTCACGGTCATTTATAACTCAAAAAGTGTTGAACCATATTGCATGAAACTTGGTGGGACGATTGATCACTATCCAGTCACCTGTTTATAAGATTTTGGTAGCAAACGGATAAGCGGCGGCGAAGGTTTGCGCTCTACCGAGTGCACGTAATCTAGTTTCAATATAGGAAGAGAGTGAATTTAATTTTCAAAATAGCTGCCGTACAAGAGACTTTCATCCAATTTGTCTGCAATGAAATTAAACTTGCTTAAGAAATTACATTTGAAAGCAAATTGAGCATGAATTTTAAGACGCTTTTGCTAAGGTAGGTATTAAAAATTCCCTCGAAAAATGTAATTTACAAGTAAAGCAGTCTTCCAAATAATATAGAAGCAATACACCCTTTCATTTTCATTCCAATTTAAATGGTTGCTCTATCGTAACAACAATTGTAACAGGCAAGTCTTATATACAGCCTGACCTTCCTTGCAGTTCTGAACATTAGAAAATACTATACACAAAAACATCACTATTACTAATAATTCAATGAAACTCGCGTGTTTGTTTTATTTTTTTATTTTTCGTCATTTCTCCTTAATTCTCGCTTTTATCACCAAACATGACAATGAGTAATGCTGTCATTCTGAAGCAAATGACAGACAAAGCATTCTGAAATCAACATTCTATATATTATAACATAGTAGCGACAGGTAGGTTGTTGAATAAAGTTCAGTACATTCAGAACATTAAATTGCAGCTACTATCAGTGAAACTGTAAATGGTTTTTCTTTACAGGCACAATAATATGTAAACTATGTTTACTTATAAATAACCTAATAAATAATCATTTATTATTCACATTAAAGTATATGTGCAATATAGATGGGGTAGAATTAAATAACAATAGTAGTTAACTAATCTCATGTTATGTTGATAATCAGATAGAGAACTTTAATTTCTTTTGTTCAAAATGGATATAAAATAAATACACCAGTCTGATGTAAATGATACTCAGTAATTAATTTAATATGTTATATTTTATCTCCCTATATCGCAAACAGAAGACTGATCTCCTGTTACCACCAACAGGAGGCTGCTCCCTGTTACCACCAAAAGGAGGCTTACCCCCTGTTACCACCAACAGGAGGCTGTCCCTGTTACCACCAAAAGGAGGCTTACCCCCTGTTACCACCAACAGGAGGCTGTCCCTGTTACCACCAACAGGAGGCTTGCCCCGTTATCTCCACACATTATTCTCTTCACTATTTTCAAGGGTCTGGTCCCCATTCGTTTCGGCACGTATTATTTATTTATGGACACTCTTAGGCCCACAAAAATAACTTATTTTAATTATTCTCCCAAGTGGATTGATTATTTAATGTAATGGTATAGCGGTGTAATATTATTCTTATAATGAGAGTTACTTCAATATAATCGTGTGATTTATTCCTTTCAAACTTACAACGAAGATGAATATTATAACATATAGTGGGGATGAATGTGAATTAATACAACACGAGATATTGTGGTGAGTACATGTAGAGCAACGACACAAAACACCTTTGAGAGAAATCTTATTTACCTTACTGAAACCTGCTGAATTACTACTAAAACACCTTAAGCTAGGAAAACAACCTTCTCTACTGATTCCTTCTCCTCTCCCTTTCCTATCCCGCCTCCCATTCCTTCTTTTCACCCCTTCACCCCCCCCCCCCCTTCAACTGTTATCATCTCCCACTCCAATGTACCGTAGTTAGGTACACCGTCATACCTCGCGTGATGTTAACATTCCAGGCAGTTGATGTAAAGCAAGAGTTTATCGTATATTAAGAGTGATAAATACATAACATAAGATAAGTTCATCATAGCATATTAATTATAAACAATGTAACGTATAAGAGTTTTCACAGCGATGGAAATAATCTGCTGGAATTACAGAAGTGTACTGAAGTGAAGGGTACATTTTTTCTCTATCTAGTAATTACAACGTTAAAATTACTCGGTGTATGTTAGAGTGAGACAGCTAACGCAAATCATATTGTTAGGTCATTTTTTATAGATTTCTTTATTATCATATTTTAAGAGTTACTGAGTGGCAGCACGCAAATGAGTTATAAGGCAGTTATTCTTATTGCAGTCCATAAATTGTGGCATTGAATTATTGTTGATCAATATTAATTTTAACGCCTATCGGTAGATACGATCAAAAATGATTATGTAGATATGAACTTTTAAAATCAATCAGTACTTTAGAAACTCTGCCTATCAAAGAAAATTAATCTGATTCACTAATGATTCAAACATTGATTGCCTTTGATATCTTACAAGTGGTATTAGACTCATTAGAAAATTATTTCATTAGTATTTACAATGATTTACATAACATTAACCCCATCAGTGTGTCTATGAATAAATATAACCTCCTCCCTTAGCTACTCTCTTATTCTATAATTTACTTGAAAAAATCGCCATGCCGCGGAGTGAGTTCAAAATAACTCTCCCACTCCGTCCCTCCTCTTTTTCTCCACCAACACTGGAAAACTCAGCTTTTGGTGATCTGAACCCACAAGATTCACCTCCTCTTTCCTCTTTCATTTCTCTTATTGTATCTTCATACTGAACTTAATTTCTTTCATTTAATCTCTCCATGATGTGTGTCTTTCTTTTGCTTCTATTCAGTACTACTTCTGCTGCTAGGCTCAGTCTGCCTCCTTCTCTCCCATTGGTGTGTGCCATTACATCATCCATCGAACTTTTGTGCCCAAGCACGAACACTATCTGGAATTCTCTCTCATATCAATATTATTATCGCTGTAGTCCAGTTCTCTCATTCACTCTTTGCCTACTTCTCTCTGTGGAAGTACTGCACTGTGTAATATTGTCTCCTCTCCGGTTACCGGAAATTTCGGTCGCGGAAAATTCGGTCTTGAAGTGTCGGTCTCTGATTTATAAATGGTCTCTCAACATAAATTTCAGTTGTGTAGTTTGTTGCATCCGCTAGTTTGTTGTACTGCACAGTTCATGATTGTTTAATAACCTGGCAGGAGGGTGTCGAGGGGCGTCACGCCCCCAATACATCTAACTTACAAGATTATATTTTTACCTGAGAACGAAAGTTCCGAGACCGAATTTCCCACTCAAATCTCATGTTAAATAAATATCAAAGTATATTAAAATTAATAATGTTACGTATCTTTTTAAAACGGTTAATGATGTAATCCTTTTTTAATAAATACATTACACATTTTAGTATTCATAATTTTCACTTTTTCTCTTACTCTTCTTTAATTAAATCATTATAAAATGAGTCCAAGTTATCTGAGACCGAAATTTCCAAGACTTAATTTCCCTAAAACCCTCCTCTCCGAACCACCACTCAATCAGCTCCTTCCTTCACTAATCCATCCATTCAGGTCTCTTCACACACATATGTCCACTACTTTATCCGATCGCCTCAATCTCACCCATTTTGATTCAGTGCTCATTGATTCAACAAACTTATCAGGTACAGAGTTCAACTCTAGCACATGATTCCTAGTGTCTCCATTTCGCTACCGTTCACCCATCTCCACAGTGCAGGCATATTCTTCCACATTTCTTTGGGTTACTGTACATATTTCTCTAACACTATATGTTTCCTCCAACCTTTTATTAGTTTTGTTCTTCCATCTCCTCTGATCACTCACCACCTCCAGATGTTTCACAAACGTTAATCTTCTGCCATTGGTGACGGCTAAGAACTTTTGGTGGTCGTTTCTTACCTGCTTCCTCCCTCCAATCATCCATCTGATATCCAGTTAGATTCACTCGAGTCTGTGGAGTAGATGCACTCGCATTTTCACAGTGCAAGTGTCTTTATCCAATAGCAATCTTAAAACTCATACAACTGAAGATTGGTAGTTGACACATTAATAATTTCTATACATTAATAATTTTTGTTCATAAAATAATTTGATTAAACATTTATTTCACTAAATCTATTATTTTCAAATTAAAAGTATAAACTCTATAAACTGATAACCAGTAATGATTCGACTTTAAAATGCGGCTGGAGTTTATAAGATCATTACTTCTATTGGTCGTCATGGTTGTTTATGTCAATAGTAATTATAAAGACACTGATATGACAGTGGAGTGGTCGTTAATTTTCAGAACACATTCCATAATGAGAAAATATGGTAAATCACATTATTCGAACGACTCTCGTGAATTTCTATTCGACTCCTTGCAGGGGAAACGCTACAAACTGACGGGAAGTTACGCGTCCGCTCTGTGATGGACTGGAAATCAAGCGGCACTGAGAAATTGGTCTTTGATGAGACAATAATTAGATGTTTGGAGAGTGTCGCTATGGCGCCATGGAATGTTACTTATTTGTCTAGAAATTGAAACGCATATACTACTTCTTAGAGAACTAATGGCAAATGATAGATACTATGTTCTTCGTGATGACTGGAATGCAGTCTCTTAGAATATCTTATTTAATTCATTGTGGAAATAAAAATTTAATTGCGTATTGATAGAAAACTTCTTAGTTAGAGAATAATCGATACAAAATAAAAACTACTTAGTGGTATATCTATTTTGCTTTAGGATATAAGTTTATAACAGGAAATTCATAATTCGATTGAACAAATTTTAGAAAAAGATAACCAAAAGTGAAAATTATCAGCCAAATTATTACAACATAATTCTAATATATAAAATATATCATAATTTGACTTTTAAATTCTATTATTTAAAGATAGGCTTCGAAAATTGTTTGCATTTTCCATGTTAGTGAAGCCAGTCAGATTATTGGGAAATTTAATAATTCGATTTATTCATTATATGAGAGATATCATCTGCAAAATATTGATGAAAATCATCGATGTAATAATTAAAGAATCAAACTAATTCTATCAGAAATTCTTCACAAACACTGAAACGGAGAAAATCTTAGTTAGTGTCGCGATTTACTCTACACTTTGATATTACATTAATAGCCTTTGAATAGGATTACTGTAAATTAGGTATGCATATATTGTTATAGAGAACCTTAACTATAAAGAGTATATAAGTTATTATGATAGCATTGGGGGAAACGTGATGTTATTCTAAATACGATTGTAGAAGCAAGGTCTGTTTCATTTTAAAGTGATACTGCCGCATTGAAGCTATTCCTGTACATTTTCAATTTGATTGACATATCAAATTGTAGATCTTTTGAATTATCACTTTACAATAACATTTACCAAATGTGTGCAGTTCACATCTTATTTCTTCATTATTTCATATGAAATTTATTTCAATGGTTCATCAAATCCTTATATATAAGAACTTTATGTTTAACCATGAGCTGTAATTTTTAATATCAGATATTCAAATGAAATTTTAACTTTTCAGGCTCATCATTTACTAAGCCTTACTAAAGTTTAACTTCTGTCTTTTCTTTGTAGAAATATTTGTAGGGATAATATATAATTTCCTTATTTATTGCATATAAAAAACTTAAACACTAAAAAATCAATATTCTGGCACACTGCCACAACTATGTTTCTATTTCCCCAAATTCTTGCACTGAAGACTGAACCATTGAATGCGGCATGTTCTTCACCGCTATTTGACTAACGGTCTAGCTCACTAATTGAATTTTAATATTCTCTGTGACACAATCGAGGCAAACAAATATGTACAAGTTAGATACTCTCAAGATACATATTATAAAGAAGAGAGCTTTCATGTTCCCAAGTGTGTTGCTTCTTTTGAACATTTTACTCCTGAGAATCGGGCAAAAGGACGGCAGCATTTTATAATCCCCTTCTTAGGCGGTGTTTTGGTTTGTGTCCATTGTGCCAAACAGCAGATGAAGTAAATCCGCCTCAATTGTGAGAGTGCGGTTAATTCACTCTTTTTATACCCGACATCATTCATTCGAAGATAAAAATGGTAACGAATTCCGAATTCTGGAACAAAATTGAATTTCATTAGAGCTGTGAATTATGTTCCTGATATTCTGGTTTTAGAAGCAATGGTAATCCGAACACCTGTTGGTTAGCCACGGAGTGATATTGTTATGACTATTGCTTAATTTGGCCCGAAATTAAACTAGAATTTCGAAGTAATTAAAGGATATTCACTTGCCAATTAATAGCATCTGCGTGTGGCTGGCTATGCTGGTCTCCATATTGCTCATTGAAATGCAATGTTAGTCTGAGTCTTAGGTTATATCCTAGGGAATCAGAGTCTCGAGTCTAACTGATTTCATTACTATCATAGATGATATGCAGCATACCATTTATAGTTGATATGCAAGTTAATTAGCTTCATTAGATTGATATTTGTTATTGTTTATTTTCTACTCACGTCCATGCACTAAAGATATTAATTTAATGATGTAGAATATTTATTATATCGATGTAGCTTTTACAATGTTATTTTTAGTGAAACGCGTCGTGCAAGTCAAATTAGTAAAATGAACGAATTGAAATGTATACGATACATCAAAGCTTTTGGCTGAGGAACTCCACTGTGGAAATGTGACCTGTACCCTCTTAGCATATTGAACTTTTCTGAATATTCATGGAGGTTTTAGTTCAGAAATTAGTTTTTAACTTTGTTTATTTACACGTGTAGGAAATGAATTAAACATACTGCAGAAAAATAGAAAGAGGCACAAACATTTCGAATTATTTTCGTATAGAATTCTGTTAGAAGCGAGAGTTACACTAGAATAAATTTGTTTTCTTGTGTACAATTTTGACATTCTCTTCGTATCAAAGGAGCTTGGATTCTTTCTGGGAAATAACTAGACTAATATTTATCATAAGTTATGCAGAAACTTTCGAATAATATCAGCCATATTTTGTTTGAATATTTAAAGTTCACCATGTAGGAGTTGTTGAAAGTATCCCTAACTTGACATGTACACAGAGAGTTAGCTCTGTGCGATTTAGCACATTTCAATATAGATGAAAGCCAGGAAAGTTTTCACGAGGCATTATATAGGCTCAAGTATATGTATTTACGAACATTACAAGAGTCTTATAGCTGCTATGGTTTAAGAGCAGTTTATACAAGTTAGACTACATAAAAAGAAACATAAAATCTTAATTGCGACTGTTTGAGGACTCGTCCAGGAGAAGTTGACCTTTCCCTCTTTTCTTGCTAAGCGCCCCAAATCTCTATTGTAGTTCGTCTGCTTCAAATTCCTCGTCGGAAGAATGCAAGAATTATTTTTCTTCTGAAATTCCTGTGTGTTAAAAAGTCATCAGAAAATATTCTGAGGAAACTTCTTGGGCTAATTAAGAAACATTCGCTTTTAAGGAACTCCAACATTAGGAGCAATTTTCCGGCAAATTAGAAAAATGTACAAAACAGAATGATAGTCTAGATAAAAAAATATTTATTGTGCTCTGATAAATTAGAAATGATTTAGAAGTAACTGGGAGAATATTTTTTTAATAGGTTTTAGATTTTATATAATCTACTATAGAAAGAAGAAGAAGAAATAAATGCTATGTTTTAGTTGTAGATGTACAAATAAAGTTTAGAGATACGGCACAGATGTACGTCAAGCTCACGTTTCTTTTTGGGACATAAATGCATAATAACAATAATTTCTTGACAATATATTAGGTTGGATATCTGCATAGTACGGGCTTATAATTAAGACTATTTTTCAGACCATAATTGTGTAGACTCTAGACTGTAGACTCTAGACTGTATACTCGTTGAGCATATCCTACCCATTTAGACCTATCATCAACAGCAACAAAAAAGGCAGGAGAAGCTTTAAATATGAGTTATAATTGAATATAGTTAATAGAGTGTTAAATGTCCAATGGTATTTCAGTCGATACATACGATAGAGTGAAAAGAGAGTAAAGAGAAATGTATGCAGTATATCTTTTCTCCAAATGATCACATTCTAGCATAAGGTGCGTACAAAAGCGTGTATTAATGTGACACACTAATACATATATGTCATTCAATAATTATAGATGTTTTAACCACCTAATGTTCTTCTCCAAGGATATTAGAGTATATATAAAAAATAATGAAAAATTATTTTAGTTTACAAATATCGATCATTTTTTATGTATATCTACCAAAATTTCTATTTTAATCTACAATGTTCATTAGGCTTCATAGGGATAACATGAAATGAAAGAGAGATATCTTCTATATTAGATAACTAATGTGTTGTTATAACTCTAGTTAGCCTAATTTCTAATTGCATCAGACTATTAACAATGTCATATTTTCACACCAGATAGCATATTATTCCAGACGTTCTCCCACCATTCCCGCTATTAAATTCCATGTGCTCAGTTCAAGCCATTCAAGTTTAATCTCCCTAAATTTTCCGCATTTCGGCCAATAACAGAAAGATATTCTCCGATTTCTAACTCCGATTAATTCAAACTACGGCAACTCTGAAGTACAAAAACACACTGGAACACTCTTTCGATCTGTGAAATAAAGAGTGAGATGAGTTACGCAAAAACTGAATTCGATGTTAATGCTATTATTAAATAACATTTTGGTGTAAAATTGGATTGAATGTTAGTCTTAAAATCTAGGTAAAACGGTATATTCTTTTTTTGTATCAGTAATCACCAATTTGATCACTATCAATTATAGATTTCAGTATTATAGTAATTCCAGCATATAGTAAGTCAATGATAAATATAGTAATTCCAGCATATAGTAAGTCAATAATAAAGATAGTAATTCCAGTGCCCAAATCTCATGATTGGTGCCCCTTTGAGTTGCTACTCCAACTCCAGTTGTCCCATAAAGGAAAATAATGGGGTAGGTTTAGTCACTGAGAGAACTATTTTACATCGCAATATCTTCCAATGGATTACTCCAGCCGATCACTTCTCTTTAATTGTTCCTTGGAAAATAACACTATGAAATGAACAAAAACTTCTATGCTGAATTTATTACGTCTAAAGTTTGTATTTTATAATTTAGAGTAAATGAATAATTACTGTTTGTGAACTCATTGCAATGGTTGAAAAAGTGCCATCTTGAATATTATTCTTAATGATAGAATTTCTTGACTAGAATTATCCCAAGCTAAGTGCAAGTTTCTTAAGTAGACATAAAGTGTAAATTAGGACATTCGAAAATATCCATTCAAAAATCCATGTCCGAAAATGTATAGTGAGAAAAATTGCTTTTGACTTTTTAAGATTGTAAATCAAAGACAGGGAAGGTACATGGCGTAAATCTACAGGCGTGAATGATTATCGGTGGGAGTGCAAGTGTTGCAATATTTTGAGAAATGTTTCTTACATTACACTGCAGCCAGAAGGTGTATTGGTTTTTATACATCAAAGGAAGTTTAACTGTACGCCTCTGGTAAGAAGGCAGTCAAATTTATAAAGGCCTTAAAGATTCAGACCGAGGAGCGTATTTAACAATATATTGAAACGAGTTGTTTCCACATACGCGACGATTTATTTTCCTGTAAAAGTCCAATAGTCAAAAAATTACGGTAAATATTGATTGAGTTTCATAGAAAAATATCGTAATTTCATACATTAGCGAGATGAATTTTGTTGGATAGGCCTAACGAAGACTGTAGACTGTAAAAAAATGTATAATATTCATTATAAATTTCGATTGAACTTTCTTCGAATCATTTATCGTCATGAATATAATTCTCTTTATCATTGGTTACATTTTCCCCACTGGACTTGTTCCTGTTTGAGGTGGAATATACATACTATATATATATATTTATATGATAAAATTTGTATTTTTGTGTGTAGATACTATGAAGATGCTTGTGTATATTACTTTGAGCTATTTTGTAGGAAAATTCAGTCCTCAGTAAGCTATATATCATTATAATGTGTATCTTTTAAACAATTCATTCTTTAATGATTGATGATATCAGAAAAGTAATAAATTAATCATAGCAATAAAAATCTAACGCATAAATCTAACCCCATTTCCCCTCAGTCCCCTCCTGGTGAGGAGGAGACTGTCCCACTATCATTGTACTGTGATGCATCCTCACACACACTATTCATATATTATTTTTCTATGTCATTCCTCTCATCTTTCAATATTTTATGAAGCTAATACTATATCATTTATCATTGATATGAGCGCAATCTCGAGATAGTGCATCAGTCCTGATTAATAATTATTGCACATGTATGTGTATCTTAAGAGATGCTAAATGTTAAAATAGCATACAATTTTGATGACCTAACTACATTTGATAGTAGCTATTGCTAAATCGAGGATGTGGTACTGACCCCTTTTAGAAAAATAATTAATGTGTTTCATTACTAATTGAAATATTTCCATTTGTTGTTTCCAAAGTAAAATTCAGTACTGGTAAACACCCCGCTCTTATTACGACTCAGACTTATGACTATGAATAAGTGTGGGATATGGTTCGCTTTAATTTCTTCTAGTATAAACGAGGATTATCTTCGATAATTTGGTTGGTCGAAGTTAGTACAGCTGTTTACGCCGTAACTTATAATTCTATGATACATAACGCATATTACTTACCATAAAATAATTGCAATCTATCACACCTGCTCACTAAAGCTGCAAATTACTAAAGTTGCTACTAATATATTTTCTATACCAGGAAAAATAAAAGCGGGGGTTGACTCACACTTATACAATAATTTGTCATAAGTCTGAAACGTAATAAGAGCAAGGTATGCCTGTAACTTAAAAAGAACCAGTGGCCGTTATAGGTTTATGCAGTCGGGGATTAAAACTTTGTAGGTTATTTTAATAATATTTCAAAGACACTCTTATGAAGGTACAACAATCTCATAATAGAATTTATTGATCATATTTACAGTAAATTTACTATTTACAAATGTTATAAATTCTATATAAATGTTGTAAAATGAAAGGAAGATAACAGCAACTACATAGACATGAATTACGGAAAAAATACAGACTAGTTTTTGAGAGTATAATTGCACCTCATTATTTATTTAGAGAACTTTTTTAGAAGAAAATGTATAGGGAAAAATTAGATACTGATTTCTAATTTCAATACCTCTGAATTCAATCAATGCATAACAAGATACTTAGCAGACGATGTTTAGCGGTATAATTTAAATTAGTCATAGTAGAAATTACATGGTTGGCTTATTTTAGAGCGTGTCATTATTGCCCGTTGTAGGAGACGGTCGCTGTAGGAGAAGTCCGTTGTAGCAGCTTTACCAGTATTTACCTCAGCGATTGTGCTTAAAACATTTATATGACAGTAAAACTCCTGAGTTATGAAGCACTCGACTAATAGGGACCTGAATTATGAAGTGCGCTTGAGTTACTTATTTATATTATAAAAAAATGATATGCGTCATGGTTATACCTCAATGACCAAAGTTTTCTATGATTTTAATCATAGAAAACTATCTAATGCACCCGAGATATGAAGTGGCTCTGAGTTATGAAGTAACCAGTATTTCATAACTCAGGAGTGAGTTTCACGATATAATGTTTGTGTAAATTAGAGGGTGAGTGACATGAAATGAAACTGTGAATGGTTAGGTGGTACCTACCTGTTCTTCTGTTAACAATAGTAGGAATAATTGAATCTATTGCTTAATAATCTAAAATATTCATGATATTCATAGTTTAAACATACAGAGTATATGACATCTTTAAGATACGAGGTAAAATGGTGAGAATTTTTCAGTCTCTATATTAATATACAGGGTAAATAAGCGAATGAATCACTATCTTATTAAACATTTGTTGCTGATAAAAGTCATAAATTATTTCTACACTAAGTTCATTTAAAAAGTTACTTCATTCACTGGCATTCACAGTCAAATATTGAGTGAAGGAGACTCCTTTTTTATGAACCGAAGACAGTTTACTCTGTTGGAGTATTTTCTTTCGTCAAATGAATTACAGAACTTGTAGCAAGAAGTTAAGGAGATATTTTATGAGGTGCCCGCAGTTTTATTTGTTCTTTTAAGAGATGGAATAATTAAAATGATACTCTTAAGTACATATCAATTATTATATACCATGCATAATATATATATATATACCATGTATTATTAATATATATACCATATCCATATATATTGATAGAATTATAATGAGAACGGAAACATTTCTTGAACAAATTCTAGAAAAATTGGCTTTTCAATTTTGACAAAAATTTCTTATCTTTGACGATTTAAAAACATTATTTTAAATCGTGCTTCACATCTTTTTTAAGATCAGACAATATAAGATCCTTTTAAGAACATTTTTTACAAAAGGACAAATAAAAACATCAGGGACGCCTGATGTTCACATCTTCTTAAAATCGTGACATCGATAAACAAAAAATATTTTACCTTTCAATTTTAAATTTATCGTTGCCTCTTAAAAATTTCTCTACCATATATATTTGTATAGATGATATAATATTATATGTATTATTTATAAATTTTCTAGTGAATATTAGTTCTTTCAACTGGTTTCCAATTTTGTTCCTATAATAAAATAACCTTATTATGTTTAGTTTTACCATTTGCAACTACTCGTAGTTTTATAATATGTCTTAAAATATAAACCTTTAATAATGACAATGGTGTAGATGTGTAATTCTTAATCTTTATTCATTTTATGATTCCAGACAAAATAAATTAACTGAAGATTTTTTTTTTTAAACCGATACGTTTGAATAAACAATTTTAATCTAAAATGTTTTTAATCTGCAATTAATCGTTCTTCTTTTTGTTATTAGACTACGTTTTCCAAAAAAAAAAAGATCTATATCGACTATCCCATATTAATACGTGAAATTCAACAAGATTTCATCATAAAATATAATAAATTTTTGCACCCTAAATCATAAAAATACGATCAAAGTGCTTATAATGGTTCAATCTGGCTCTCTCGACAACTTAAAATAATATTGTTAAAGTGTATATTAACCTTGAAATTTGATATAAATCAACCATAAAATTAAAATGTCTTCACTATAAAATATATAATTATTTATCTCCACACACTCACATTGCTCTTTAGTTACAGTATACACGTCTCTACACACTCACATTGCTCTTTAGTTACAGTATACAGGTCTCTACACACTCACATTGCTCTTTAGTTACAGTATACACGTCTCTACACACTCACATTGCTCTCTAGTTACAGTATACACGACTCTACACAATCACATTGCTCTTTAGTTACAGTATACAGGACTCTGCACACTCACATTGCTCTTTAGTTACAGTATACACGTCTCTACACACTCACATTGCTCTCTAGTTACAGTATACAGGTCTCTACACACTCACATTGCTCTCTAGTTACAGTATACACGTCTCTACACACTCACATTGCTCTTTAGTTACAGTATACAGGTCTCTACACACTCACATTGCTCTTTAGTTACAGTATACACGTCTCTACACACTCACATTGCTCTCTAGTTACAGTATACACGACTCTACACAATCACATTGCTCTTTAGTTACAGTATACAGGTCTCTACACACTCACATTGCTCTTTAGTTACAGTATACACGTCTTTACACACTCACATTGCTCTCTAGTTACAGTATACAGGTCTCTACACACTCACATTGCTCTCTAGTTACAGTATACACGTCTCTACACACTCACATTGCTCTCTAGTTACAGTATACACGTCTCTACACACTCACATTGCTCTCTAGTTACAGTATACACGTCTCTACACACTCACATTGCTCTTTAGTTACAGTATACACGTCTCTACACACTCACATTGCTCTTTAGTTACAGTATACACGTCTCTACACACTCACATTGCTCTTTAGTTACAGTATAAACGTCGCTACACACTCATATTGCTCTCTAGTTACAGTATACATGTCTCTACACACTCACATTGCTCTTTAGTTACAGTATACATGTCTCTACACACTCACATTGCTCTTTAGTTACAGTATACAGGTCGCCACTCACTCACTCTATGCATATCTCTATACTAACATACATTCTCTGAATCATTGATCTAATTTGTCATTGCATTATTCATGGAATTGTAAGTTTTTCTCTCTTTCTTTGCAGGTTCACAGACGGATTGACGCTAAAGTTGGCTGCCGTGACGTAAAGTATATTCTCACTACAGAATCTGATATCTCGATATCACTTATTCACCGCTTTGCCCAAAGACTCAAACTCTAATGTACTTCCATTACTATTATTCCACTGGCGATGTGTATTTTTAGTACCTATTGCAATTGAAAGTAGAGTATCGAAACAATTACTCGATATCACAGTGTGTTCACAAGGAAGGCTTCTCTTCGAGTTGATTAGTAAATACATATTTCAGCTCTAACCAATCCTTTGAAGAAAAACTCAATAATTGCTATTGAACAGAGCTATTGATTTCTCTTTGAGAGGTACGCATATGTGCTGCAGGAATAAATACAAAACACGTGTAATTAAATACGCTCAAATGCTCTCATATTAAATCTTGTTATTGCATCTTTTTAAAATTAAATTAAATTAGAAAACTTTGAAAAAATCATTACATATACACTTTACTTTATTTTAACATTATATCGTTTACAAATAAATAGGTAATACTAACTTTACAAAAATAGTATATAATTCTATTTGCACTAATTATGAAAGAATGTGCAATATCATTATAAATTAAAGTCACATTCCACTCTTTAGGTCTATTTACCTTTGTGTTAATATTGCCCCAACTCATGCAATGCGGTGTCTGTTTGGTAAGAACATACATACACATTCCTCACTCGAATTTATAAGAATAGGTTAAAGTTAAAATAAAATACACTTAAAGAATATAAGCTAGTATATCCTGATATATTTCACATAAAACCAACATTGTTTCACAAAAACTTAAATGATCAAAACTGCTTAATTTTCAAGATAATGACTTTAAAAGTTTCAATTAAAAGCACAAATACGTTTCTAACAGATGGTCATTAGTATAATATTAATTAATGATATTAAGATTATAATATGTACTAAGGTCTTTTATGTTTAATTTCCCACTGATAACCATCTGTTAGGAACGTAATTAAGTACTTGTCTTTAAACTTCAAAAAGTCAATAGAGGAAAACTAAGACATTTTGATGATTTAGGATTTCGTGAAACAATGTTGGTTTCCTTATGCTCATATGGCATAAATTAGCCTCCTTATGCTCATATGGCATAAATTAGCCTCCTTATGCTCATATGGCATAAATTAGCCTCCTTATGCTCATATGGCATAAATTAGCCTCCTTATGCTCATATGGCATAAATTAGCCTCCTTATGCTCATATGGCATAAATTAGCCTCCTTATGCTCATATGGCATAAATTAGCCTCCTTATGCTCATATGGCATAAATTAGCCTCCTTATGCTCATATGGCATAAATTAGCCTCCTTATGCTCATATGGCATAAATTACCCTCCTTATGCTCATATGGCATAAATTAGCCTCCTTATGCTCATATGGTATAAATTACCCTCCTTATGCTCATATGGCATAAATTACCCTACAATCAAGGTAACACTATCTCGATGATGAAGGATTTTTGAACATTTTGATATTCTTGATAATGTTCTTATTTTGGGTGTTGATGCAAGCTGTTAAGTTTGTTGGGTCTGAAATAAAACACCCTGTTTACCTACATAGTTGGGTAAAATTTATGTAGCAACAAAACAGCTGAATTTGGTGATTGGTGATACGTTATTAATTGTGACAAGAGTGTACTAAATATATACTCTGTATAATCAAGTACACAAAAGAGATTTTATCTGGAATATTAGCTATATAATATGATAATAAATTGTATGCGTCTACAGTTAAATTGCGTACCATAGTCACTTGATAGAATCGTTTTTATATTATATGTTATTTAATACAAATGTTAAATCTTCAAATAAAAACACTATCAAGAGTTTTAACAATTCTAATTTTTATAATGGATACAGCAAACATCATATTTTTTCTTATTTCCCTAAGTTCCTTTGATGTTCCTTTGTTTATACAATATGGCACCCTTTACCTACGTAGTATAACATTATTCGCCAATACACGCGACATATTGCATGAGTTGTGGGGGAAATAGTTTTCATTTAGTTGCTTTATATTCAGGCGATGCAATCACAAACTCCCATGTAGCCATTTTAGGGATAGAACTTTGAAGTTAGTCACTTATAGTGTACCATATGCTGTATTCAATGGCTTAAGAGAATAAGTAATTACCTAATGGCTGTATAAAAAAAGAGATGAATTGCGAGGCACACAGTCATTGTACGATATATTACAATTTACTCCATATATTATTGTTCTCCACTGCTACCTGTTGATTTTCTTAACTCCGCTGTACATGGTTCGAACGAGTGAGCATGATGGCCATCCTGCTGAACTGCGTGACTCTGGGCATGTACCAGCCTTGCCACGACGAAGCCTGTGAGACAACTCGCTGCAAAACCTTACAGGTTAGTACCTAATTTCATTTATTAACTATTTCTAATTTCAGGTCCAAGTGCTTAAGGAGCGCTTAGGTTGAAAACCATATATTATTACATTTTCTTTTTATCGTCCAAAATGAATCCCCATTTTTCTCTACAAGAGTGCTAAAACAGAATGTCGGAAAACGTACTTGAACTAATGCGATTGTACTAAGAAGTGCTGGCGTACAGTTAATTCTGTGTCAAAACTACATATACTTCAGTAGTTTTGTGTATTTAAATATCTTCATCCTTTTTAGAATGAAACAAAGAGGAGAATAGAAAGAATGGAATTGAGATTTACTTTTTAGAACTCACAATTATTGCTTTTGTTGGTTTTTGAGAGAAAAAAATTAAAAATTCAATGTTTTTCCATAAACCAAAACAATTGATAGGAAACTAATCAAAAAAATACATTTTGAAATATTCAAAAAAATTCCCAAAATTTTCTACATATAACTGCAAAGTTTAAATTAAATCCGACGGTAAATTAAAAAGACTGTTTCCGACCTAAAGCGCCCCCTCAAAAACAACTAATTCAATTTGTTCCATTATTTTACTGTCTAAGTTGAGGCAAATTCAACAAGTTGTTTTGATAACAATTACCTAATTAGAAGAATTGAATTAATGTTATCCTTCCACCGCACGATATCCAAACATTTTCATGATCAAGTTAAGTTTCACTTTTAGAGCAACTTAAGCAATTTTCTTCTCGTAAGGACGACACGCTTATTACCACCATCCAAAGTTCCTGCAACAACTCCAATGGAACATTTTGAAGACGATCGCTGGATAGAATATTTTTCGTCTACCTACCATTATTACGCGGGAACTTATCAAAAGTTTAGAAATTACCATTCTTCAACATTTGCGATTCCTGTTTGAAAATTGGAAAATTATTTCCCGATAATCAATAAATTTCTTGCGGTTTCTATAAGATATTATCAATTCTTGCGTTCTCATTTTTCTTCCGTAATTTAGTAGCTTCTAAATTGAATAGATGAAGTTGAAGATTGAGCGGAAACTCTTGTTACATTAACATTTTAATCTTTAACATATATTCTAATTCATGATTTTTTAGAGAATTAATTGAATAATTTTTCTCAAAGAAATAGCCGAATAGTTTGTAGTCTCTAAAAAAATATATAAAAAGAACTATTCTATTATACTCCACTAACCAGTATAGATTTTTAATAAATCTGAAGAGTTTAATTTTAGCTATACGACTTTACTAACAAAGTTTCTCAATAATTATTTATCATTATGAGCGTGATTATAAGATAATTTGTGGTATGTTTTCTCGTTACATAAACTTCTTCAACTCGGAACAGTTCCGGATAAAAATCAGAAATTAAGGACATTGTAGATCCGGGAGAAAATCTAAAATAGAACCTATGTGCGTACTTACATGTCGACTACTTCAAAGTTAATTTCTAATGAACGAATTGAGTGAGGATTCAGTAAAAATTAATTGAGACGTCTAATAAAATTCACTAAAATATACTTATATACATGGACATATGAAACATACATTAAATACCAAAGTGGCAGAAGAATCTTACCTAGACTTTTACTCTCTATTACATTTGATCACTGTCATGTCACTTGAATTTTTTTTAACATTCATAGTTATTAGTTGCTACAATTTGTTTCACCATTTCTCACTTCACTTTATAGAACTACCAATTTCTATAACACACAAAGGAAATATCTTTACATCATATTGCTATCTCAGCCATTGCACATGCTATATAATAACTTATAACTCTAGGTATATATTCGTGAGCATCACTGTAGCACAGCTGCTGCCATATTATGTGACCTCTCTGATCCCAAGACCAAAACAATGAAATAGATATTAGCCATGGTAAAGCCACGACGCAACTTTTAGAGCAACTGGTACGTTGCTTCTGCGACTGTCTGTCTATCTTAATACACAACACTGAAACTGTAGCAGCGTGACTAGTTTGTTGCAGAATATTATTGGAGTGAAACTGTATGCTGTGAAGTTTTATTAGTTGGTGTCTGTGACAGTGCTTTGAAATAGGTACCTGACATTTGTTTTGATAGGTTTTGACAAACTCTAACTTGTACATAATAAGTTATCACCCCAATAAACAATTTCCTTATGTTTATTTATCTGTGGTCTGTCACGCTTTATATAATATTCAGAAATTAGGCTAAATATGTTAATAGGTGGTGGCATGAATACCAATTCTTATATATGAGTGGAATATATATATGATTATGATAACTGAATTAGAAATTATTTAAATTCTGAAAGTTTTTAAAGAAGTATTTGCAACCTCTGGCAATAAATTTGTATACCTAGTTAGTGTTATATTATCGTCATTATTCAATTATTAATTTTAGGTAAATCTGAGGTCACGGAATAGAAGTATGGAGAGTTAAATTACACAAATATTGATAGTGAACAATTGAGAACACGTTATTCTTAACGGGCAGGTACACTAGTATATTTATAAACTGCCAAGGTAAAAAAAGAATTGTCTACACTTTTAAGTATTGTTCTCTAAGAGTTCGTGAGGTATGGAACATTCATACCAATTCTCGCCAAACAAATATATAAAAGCTCATTTTTAGGCATTCAAACTTTATTTTATAATAAAAATGTTATGTTTTGTAATTATGGAATTAAAATTCCCAAATTATGTTTATTTTTTATATTTTCCTAATATAATTTAATATATAAGTATTTAGAAGATGTACATTAGGAGGAAGAGTTTCATTTTCTCTTTGGCTCGATGGCGTCAAGGACCAATCTACTGATTGGAACCCACGCTGTCTCACCTATACAGAATGTTCAACCTATTTTGAACCAATCAGCTGCTCCTGGAAATAAATATGTTCGTTTATATATAAATATATTTGGCATGAGTTCCAAGAAACATTCATACTTCATTGATTCATACAGCTTATAAGAATATGAGCCAACTCATGAATTAAGTAACTATTTTCTTCAGATTATTGTGCGTTTTTCAATGAAGTTACTTTCTTTTACGTATTTACCTAATTTAAAATCATTAAACGAGACTTTAATTCAAATTGATTTAAATATCAAATATTCAATTCACATCTAATAGAATTAAATTTCATAACTCATAATATTTATATAAAGTGTGTCTTCAATTGTGAGTTTCACATCACATTTCCATAGTGAAGAGTAGAACATTTTATTCATTAGGTACTAGCAATGACTTGCTGTAAATAAATCAAACTCTTATTCAATTTCGTAACACTTTTCTTCCGTGGGTCGTAAGTTTCATTTACATAAATGAAACCTAATGTATAGAGTGTGAGCTCTCTGGCATTTGTTTCACGATCTGTAAGACGGCGTAATGAAATTGAGAAACGAATGAAGGGTGAAAATTGAAATTTATTTCATTTTTATATTTTGATATTGAGTATATTTCCTTTTTCTATATTGAATATAATTTCATTTAATATATTTGATGCTAACATAAAACTCGTGTATCTATCCTTCTCCTTTTCTAAATATCTCCGAATTAATTAAGTATTAAGGTAAGTACCCTCATGTACAGTAATATTATGTTGCAGCAATTTGAATTCCTATTTTTAAATCCCCACAGATTTTTGATGATCTTATCTTCGCGTTTTTCGCGGTGGAGATGCTCATCAAAGTAATGGCCATGGGATTCCACGGCAAAGGAACCTATTTGGCGGAGTCTTGGAACAGACTCGACTTCTTCATCGTAGTTGCAGGGTGAGTAAACTCAGGCTAATTATATCCTAATTAATTTTTTATAGTTTTGTTCAACATAGGAATAGATAAGGCAAGAAAATACAAATTAAAGTAACGAGATACATATTTAACCTTCTTTCTTTATAAAATCAAACAAATAAGAGCGGCAATATTCAGTCACTACCTTGGTTATACCACAGCCATCGCAAGGAGATGTTACCTGTTGCTCAGAAAATTCCACCGCCAGACTGAGTACAGAGTAGATCCATTATACGGTTAATGATGCAAAAAGAAAGTAGTACGTCTGGAAATGGTTTGGTCATTTGTGAAACATGATTTAGAACATCATTCTGCATTAAAAATAAAGTTTAGAATTAAAATCTCATATTTTTAGTAGCCGAAGAATAGTGAATAATACTGACAAAAGCATGTTGCAACGAATAGAAGAGTTCATTGCACGGTAAAGTTCATCATTGATGTGAGTTAATAATTAGACAAAGTTTAACCATAAAGAATATTCTGTTTCAATTTATTAAGTTTCATTACGAAATCGTTTTCAATACTTCATTTCAATCCAGTAGAGAAAATTCACATAAAAGATAATACATTTCAAATTCTGTCTAAATTGTTCAACAGCTCTAGAGTCGCTAAAGCTATAATCTATTATGAGTTATGAATAAATATTCTAACTTAGTTCATTATTTGCTATAGGAGCATTTTATAATATTTCTGTAGCTGGATATTTGTATATTAGTACTAACTTTACAAAGAATATCAAATATGTATAAAACACAATTGTAATATTATTTAAAAATTTCTCCATTGATTTGTATACTCGAAAGATAAATTTTTAAAGATTAAATTAACTAATTATCTGAATATATATAATGAAGTGAAATTTATTAAATAAATCGTTTCGTTCAATCATTCTACCTCTCGTATTTTTCCACTTAGCTATAGCAAAGTATAGCCACTATAACAAAGTATAGCCACTATAACAAAGTATAGCCACTATAGCAAAGTATAGCAACTATAACAAAGTATAGCAACTATAGCAAAGTATAGCCGCTATAGCAAAGTATAACCACTATAACAAAGTATAGCCATTATAACAAAGTATAGCCAATATAGCAAAGTATAGCCACTATAACAAAGTATAGCAACTATAACAAAGTATAGCAACTATAGCAAAGTATAGCCGCTATAGCAAAGTATAACCACTATAACAAATTATAACCACTATAACAAAGTATAGCCACTATAACAAAGTATAGCAACTATAACAAAGTATAGCAACTATAACAAAGTATAACAAACAATAGCAAAGTATAGCCGGTATAGTAAACTATAGCCGCTATAGCAAAGTATAACCACTATAACAAAGTATAACCACTATAATAAAATATAGCCTCTATAACAAAATATAACCTCTATAACAAACTATAGCCTCTATAACAAAGTATAGCCGCTATAGACTGCACTCCGGTCCATTTTTAACAACTCCCTAAAAATATCAGAGCATTTCTACTAACTCACCAGTGACATCAGTACTCTAAGTTACCTGTGAGTGGAACTCGCTACTCTGGAGATAGTATCAGACGAGTAGGCAGGCATCAGAGATAAAGGTATAGCTACTCATCTGCATGTAATGAAATAATGCTCTTAAATCATGCTTATGAAGGAATTTGCTCAATGTGATTACCATCAAACTCATATTATTTCAAATATGAAAGTTAATTGAAGGAAGGTAAAGTATATTGGAATGATGAACTCAAATGGATTTTTCAGAGTTAGAGTCGAAGTCTTTCATCTATCGACACTGTTTGTTCAAGACTAAAATCAATAAATGTTGATTGATGGTTGTTTGGTTACCTCAATTCAAAATACTGATAATTTAGACCGAAATTTATGTAATACAATTCCAAAATAATAATAAATAATTTCTTGGCAACCGAACTGATTTGGCCAAAGATATTGATATTATAATAATATTCAATATTATTCATATTACAATAGCTGTGATATTTTTTGCTTACTCCTTCGAAAGCGACAAGGAAAGATCTAATAAGATGCAAAAAGGACAATAATCTGATCATTGGTCTGAAGTTATACAAAGAGAATTCCGCCAATGATTCTTTTCAATTAGGTATTTTGGAGAGTATTTCTTCTCGAACATTACGAAGGTGCTATTTACATTCATTCACAGATCGTTAATTTTTACAGAAAGTTTATCTCTTCCTCAATAACTCCACGAAGTCAAAAGATACCTTCTATTATTGCTCTACCAGGTCACCAGTTACGTCGCTTTAATCTATTTCTTTGCTCTAATTACCTCATCAATTCCAAATCTCACTCTTCTCCATTTCGTAAAATTAGAACGAGAAAAGCTTTTATGTCCACATAAACCGTGGATCTTTTGATTCCTTTGTGAATTCGCCGCATGAATTAGCTCAATGTCCCACCATATCTGGAACTAGGTTTAGTATTCAAGAAATCCTCGAGTCCATTTCTCACTAACAATGTTTGTCTTCTCATTCAATGACGGTAGATTTTATCTCTGAATCTATTGCAGGAATATTTGGAGACACATTTGCTCACCATTATTCTTTATCTGTGGATTATTCTAAAACTCGGGCCAAAACATTCGCAGAGGATGGACAATAGTTTTGGCGTGTTTTATGAATATCTCTTATTGAAGATATTCAATTTTCACCAATTATTGAAATACATTATAAAATATTGAAAAGGAGAACAAAAACACAGTCCTGATAATATATGCAGCATGATAATACTATTTTGTGATATTCAAAGTACGAGATAATTTGAGTTAGAAAATATTTGTTTTGAACGAAAACGTGCCACTAACGGCATATTTGATTTACACAATTAACACTTAATTCCAAACATTTTTTCCATTTTGACGCATCTCTCCGTTTAGAAGTACATTCTTTCCATTCTGACGCATCTCTCCTTTTAGACGTAAATTCTTTCCATTCTGACGCATCTCTCCGTTTAGAAGTACATTCTTTCCATTCTGACGCATCTCTCCTTTTAGACGTAAATTCTTTCCATTCTGACGCATCTCTCCGTTTATACGTACATTTTTTCCATTCTGACGCATCTCTCCGTTTAGATGTACATTCTTTCCATTCTGACGCATCTCTCCTTTTAGACGTAAATTCTTTCCATTGTGACGTATCTCTCCTTTTGACGTACATTCTTTTCATTCTAACGCATCTCTCCGTTAGACGTACATTCTTTCCATTCAAACGCATCTCCCCTTTTAGACGTACATTCTTTCCATTCTCACGTATCTCTCCTTTAGACGTACATTCTTTCCATTCTGACGCATCTCTCCTGTAGGCATGTGTCGATAATTCAATTTCCGTTAACCAATAAAGAGTTGGCATAGCGTCGCATCAACTAATATGAGGGAAACTGATCGCTTTACTAAGTAAATAAAAACCGGTCCAATTCAATTTCAAAAAAGTTATTGTGTTTGCAACAGAGAGACAGACAATACGCTTTGAAGGATTGAATAAATCCTATAATGTTTGTCTACCACTCCGATAGAAATGGATGGACCAGTGTATTATATTCATCTCTTTTTGTTGGTAGTTACATTCTACATGGATATTGGATACATCAAATTAATGATTGCACATGTATTCATTCATTGAATTTAAAATACATTTCAATTGACTAATTTGGACAAGTATTTACATCTGAAACTATGGAAGTAAACAGCAAGGGAAGCTATTCAGCAGATCACGTTTTATAATATTGTGTATAATTCCCCATGTTTTGGTGAGCCCAACGATCCATGATAGCAAACCTGTGTACGCTTCACTGCACACCGTCACAGTAAACACATTTTACTAGAAAAATATTGTCAAGGAGTTGAGTTTAGTTGTGAGGAGATGCAGAAGATATCCCCTCTAAAGTCTTCACCCTATAGTCTTTATAAAAAGGAGATACTCAAATAACAGTTCATGTTACCTGAGGCAGTACACAGTCTCAACAAATGCTATGAAACTGGAATGACTTATAGAGACAGTGATGTATAATTTAAATTACCGACACGAGTAAACTATCTCACCTTTGAAATGATATAGATTTTACTTTATTACTTTAATATAAAAAGTCCATCATTTTCCAACCAATATCTATAATAATGGCTGAAAGTTTATTGAGTGTAAAGAAAAATAGCAAAGAACTAATTTGCACTATACCGTAACGATCTTTTGGGGAAAATATGGGAACTTAGTAATTCTTATTTATTTTTATCTTTATTCAGATTCATTCCCTTTGCAGTATCTCTACACACTACTATGGTAGTATGAGCCAAACCACAATAATTATTGTAGTCAATGCTCAAAATGTAGTTTTGTGTGTTTAGTTCACTGAAAATAGCTAATGCTCAGTTTAATAAACAATGACGTAAAAATATGAATAGACTGTATTAGAAGATATAAAATGAATAGACTGTGTAAGAAGATAAAATATGAATAGACTGTATTAGAAGATATAAAATGAATAGACTGTATAAGAAGATATAATATGAATAGACTGTATTAGAAGATATAAAATGAATAGACTGTATAAGAAGATAAAATATGAATAGACTGTATTAGAAGATAAAATATGAATAGACTGTATTAGAAGATTTAAAATGAATAGACTGTGTAAGAAGATAAAATATGAATAGACTGTATTAGAAGATATAAAATGAATAGACTGTATAAGAAGATATAATATGAATAGACTGTATTAGAAGATAAAATATGAATAGACTGTATTAGAAGATATAAAATGAATAGACTGTGTAAGAAGATAAAATATGAATAGACTGTATTAGAAGATATAAAATGAATAGACTGTATAAGAAGATATAATATGAATAGACTGTATTAGAAGATATAAAATGAATAGACTGTATAAGAAGATAAAATATGAATAGACTGTATTAGAAGATTTAAAATGAATAGACTGTGTAAGAAGATAAAATATGAATAGACTGTATTAGAAGATATAAAATGAATAGACTGTATAAGAAGATATAATATGAATAGACTGTATTAGAAGATAAAATATGAATAGACTGTATTAGAAGATATAAAATGAATAGACTGTGTAAGAAGATAAAATATGAATAGACTGTATTAGAAGATATAAAATGAATAGACTGTATAAGAAGATATAATATGAATAGACTGTATTAGAAGATATAAAATGAATAGACTGTATAAGAAGATAAAATATGAATAGACTGTATTAGAAGATAAAATATGAATAGACTGTATTAGAAGATTTAAAATGAATAGACTGTATAAGAAGATAAAATATGAATAGACTGTATTAGAAGATATAAAATGAATAGACTGTATAAGAAGATAAAATATGAATAGACTGTATTAGAAGATATAAAATGAATAGACTGTATAAGAAGATAAAATATGAATAGACTGTATTAGAAGATATAAAATGAATAGACTGTATAAGAAGATAAAATATGAATAGACTGTATTAGAAGATAAAATATGAATAGACTGTATTAGAAGATATAAAATGAATAGAGTGTATAAGAAGATAAAATATGAATAGACTGTATTAGAAGATTTAAAATGAATAGACTGTATAAGAAGATAAAATATGAATAGACTGTATTAGAAGATATAAAATGAATAGACTGTATAAGAAGATAAAATATGAATAGACTGTATTAGAAGATATAAAATGAATAGACTGTATAAGAAGATAAAATATGAATAGACTGTATAAGAAGATAAAATATGAATAGACTGTATTAGAAGATAAAATATGAATAGACTGTATTAGAAGATATAAAATGAATAGACTGTATTAGAAGATATAAAATGAATAGAGTGTATAAGAAGATAAAATATGAATAGACTGTATTAGAAGATAAAATATGAATAGACTGTATTAGAAGATTTAAAATGAATAGAGTGTATTAGAAGATAAAATATGAATAGACTGTATTAGAAGATTTAAAATGAATAGACTGTATAAGAAGATAAAATATGAATAGACTGTATTAGAAGATAAAATATGAATAGACTGTATTAGAAGATTTAAAATGAATAGAGTGTATTAGAAGATAAAATATGAATAGAGTATATTAGAAGATATAAAACATAATAAACTGTATTAGTAGATATAATGAATACTCAGTATTAAATATGAAAATAATCAAACCTACCACTAACTTACATCTTCTTTTTATTTCTTCTTTGATATATCTTTCAGTTTTTCTGCAGATATTAATGCTGTGCATAATTTACATAGTGTTTTATATTTGATAATGTAATGCTAACTCTAATGTTTCTACTTGAAGCAGTTGGAGCAAACCAATTTGTAAATAATGTCAACAATAAAAGAGGGAGACATTTTAACAAATAACTAACTTTGAGTATAAATACTGTAAACAACTAAAGGGGGTGCGTCTAATTCACATAGTTAATATCTTAACATACGTCCACGGACATTTCGTCCACGAAATGCTTTATTTTGTAGTATAATTATAATGTGTAGTGTACATATTGTTTATTTATATTACTTACAATATTCTGCAATATAAAATAGAAACTCCCATTTTTGATGGTCTTTGCCTAAATTTTTATCGCAATCTTCTTCTGCTCTTACTGGCCAGCAACAGGAAAAAAATTAAACTGAATACTTTATTTTATGATTTCAGGTAGGCCTCGCTTTTATTGTACCTCGGTCTTATAAAATCTGTAATAATAGCTAGGCATATCTCGTATAAATATTATAGTACATAAAGATAGAAAACGGAAACATTTTTTTCTATACATACAATAACTGAAATTATTTGCGGTTTATTTTAACAATAACTACCATAAACATCAATACTATTAGGTACTCAGATTAGCTTATTGGAAGCATTATTGATTCAGAAATTAGTTTTTTATGACAGAATTTTTTAACGCAGTCACTACATAAAATACATACATGTACAATATACTACTAAACAATTGATTGATAATTAAATGTGATATAAAATAAATAGCTAAATATTGGTACTTTTTAGTGTTACGTTAAATTATATAAAAGTAAACACGTCCGTGTTTTCAGACTGTTCCATATTTTCAGACTCTTAATAAAAGCATACAAAATAATTAGTATTTACCTCTATTGTAATTATTTTATTCTCATTCTTACGTTTCCACTTTTAGTCTTGTTAGTACACTGTTATTTCAGTTCCATATTTTAAATACTCATAACTCATTAATTAATGCATAATATTACAGGAGGTAAATAATTTAATATGAAATGTTTCGGCTTAAATCACTATAATAATATTACATATTTATACCTGACTATTAATGTAATAGTAAAAAATAATATGAAATATATCCCATATGCACTTAAAAATACAAAATAAAGCATTTCATGGACGAAATGTCCGTTGGACGAAATGTACGTGGACGAAATGTCTGTGGACCCCTTAACATAATATGATAGATAAACAATAATTTGTTAATGATTTAAATTATTTCGGCTGCAATTATAGTATTTCCTATTTTTCAAAGAAAATTGGGCTTTTATTATTTAGCATGAGTTTGATCGATCATCCGAGAGATGGCGTTGTTTACATTATTTCTAGATAGATGACCTTGAATAGTTAATTGATTTTGAGCGCTAATGCACTAATGCGCTATAGCTACTAATTATTAAACTAGTTCTAAAAGTATTATTATGAAAAGTTTGAGCTATTTGTCTCTAGATCATGCATTACTATTGATGGTGTTTTACAATAAAAAGTTCTTCAATAAGTAATATATAGATGAAAGAGTATTTCAAACTGCATAATTAAATACACAAATTTCATTGAAACACATATCAGCATATATATTTGACTTTATCCACACCCTCCCACTTTCAGAAAACTTTTTTATATGTGAACCAACTGCGCAAAGAAAAGACATTTTATTCGTGCAACTTTTTTGATTTTGGCAGTGATTTTTGAGAAAAGGATGATTTTATAAAATCGTAAATTTTAAAAGAATAGAAGTCAATAAGGATTTATGTTAGAACCAAATCGAAGATAGCTTTAGAATCGTTGTAACATTCTAACAAATTACAGATAGGATTTTCTTCGTATCATTTCCCGTTTTCTTTTGATATGCAATTTTTTATAACTAACCAAAATTTTCTAAAAATCCAAGATTTTCGATTTTGAAATGGCATGAAAAGCAAGTGATTGCTAAAATTTGAAAAAAAAAGTTTCTCTGTTTTGTAAGAAATCGGTCTGGGATTCCAAATCAGTTTTTGGTTTTCTTGTAGCGTGAAAATTCATTGACTTCTATTCATTTTTCGGTGTAAATTCACAATTCACAGGAGAGCCAGAAAGGTATATGTATTTGAGCAAGAACGAGAATCTGTAAATACTAGCCATAAACGTAAAACCCCATTGCCCCCTTTGGGTCATGTATGGGGTAAAAATCATGGTTTTTGACCTTCACCCGCCTCCCTTCGGACTCCCCTAAGGGGATTCTGGTGCTCGTAGCCCCCCAATAATTTGAGACATGAGAGCCCACTACCTAAAGACCCTTTTTCAGTAAAAATAAAAAAATGTTAATTTTCGCCAAATTTGATGGGTCGATCCCCTTAAGTACCAAGGAAATTCACCACCTCCTTGTCATGAGTAATCACCTCCTCTTTGTCATAACTATTCACCACCTCTTTGTCATGAGTAATCACCTCTTTGTCAAGAGTATTCACCTCCTTGTCGAGAGTACTCACCTCTTTGTCATGGGTATTCACCTCTTTACCAAGAGTATTCACCTCTTTACCAAGAGTATTCACCTCTTTACCAAGAGTATTCACCTCTTTACCAAGAGTATTCACCTCTTTACCAAGAGTATTCACCTCTTTACCAAGACTATTCACCTCTTTACCAAGAGTATTCTCCTCTTTACCAAGGGTATTCACCTCTTTACCAAGGGTATTCACCTCTTTACCAAGAGTATTCACCTCTTTCTCTCCCACGTGCATTTCTGTACATCAAATCGCATTAGCTTCCTCTGCGTCATCATAATATGGAAATTTAGTGCCAAACCTTCGAACTTTGATTGACAGCTAACACACCCATCTAAATTGAAATCTTGATCTTTTTCACTCTTTGGTTACAAATCTGAATGATCTGAAGAGCCTAGACAAATGAGTTCGACAGATTGGCTATTGGAGAATGAACTGAAAACTGGTGAACACCTTGCTAAGGTTATCTAAGACAATACTAATATTAAGACAATACATATTAATGTCTAAGGCAATACATATTAATGTCTAAGCCCTAAGGCAATACATATTAATGTCTAAGGCAATACATATTAATGTCTAAGGCAATACATATTAATGTCTAAGGCAATACATATTAATGTCTAAGGCAATACAAATTAATGTCTAAGCCCTAAGGCAATACATATTAATGTCTAAGGCAATACATATTAATGTCTAAGGCAATACATATTAATGTCTAAGGCAATACATATTAATGTCTAAGGCAATACATATTAATGTCTAAGGCAATACATATTAATGTCTAAGGCAATACAAATTAATGTTTTAGGACCCGGTCACACGACTGTTTTTAGAGCGTTCTCAACGTTCCAAAATCGTCCCGTAACATGGATACATATGAACTAACCACCTAAAAATATGCTATAGCTCACAGTAACAGAGTGCTATAGACCTAACCATAGAGTTATGATAAACTACTCTAGAGAGAGGAAGTGTTGCAGCGATTGCAGGACGCTAAGGAAGACGGTGTAAAACCTTATTTTGTTCCAGTTATATCATTTCTCCATTAAATTTTGTTTCGGTTATATCATTTCTCCATTGAAATGACGCCAGATTGCCAGTCACGTGACCCAAAAAAAAAAAGGATTTTAGCGTCCTGCAAGACGCGATCTTATTTTGGCCACTGACTCACCACTTGGACCTAACCACCTATTAGAATGATGCATTAGGGTATATATAAAGTGCATAATTATCATTCACTCTTCAGATGAACATAGAGTGTCAGCGAGGGAGGGTGCGATATTACTTCTGGCATGAAAGTGCAGTTATGTCATGGTGCTTAGTCTGACTAGCCACCTCATATAGAAAAAACTGAGTCAGCAAATGTTACAATTTTTTTGTTTATAGTTTATTTATAACCGAAGTAACGTAATGCAAAAAATGCATAGTATTTAGTCTGAACTCTCCAATCAAGTTATGGTGGTTAGTCTGACTATAACCACTATTTTGTAAACCTAGTATAAAATATTCTGAACAAGCAAATGTTTCTTTTTTTGTTTAGAGTTCATTTACAACAAAAGTAACGTAGTTCAAAAATGCATATAAGTTGTACAGTGACTAAAAGGCTTAACAATAACATCCACAGAGTCAAAGACGCTGTAAAAACGCTGCCCAAAAACGCTCGTGTGACCGGGCCCCAAGAAAAAGCAGAGGTTGAGGGGCTCACTTTGGTGTTAACGTTTTCAAAGTTTGAAGATTTTTTCTTTTCTTTATGATGATATTTAAGTGAGATGAAAGAAGAATAAGAACATGTCATCTCCAAAGGGAAGGCAAAATGAAATATAAAAGTCTCATGATTCTGATGTCCTTTTTAAATCCATTCATTGTATACAATGTTATTGAAGACTTTTTCGGGGCACGTATTTAAATTTTATCCTGTATTATCATTGCCCTAAATATTTCTCTTTATAATAAGCTATAAAGATAAATAAGACTGTTATTACTATTCACTGCTATTAATTATTAAAATTTATAATTTCCTTGTTTCCTTGTTTGGACATATACTTGAAGAAGAAGTTTTTCGCTATAAATTTAAAAATAGTCTGAATTTTATACTTATGAGAAATCATTCAACTGAAATAAGATTATTTTTTCAAATGAAATATGTTTTTATTTCAATTTTATTCTCCGTCGTTCATTTGAACATCTAATTAATTCAAATTTAAATGGCTTAATTCCAATACAAGGTTGATTCAATTACAATATGTCAGTTTTAAAAACAAACATGGCCGCTCACTCTTAATCACCACTAACGGCGCCACTTTTTATTTATATTTTAATAAAAGCATTTCTAAGAGTAACGAATATACTTATATATTACTTAATTAAATATTCTGAATCGATTTAGAACCAAATTTGGCGAAAGTTTAATTAATTTTACCCTTCCATCTTATAATAAAAATATTATATACGGATTTGAAATTAGTTGCACTGATGACTGTAATTAAGCACACGATGACTTTGAAGCAAATCAAAGAAGTTCATGTGCAACCTTTACGAATAAATTGGAATCATTAAAAGATAAATATGTATCCACAGTGACTGATGACTTCAAGACATTAAAAAAGACATCATTGCTTTATCAGCAATGATGATTTCACTCATGGAAAAAAACAATGGAGAAAGATATTACATCCTTCAAAGTGATTAGTGTAGAAACCTAACAGCTCTCCAAATGTACTATATCAATAAAAACTGATACTCTATCTTATTCTAAAATTGTTTTAATTAATATCATCGGTGAGAACCTCGTGCTATTCGGGTAACCCAAAAAGAACATTATTAATAAATATGTCGCAGGTTGGTGTGAATTCGTAAAAATGAATCACTTAACTTAATCACTTTTTTTCATTCCTATCTATAAATAATGATTTCAAAGACTACATATATTTGAACTCTGAAAAAGTATCTTTTATATACTAAGATAGATAAATAAGTATCGTCGATACATGCATCACTACCGGCATCCTCATATCTGTTCTCTTCTATCACCTTTTCGATATCGCCTTTGAGTTTTCTTACGTCGATGCAACCGCATCGCCTTTCTTTCCCATTCTAAATATGCTTCATAAATAATATTTACTAAAAATAATGTCTTCAATATTCTAAAATATGAATGAGGATTGTTTTAAATCTTTATACACTATAAAATGAATTCAAGAGTGATTTGTAATCTTCAGATAGAAGCTACAGGTAATTAAATTGATGAGAGAATTTAATTACTATTTATTATTTGAACATCATGATGGATTTAAGAACATAGTTTCTCTTCATCCCCCGTCGCAATCACCAATCAAACTCACTTAATTGGAGCTGTTAAAGCCAATCTCTAACCTTAAAATGATTTAGAGATGATCGAGTTTATAGCATAACTACAAATAGTTTCTATAGTATGCTTTATTTAAAAATTTATAACTCTTCTATGAATGAAAGGAATGAAAAAAATTAACAAATTACTGCAACGACAAATAATCATCAACACTTTTTTAAAGTTTTGGTACATGCATTACCTTATATTAACTTATATTCTTATATTTTCGTTTTATTTCGAAATTTTTCATATCGTTATTAATGACCGTCAATGCAGGTTATAAAAATATATTATTTTGTTATAACAATATGTTTTAATGAGTTCAACTAATGAATTCTAGACTCCAAACTCCAATAGACATTTCCAATCACAGTGCCTGTATGTGTACCATTGGCATTGTCTAGATGTCTAGAAAAATGCTCTGTTGTTTTTCCTAAATGACAGATATTGAAGTCAGACTCTTGCCAGTCTCTTTTTCGTTCGTATTCACAATCTTCTTCTTTTTTTAAAGAAAAACAAATATTGGCTGTATGAACTTTCGTTTGCTCAGGTGTAATTCAAAACTGGCCGCATTCTCAATTTGAAGAAGATGAAATGGAAGCTTTCTAACTGAGATGAATTGAAATGTATACCTACCTCTATCTCCTCCCTCAAACCAGAATATTATCATCAGCTTAAGACTTACCAGTGAAAGAATCCTAGCGAAAACTCCCTCATTTGATTCAGATTTTGAAGATAGTTTGTTTGAAAATATTTTGTAGGAGGAATAACAACTTTGAACGGCATTAAAGTCACTAAAAGTTTAATTTTTTAATGATATTGTAGGAATATTATATCAATTGCATTGAATGAATATGTGTGTATTGGCTCTAGGACAACTGGTACCCGGACAACTCGCACCCGGACAACTCGTACCCGGACAACTGGTATACAGGACAACTCGTACCTGAACAACTGGTACCCGATTTTCATAATTTCGTGTTAAATGTACCTAATTATAATAACTGAATAAAATACAAGTCCTATTTGTAAGATTTATAGTTAAATGTACATAATTATAATAAAAATTAAAGGCATTATAAAATAACCATTTTTTTTATTGCAATGAAACATACATAAACTGATAATTCAAATGAGGATAAAATAGGAACTTTTATAGAGACTACAATATAGACTACATTACAAAATTCGTATGATCTCACTTCAAGAGTCTTCCATTTCATGATATGTATTTTCAAACATAATACGCGAAAAATATATTAGAACCAACAGTGCTAATTTAATTAAATTAACCTCTTTTAATATACTTACGTTAGCAAAGTTAAATATTAAGTAACCTAGCACAGCTAAAGATAAAATTAAAACTTTTATATAGACTAAAATTCAGACAAACAAGTTTTTCAATTGTATTTCAGGCACCTACACACATTTAACTAAATTTTGAAAATCGGACTTGTATTTTATTCAGTTATTATAAAGAGGTACATTTAACACGAAATTATGGAAATTGGGTACCAGTTGTCCGGGTACGAGTTGTCCTGTATACCAGTTGTCCTGTATACCAGTTGTCCTGTATACCAGTTGTCCGGGTACGAGTTGTCCGTGCACCGTGTGTATTACAATGTATTCCTTAGTCCCTTCGTTGGTAAATATATGGCATTATTATATCGTAGCGAGTTTATTTGAACAGCAAATTGAATCATGGCTATATAACTTAATTTAAGTGCAAGATAGATTGTAAAATGTTTTTAATACTTTTTGAATCCGATTTACAGTACTTAGCATGAAATAAGTACCGTGTTTAACCAATAACAGTTGTACCAAATCATTCTCATTAAAAACAAACATGGCCGCTCTCTCTTTATAACCACCACGTGACGACAGGCTCGCTCTTTATTTTATACTCTATGAAAGCATTTCTAAAAGTAACGAATATTCTAACGATTGATAATTAAATGTTCTGAATCGATTGGGAGCAATTTGGCGAAAGTTTAATTTTGACTGGTGGGCCCCTTTAACCAATTCCTAACTGGCATTTAATAGTAGTGCTCAAAGGCTTTGTTTGGCATTGCAGGGCCCTGGAGTACTGCCTCAGTGTCGAGAACATGAACCTGTCAGCAATCAGAACCATCAGAGTGCTGAGGCCTTTGAGAGCAATCAACAGGATTCCAAGTGAGTGGCAATGACATGGAGTGTTCTAGATTAGCTAATTCACATAATATTGTACCATAAGCTATGCAAATATAAAACATTGATTTCTAGATACCTAACTTGTTATTGGTTAAACCTTCACACTTAATCCTATGGGTCATCATAACTTTCTCTTTTGGAATTTTAGAAGTTCTCCTTTTGTTTTCTACATATTTGCGTTGAGTAAAATTAATAAACATTCGACATATATGTAGGATTACCGACATGTTTATATTACTGTTTCAATTTTACAGGCATACTCCACTTTTATTATGTCTCATGTTTATGACAATCGAATAAGTATGGGACATGTTTTGTCTTTATTTCTCCGATTATTGAAAATATGTTAGGAGTAACTTTGGCAATTTGGTTGTTCATTTTCCGTTAACCTGTTTTCACCGTAACTAATACAGGTGTGATAGATTGATATCAATTTTACAGTAAATAATATACGTTATTTGTCGTAAAATTATTTTTACTCCATCCCGCCTGCATAAGTTACGAACTGACGACTGAGACATCTTAACTGAAAACACCTACCAAATTACCAAAGTTACTGCTAATATATTTTCTATACAAGAAGAAATAAAAGCGAAACATGTCCCACACTTATTTGATTGTCATGAGTGTGAGACGTAATAAGAACGGTGTATGCCTATATTTGCTTTACTCTACTTATTCCCTTTTTGAGCTTTACAAACAGTGTCCTTACTTTGCGCAGGTATGCGCATTCTTGTGATGCTTCTTCTGGACACTTTGCCAATGCTGGGCAATGTGCTGATGCTTTGTTTCTTCGTGTTCTTCATCTTCGGTATCGTTGGTGTTCAGTTGTGGGCGGGAATGCTAAGACAAAGATGCTTTCTCAATCTCACTGAGAATGTCACCAGACCAATAGGGTGAGGAAACCTCTTTCACCTTCATATTTCTCTAGACTGTGCATAAAAGAATATGATCACTTTTTCCAACGAGATATTCATATTTCGTCATTTTTTAAATTTCCTTTTTATAAGAATATTATCAATTTTGGATTATAATTGAATCAATGAAAATTATTTATTTTTCAGCTTATTTTTGTTTGTTTTGCATGATATTTTCTCCTTTTGATTACTTTTTTTCTTGCGGCCTACAGAATAAGCGATCTTCCTCCTACGGTCTACTCGATCAGAGCCAGGTAGAAATTCAAACTGGTTCCAAACTAACTAAATAGCCTTGTACTGGTAAAATAAATACAGCTACTCAAAACAGTCAAAGTAGCTATCGGTAAATTTCCTGCTTTTGTAATCTAGTTTAAAAGTAGAATTTTAAAGGTAAATTATATAGAATTTGGACTAAATTTAAATCCCATGCATTTTACTTTTAGATGCAATGAAATTGATAACATCCCTTGAGGTTTAGAGTCCTTATGAATTAGACTATTTACTGCTATCAATAGTGTGTACCAGTGACAGACAACTTCTGGAAATAGAGTTACAATTAAAACGGAATTAACATTCATTTGGTAGAATGAAAAGTTTTAGAATTAGAGACTATATTTAATTGGTTCTTCTGATCTAATAAATAATAGAATAATTAGTTCAGTTGTTAGAAGGCTTGATAATGTTCGTATTGAAGATACATAGTAATTGTACCTTGAGAGTAACTATCAAAAATTAGAGACACGATATGACTCCAAATATTTACATAAATTAAAAAGAATTCATTTAAATTGAAAGTTCTCTCTTTGTCTATTTAATTGACAGAAAAAATGTTTGCCGTATATTTTATTTTTACAATTTGCAAGAATGGTGATTGGCAGTGTCAATCTAGCGCACTGATTGGCATAATTAGAGTCAATAACTGAATCACCATAATTTATCTCTGTCCCACTGGCTCAATTATTAATTACATCTTTTTCCATTGAGTGAATTAACTACTCTGTTAGTCTCTGATTATTTTCTCTGTCTGTGAAGCTATTGGTCAAATCATAAGTAGATATTAATTAATGAGCACTCAGTAATTTGTTTCCCTTTCATAAATAGTTTTTTTCTAAATAGTTATCATGCTTGTCACAATCTGATAAAAGTGAGTCTCTCATTTCTAAATATCATCTAAGCTCATTCTAAACTCTAAAGCACTTAGATTATTTGATTTGAACGAAGGTAATAGGAAATAGGATCAATGGGAAACTTTCTGATTTTTCAGCAGTCGTGCGTCTGTTCTGAAGGTTAAACCATAACTTCTTTTGCAGAGAAAATTAAACAAATCATACATTGCGTTATTGGCTAAAAAACGGAAAGTTCTCCAAAATGCATGGAACAAATAGATAATATTTCCTCTATAATGAATTTCTCTTACTTTTTAGCTATTATTATTTATTAATAAACTAGCATTGTACATACAAAATAACTGTTTTCATCTCATCGCATACCTTTTCCTTGTTATTTGTTCTGTTCACGCCACATAACTCCCATTTATTTGAGTATTGCAGCGGAAACAATACAATCTAAACAATTCCTTGCCTCGCAGTATTTCGTTTGTTAAGGTCGCCATGAATACATCCATGAGGCTGCCCTGTAGCCGATGTGTAGCCTTACATATTACAAAAGACAATCTGCTTCAATTATTCTCACAGACGAAATATAGAATTTACTGCATGTATATTCAGTTATACAGATTACGCTACATTCTAACTAAAATAAAACAAAAGTCTATAATATTGATGTAATTAATTTATTAATAATTAATGTAATTAATATCCTTGACTCAATACACTGACAGGCCCATTTCGTCGTACTTCAACGTGACGGAAGTGGACAAGGATTACATTTGCACCCTACCAAAGGACAACGGAATGCATCAGTGTAAAGACTTGCCTCCCTCCAAGCATGAAAGTGAGTGTGTGGAGACTTGCCTCCCTCCAAGCATGAAAGTGAGTGTGTAAAGACTTGCCTCCCTCCAAGCATGAAAGTGAGTGTGTAAAGACTTGCCTCCCTCCAAGCATGAAAGTGAGTGTGTAAAGACTTGCCTCCCTCCAAGCATGAAAGTGAGTGTGTGGAGACTTGCCTCCCTCAAAGCATGAAAGTGAGTGTGTGGAGACTTGCCTCCCTCAAAGCATGAAAGTGAGTGTGTGGAGACTTGCCTCCCTCCAAGCATGAAAGTGAGTGTGTTGAGACTTGCCTCCCTCCAAGCATGAAAGTGAGTGTGTGGAGACTTGCCTCCCTCCAAACATGAAAGTGAGTGTGTGGAGACTTGCCTCCCTCCAAACATGAAAGTGAGTGTGTGGAGACTTGCCTCCCTCCAAGCATGAAAGTGAGTGTGTGGATACTTGACTCTCTCCAAGCAAAAAAGTGAGTGTGTGGATACCTTTTTGTATTAGGTGTTAATAATGATGATAAAATTTATCCCTGATTCATTCTCCACCTAAATAACGATAAAGATTTCTTCAGATTTTATCTTCAGTTAATCATTCTAATTTAAGCAATGTAATCTCTTGTTCTAACTCTTTATTTGATTTATTGATGGTAATTAAAGCATCAATTTACGGGACACTACTTGGAATTCTTCCAAATGGGGCTTTGCATCAGAAAGATTTTCTTCGTTCCAACTCCACAACTTTCAAACAAAGAAATGAAATAACTTATGGCTCCCTTGATATCAATTTAATGATTATAATTCTCATTCCATCAACAAATTGATTTTGTATTAGGTGTTAATAATGATGATAAAATTTATCCCTGATTCCTTCTCCACCTAAATAATTCAGTAATGAAAATATGTAAAATATATGACGTTTATTTATCTTCTTAGAAATTTGAATGCGTTATCACAACAAATTAGCCTATAATGGTCAAATAATGCATTATATTATCATTGTGTATACAGTAGCCTTGTTTAAACATATTATTTCTACTATAATGATAAGAAAATACGAACCAGATATTTGTTAAATCAAAACCATGAACTGTAAGCATTTCTTATCTTTGATATTTATATTTTTATTCTGTAGTTGTGAATTGAACTATTAATATGTTATCTATTCATAACAGAAACTGGAGCTTTTTGCAACAAAACCATTCACGATATGTGGAATTTGACGAGTGATACCTGTGTGAATTGGAATCAGTATTACACAGACTGTAGAGCTGGAGACAAAAATCCTTTTCAAGGAGCGATATCTTTCGATAATATTGGCCTGGCGTGGGTGGCCATATTTCTGGTAATAACTTCCCGTTTGACTGTATCATTGGAAATAGATTTCGTTGTTTTCTTAACCATTGATCTTGACCATTTCTTTCTTCTACCGCTTGCAGGTAATAAGTTTAGAGGGCTGGGTAGACATAATGTACTATGTTCAAGATGGCCATTCTTTCTGGGATTGGATATACTTTGTTCTGTTAATTGTTGTAAGTATTGGATAATTAGTATTTTCATTTTGTTGCAGAATGAAAATTAACTTTATGCTTACTACTTTTGATTGTGTTTTTTTCTATTTCAGATTGGATCGTTTTTTATGATAAACTTATGTTTAGTTGTTATTGCAACTCAGTTCTCAGAGACTAAGAAGCGTGAAATGGAGCGAATGAAGCAAGAGAGAGCGCGCTACCATTCTTCTAGCACGCTGGCATCGGGCTCGGACCAGCCCGGCTGTTACGCTGAAATATTAAAATATATTGCTCACTTGGCTAGGAAAGCAAAGCGCAAAATATATTCAAAGTTCAAATCATATAGAAAACAAAAGAACAAAGCTCCAAAACATTTGTGCCTCAAAAGACAAAACAGGAGAAAGTACAAGTTTGAAGGGTGGGAAGTTAAAGAAGAAAGAGATAAGGAAGAAGAAATACCGACTTTGACAATCATTAACAACACTGGCTCTAATACTCATGAAAAAACTCATGACCTAAAGCAAATTGTAGACGAATCTAGAAGAGCAAATGCTAAATTAATTCATAATTTGCTTCCAATTCCATCAGTTGATACTCCAACATCTCCAAGAGGACGAAGATCTTCCGTAATGTTCAATGATGTTGTCCAAATGCACGGCGACACGGGGGATACAAAGAACGTTTGCTTAAGTGAGAAAACAACGCAAACAGACCCGGAACCACCGAAACTGCCTGCAATTGAACCAAGTCCGAAACCCATTAGGTATCAAAGAAAAGGAAGAGGAGCTTCCGGACTTACGTGCGGTGAACTGTTAGCACTGAGTGGAGCACTGTCCGCTGCCTTGCCTACGCACATGGGTGTGGATTCGCAATCAGTTCATACACTGTATTCCTCCTTAGCTAAAGGAGTGAAGCATTTCTCGGCCCCTTCTCTATTCTTCTCAAATGAGGTACAAATGCCTGATACTTGTTCTAACGATTCGTGTGATTCTGATTCCTCGTGGAGTGAGTCTGAAGAGGATTGGAGTGAAAATGAGAAGAAGAGACCCATTCGAAGATGGTGCTCTGCTTTCAGACGTAAGATTCAAGCTATTGTTGATAGCAAATACTTCCAAAGATCAATTCTCTTCGCAATTTTGGTGAATACTCTCAGCATGGGCGTTGAATACCACAATCAAGTAAGAAAACTTTCCCAACATTATATACTGAAAAAAATTGCGAGTCAAATTGACTCAAAATTTGAGTTTTCAGTTTGGCCCAAAACTGGCTCAAAATTGTGAGTCAATTTGACTCATCATAGTATTTTACTCAAAAGCAAGAATCCCATTGACTCCTATTCATAGTCAGATTAACTCAGGTAGAGTCAATTAAGAAAAAATACTCCAATATTGGATTTGCCAGACCTGACTCAAACGATGACTCGAAAATTATTTTCTCAGTGTAACCAGATTTTGATGTAAACTGTTACACAGTCTCCTTCAAATTCATTGATTTCTTTTGTTACATATTTGCAGCCCGATGAATTGACTCAAATTGTGGAGATGAGTAACATCATTTTTTCCGCCGTGTTCGCATTTGAGATGCTTCTTAAAGTCATAGCAGAGGGACTCTTTGGTTACATAGCTAATGGTTTCAACGTTTTCGATGGAGTTATCGTAATCCTAGGGTGAGTTTTTATTAGTGAATATATATATAAGGTCTAAATTAGCTGTCAAATCATCACAATAATAAAAGATATCTCGTGAGTGTATACTATCTTAATTCTAAATGAACATCCATTGATTTTAGAATCGTTGAGATGTACCAGACGTACATGATAGAAGGAGGCAGTGACGAGATGAGTCGCATCACTAAAAACGAGACTGCTGGAAGTGGCTCCAGTCTTTCGGTTCTCAGGACCTTCAGACTACTGCGTATCCTCAAACTAGTGCGCTTCATGCCCCAACTTCGAAGGCAACTATTTGTTATGCTCAGGACAATGGACAATGTTGCCATCTTCTTCTCACTCCTTGTTTTGTTTATTTTCATCTTCAGGTGAGTTGTGAAACCTAGTTACTCCTCCTAGATAATGGTTACTTAGTTTGTTGGAGATAGTATTTCCAATGCCTTTTTCTATTAGAATATATTGATTTTCCTACCATTGAATATTTTCTTCGATTGATTATTATGAGACTATTTTACCTTGTTAGTTTGGTGTGTTTGGCAGATCTTCATTTGTGTCGTGCTCTTTCAACCATTGGATGTTGTCTTCTATATTAGATTTTCATTGCTTCATATTTTACTTTTTCCCAATTTTTTATATTTTCATTTGTTTCTCACAGGATTACCAGTATTTCAAATTGAAAATTGCACCAACACTTTCTTCGTAATTAAAAACTAAATTAAACTCATCTTAAACTCTGCAAAATAAAACCGCCAATGCATTTTTCATATTTTATCGTCGAGTTTTTTCTATTGTGAAAAACTCTAAAGAGTTTCTGGAAAAGCCGAGACAGAGACTTTCTCCATCACTTAGTAGCTAGAGAGATTAAGTGATGCACTCCAAATACAATGAGGTTACACCGAGTTACGTCCATTCCATTGATTGCTCGACTCTATGACGAATATTCAACTGATTCGTCAGTTACTTGGCTAGTTATAAGCTTCGAACGTATCTGTAGAGGCTAGACGGTAGAAAGACATCAAATGATCAACGTACATTGATCATTTGACTGATCAACGTCATGAAACGTTATTTTTTGGTAGACATATAAAATAGTTTAATGTACGTCATGCGAGTAAGAAAGAAACAACGACAAGGGTGGTTTAACATTTTTGTGATCGATATTTTTCTTTAAGGTGACTATTATTGAATATCTTCTTTACTTGCGACATATTAAGGTATAAAACCCACTGCAGAACTCATTCATTTGTATAACTCATGCATAGTCATGTCAGCTACGCACCCTGCCTATCTTCCCTCTATCTCTGGTACTAACTTAATATACGTTACAGTTACTTTTATTTTGCAAATTTTATACTTTTTATTTAATTCAACTGTATGTTCTCATAATCATAATAGCTTTCAATCATTCCAACTGATAATTCACGTTTAAACCTGTTCGAAAACAAATTAATTTGACTTTTTTTTTAAATCTGAAATTTATAATCTTATTAACTGGAAATTGTAAAAAATGTAAAAATCGTTGATTTTTAAGCATCTCATGAGCGAATGGGCCCCTTTCATTTTTCATATTCCTCTTTATTTTATTCCCAACCCATTGGAAAATATAATGGAAAGATAATGGTTATTTGCTAGAGAATATATAAGAGTTTTCGGGGCCGGAGTGCCCCTGGATTTCTCTGGTGATGTGACATTATCCCTCTCTTCTCTTCAGTATTCTTGGCATGAACTTATTTGGGTGCAAATTCTGCAATGAAGTGAAACAATGTGACAGAAAGAACTTTGACAGTCTGCTATGGGCCAGCATTACTGTATTTCAGGTATAATTGTTTTCTTTTTTTGAAATGAGGAGAGAAAATCAGGGAACCTCTGGTCAAACATCGATCAGAGTTCCAATAATGTTCTCTCATAGTAGCCTTTGGTTCAGTCCCAGTCAGTCAGTCTTTAGAAAGTTCTCCTCGGCATCGATTAAGGTGGTACTTACTCTTCATATATACTTGAATGATTTTATCCTATTTACGCTTCCCACCATTTTGCTATATTCTTATAATGTTACCAATGTTCCGTCCATAATATCAAGCTACCATTTGCATCAGTTCACTAATACCCTTTTTTTTACTATAATAGTATGGTTTGTCGTAGTTTTCTTATTATTAATCACAGTCTAGTGTTTTTTCATGATTTGTTTTGCTTCAATATTTAACCTTTGATTTAATGTTCCTGAATCATTCTTTACTCGCAAGCAACATGTTCAGGCACAAACTATTGCTAGAAATCATGTAGTTGTTTCCTAAAGGTAATCAAGAAAAAGGTAGGTGAACAAAATAATAGGTATGACATCCTTTCACAAATAAAAGAGACGCGAAAAATGTTATGCAAAAATGACGAAAACTCAGCTTGTCACTACATCCATTACACGAAACAATTTTGCGTGCCAAACTTTGAGAACATTAAATAATAGTTGAGAGTTCAATTATTGACTCTCTATTCTTTGATAGATAGAGTGACTGGAGAAAAGACACAGCTCGGTATTAACTAATGATCATAAAATGAATAACATAGCATGAAAATAGTGACACGCTCAATTTTTCTGACGGTAATATAATAAGCCGCTCAGTCTAAAAATATCAGTACCCGAAAGTTTTTTACTTTTTATTATTTCCATTATAATGTTTTAAATTTAAACAATAAGAATAATGTAAATAGTACAAGTAATCGATTCGGCCATCTAAATTTCCTTTGAATATTTATTCTCGTTATCTCTTATTTATGTTTCAATCCATTTCAAAAAAATGTATCTATAAGTAACAGTTTCAAAATAGATTTAAATTATATACGAGGTATAAACACACCTCGCGTAAATTAGATTCGAGAGAATCCAGTGCATATTATAAGCTAGATCTGAATGTTAAGGGGAGAAAGACAAAATGCACCGAAAATTACACAAAGTAGGTAGTGGAAGATGATACAAACGAAACTTCTTCATTTCCGTTAAGATCCATTATTAAATTATTCTTTTTATAAATTTTAGCAGTATCTTTTGATGAGTTTAAAATATATTATTACAGAGGGAATATTCCTTTTACCCGTGAAAGAGAAAAATTAGTTGTAGCCTAAAAAAAATGGATATACTTTCAAAGCAATGGAACTTGTATCATTCGAGTTTTCATATCTAGATTGAAAGAAATACTTACTGTAACTTAGCAAATATTTTAGATACTGCTGGTAAAGGTTCACCGACTGCTGCCAATGCATGTTTCGACCGGTAGAAGAACACCCAGCAATGATTGGACGTCAGCTAAATGCCCAGCATTTATGTTCAGCATGCATCGTAGTTTTATTTCAGTTAAGCGTATAATCCAAGTATAATTCATAATGGGAGTATAGTTTCCTTCTTCTTTCCCTCTTATCAGTATCTTTTGTTTGAAAGTTTGGATTATGAATAGCTTCGAATTCTGCTCTGCAATATAGTTGAAAGTACATTTTCATAAATGCTCTAGCTCTGAGGTTTGATATCACTGCTCTGTCTTTACATCTTTATGTTATCTTCTATACGGAGTTTTTTGGCTCGTATATCATGGATTTGATGTAAAATACTCAAGAGAACTTTGAAATAATTTAATGCAAAGCCTTTAGATCGTATCTTGGTTTGTTGCGACCCAAATAGAGGAGAGTGAAATGATAAAAATTTAGTGTATAAATGAACCGACGTACAGCGCTATTTCAAAGGCTAGTTTAAAACGAAAATATTCTTTGCACAATAATGAAACTGTGATCAATAGAAATCTAGACCGTTAATATATATTTCGATAATAAATTTTTTTTCCTATGAATAAAGTAAACTAGATTATGTGCACTCGGTAGAACGCATACCTCCGCCTCCGCTTTGACCCGCTCTCTCCCAAAATTTAAGAAACTGCTAACTGGATAAAAACCAATCGTCCCACCAAGTTTCATGCAATATGGTACAATACTTTTTGAGTTATTGAGTTATAAATGATCGCTTCCAAAATTGTTCCAGATCGTTCCTGGACATTGACAAATTGTACCATCAAATTTCAGACAATTTGGTTAAATACTTTTTGAGTTAGTGAGTTACAAACGGCCTTGACCATTATCTTTGACCTTTGACCCGATCGCTCCCAAAATCTAACAAAATGGTTCCTGTATATTGACCAATTGTCCCACCAAATTCCATGCAATATGGTTCAATATTTTTTGAATTATAAATGACCATGACCTTGACCTTTGACCGGGTCGTTCTTATAATTCTACCAGCAGGTCACTGGACATGGACCAATTGTTTCACCAAATTTCAGGCCATTTGGTTGAACATTTTTTCAGTTATGCGAATAACAAGATGATAAATAAATAAATAAATAAATTCCGATGCGAAGGTAATAAAAGAGACAACCTAAAGAACTAAATGTAGTAAAGTTTATTAATTGGTAAATGAATTCATTTACTCAAAAGAAGAACGTTTCATTAGGACTTTTTAAAACTATATTATCATAACGTTCCTCAATTTAAACTTTAATTAACTTCCTTAATATTAGTTCGAGTTGAATTCGATTCGTTCTAAAAGAATTTCAAAATAAGGGAATTTTATTCGTTACACAAGTGTCAATGTTAATTGCTCAGGAACTTAACACTAACGACTATACAGCAAAAACAGCATTTCCTGAAAAAAAAAAATTTGCATTTACAGGATTTCCTTCTACACCTAATGTTTTCTGATGAAACACATCCACTAAAACACTCACAATTGTAGTTACTGGTGTACTAGTGACCATCACTGTATGGTTAATAGTACACCTCATTCATCTTGCACAACAGTTACTGTGTGGCAACCAAATGGAATGGGGAGAATTTTCGGTTGCTATTTCATTGGTACAAGTGTTAATGGTGATAATTATCTCTATTTACTGCTGTCTGACTGTGATTCTGCTTCTCGATTGAAAAAATTGTTTTTATGCTAGATGAAGCCCGATCTCATAAGTCAAGAACTGTCAGACAGTGGCCGAATTAAAAGTTTCCAAGCAGGTAGATTGATGTAAGTTCAGATGGCGACAAGAACATTAAGTAGCGACCAGGATCACCTGTTCTTACACCTTGTGATTTCTTTCTATGGGGCTTCATCAAGATTAAAGTTATATAAACCAAGGGATAACAGTGAGTTGAAGAACAAAATGAAACCATAGTAACCTGCACTAAACTATGATTTCATTCCGGATTCGTCTAAATAAAGTCACCGAAACAATGGCCACCAAATTGAAAAAAAAGATATAAGGTTAAACATAAACGCGGATAATGAAAATCTAAAGTTTTGAGATTTTCAAAACCAACCGAATTTAAATCGAACCAAGGTACTCGTGGGTTATTTCTCACCACTTTTTGGGTTTCACAAGTGCAGTTGCAGGTTAATTCTGATAAAAGTATGCTGATATATGCATAGAGGGGGCCGTGATGCCCCTGAACCCCCTACCAGGTCATTAAGCAATCACAGATTGTGCAGTACGACAAACTAGCGGATACAACACACTACATATCAAAAAATTTAAAAGACAGAATCCTTAAAGATGTTACGGTTAGATTGTGGCTTCGGAGCGACCCATTCGACTACCTCTAGAGGACAACTCCAAATTCGAGCCTCCAAAATATAAGGACTGTTGTTGTTTTGTGACAAATAAAAAACATTTCAGAAGCAAAAGCTCTATTTTTTTACCCTTTAGTAAACCTAAAAAAGTGGTGACAAATAACCCACAAGCACCCGAACCAATATCAAGGAAGTTTAGAACGTGGAACACTTCGATAATACCCTGTACGTTGAAAAAGCAAAGTGTCTTTGGCTAAGGTATTTACGATCACCATCAATTCTCGTCAAGTTCTTGCGTGGTAGTTCTTTGGCGTGTGATGCTGTGAAGGTTACAGTTACTTCATTGCTACAGTTACTTCATTGCTACAGTTACTTCATTGCTACAGTTACTTCATTGCTACAGTTACTTCATTGCTATTAGCACCAAACTGTGGTCTAAAGGAAGTAAAAAATATATCAATTCGATTTATTTATTTAACATCATTAATTATTTTCTGTATTTTCAACACGCTCATTTAAGGTTAAGAATAATAATATGATTATACTTCAAGGTATAAATAATTATGCTTATACCATAATTATACTATATAATATAATTATACTATATAATGTATAATAACAAAAAAATCAATTATCTTCTCAACCAATCATTGAAATACAAATTTTAATTCATTTTCTTTGAGTTGACGTCAGGAACTCCGTATATCATTCGGTATATCGTATATGACGCTAGGAGATGATGGCAACTATAAATATTTGCTGTGTGTGTATACTATAAAATATAAACAGAATCAGTGGATTTTTTTGTAAAATTAAATAATTAAATGATAAGCTATAGAACTTTTTAAACACTTTCCATTCAATTTCTGAATTTAATCCAATATGACTAACTATCGCAGTGTATGAATACTAATTCACGAGCCTCAATATAAGGAGTTTAGTACAATTCCTTATCATAACAACCGCCATTGTGTTTCTCGTAAATGTTTTCAAGATCTTTGAAAAGATTGCAGCTTAAATTTCCCTAACTGTGATCTTTCATGTGAAACATTTTGTTGAAAGAAGCCGAGAGCAAAGTTTGCCTTAGCATTCCTTATCACTAAGTTATAACTCAGCGCTATTATGCTGCAACAAATAAAACTACGGTAATGTGTCTCCTAGATAGAGTCATGAACATAAAAAAAAAATTCTGTTACTATTTCACTAAATCTCACACACGCATCTCCAGCTAAATTGCTCTGTTAATTCTAATTTGAACACATCCTGACTTTAAGTTGGCCGAGACTTTGTTGTTCAAAGAGAATAAAGGAGAACGTTCACATGAAGCAGGTATAAAGAGATCTGAATTACAGTCTCTCTCCTAAATCATGTCCTACTGATGCATCAATACTCCTGAGCATCCTTACAGTAACTATTGGAGATTACATTTCTTAATTTCATCTACTCTCCATAGTATATTTTCCTTGACTCAATAGAAATAGCATCATTGGATAGGAGTGGTGTGTCTTTTGCCTAGTAAGCCATCTCCCTTATTGGCTTGGCAGAGCATTATCTCACGTGCTGCAACTTCAGAGCTCCATGTCAAGACTTTCCAACCTTTGTCTATAGTTTTGCTTTTGAAGCAGTAGATTAACTTGATGAACTGTAGCGAGAGAAGTTAATGAAGGAGATCCACTTCACCTTCATCACCTTATTCAATATCTATTAGCGCCTGTCAAATTTTAATATTTGAAAAACATTATGAATAGATTTGTTATTTATATTATTAATAGTTATAGCAAGAGAAGACTTTTGGGATTTTATATCTTGATCGTTTCTCTTGCGTTCAATTTACTAATTAGCTTCAAAATGTTCACATAATAACTAGATGCCATTAAATCTATAAATAGCAGTCAATCACAATGCTATGAGTAATAGAGAATGTAGGTAATTTGACAATCTGATAAGACTTACCGTCCTATTTGATAAACTATTTAAGCCATCTCCTTTAACTCTTGGACACTTTAAATTTGTAACAGAGAACAATTTCTTCCAGAGGTAATTTAATCGTCAACTTTTGGAATCCTAAGTTTATCACTTAATGTACAATTTTGGGGACGTCACAAGTTTTGGAGATAATGACAAACCGTATAAAATTCCTATCGTAGACCTGAAAAAGGAATTATGTTTACCATATTTAGTGACAGAATTTTGTATTATTATACAACAGTGAGTGAGCTAAAAACTTTCTATTACTTTATTGTTACATTATATGTGAGTGAGCACTGAAATAGACAACTAATAATGTTCAAATTGGCACTTTTTGTTTATATTTATATACCTCATAATACCGCTCATAGTAATTAAAATGACCTAATGACGTTGGCGAAGAACTTTCAATCCAAAGAGATCAAGAATGATCGTTTGTGGTATTTACTTCTCGACGTTCTGGTCTTTAAGGAATCATAGCTGTCAAAATGTTTCGCAATGAGAGATTAATGAGACCGATTATCGTTTGGAAACCTTCGGAGATTGATATTATCAATTAGAAGTCTTAACTATAGAAGATTGATGACTTCATGTCTAATAGAAGCTTATATTGGACAACAGGTGGCGCTCTGATGCTCTGTCTTTGGGTGGTGGTAGCAGAAAAGAATATTTGCAACATTTATATTAGAATTTTAAGTCCTACTGAATTGATATTATTATGCTAAAGTATTCGAAGTATTCACATCAAAATATTGAAAGTTATTCCTTATAACTGTCATAGAGAACAGGTTTGAGATTCTGATGAAAGATGATTTTTATGAAACCAAAGATTGCAGTCTTTGTAACTACAATTCATAGATCCTTAGTTTCTCAAGTAATATGTTCTTCGATAGAATCAGTTGCCGATTTACTTCGCATCTCTGTCTCTCTAGAAGCGTTAGTTTGGACAATAGAAAATGATTTATTTCGGAAGAAATCAAATCTACCAAGCATTCTTTAAATAGGTACTATTTTACATTCTCTCTGTAAGTATCAACACAAAATAGTCGCCAATTTCCACGGATAATTTGAACCTAACAGTACAACAAACAAGATAATCAATAATAGTTTGTCCCCTCAAGATCATTCTTTGCTGTTTTAATTGGTCTATTTTGCAATTCCTTTAGCTCTTTAAAGTTCAAATCTGAGTTGTCTTACACTGACAAAGTGTCTGGTGTTAAGCATGTGTTTCGGTGCATTATCCATTGCTTGAATTGTCAATTACAGCTCCGTCTCGTGTGTTTAAATCATATCAAGTAAATCACTCTTAAATATTAATGTAAAGCCATCATCCTGTAAAGTTTTTACTTATTTTTGAATGCCTTAATTCTATTCTAGCACTGATACCATCTTTTACCTTCTCTCTTATCTTCTCTCTTATCTTCTCTCTTTTATGCTCTCTTACCTTTTCTCTTATATTTTCTCTTATCTTCTCTCTTATCTTCTCTCTTATCTTATATCTTATCTTCTCTCTTTTATCCTCTCTTACCTTCTCTCTTATCTTCTCTCTTATCTTCTGTCTTATCTTCTCTCTTATCTTCTCTCTTATCTTCTCTCTTATCTTCTCTCTTATCTTCTCTCCTACCTTTTCTCTTATTTTCTCTCTTACCTTCTCTCTTTTATCCTCTCTCCCCTTCTCTATTATCTTCTCTCACCTTCTCTATTATCTTCCCTTCTCTCCTAGCATTAGTTTTCAATCTTCTTAGCTTGAATGGTAGTTTGCCGAAAGTTTTTAGTCTCAGGTTTCCACCCCCTCTGGTATCTTCAAATACAACAGTTCATTTTCTCGTATTTGACCGTTTTATCTGTTTAGCATTTCCGTGCAACCAGACTATATCTTAGTAGTGTATGTAAGTCATGTGTTAGATGGTATTGCTACTCTTCTTGTCAATACATTAATCTAATCAATATTCTCTGCCTAAATAATCTATTTCAATACTTTGCCTAATCACTTTGAAATATCAAATATGTTACTCTAATTCCCTTTAATATTGTAATTCTCTTCATACAGGAAATTTTAATTCACCTTTGTGTCTTTATAGCAAGCAATAAAACTCCCCCTCTACCATTATAACAATTAGGATTATTCTATTATAGAAATAACCATTAAAGGAACTTTATTGGAGAAAAGCTTAGATGTTAATGTGTCCTATCGTATTAAAATATTAATAATAATTACCTTCAGACTAAATTAACTCGAATTTACTGTAAATGAAAGCGCCATTAAAAACATTAATAAACTTGTTAATTACTGATAAAACATGAAAACCTAATGGGAACTATATATCTGTTGAAATGTTAGATATTGAAGAGTAAGATTGTAGGCAATATATGGGGTAGGTAAGAGTGTAGGCAATATAAGGGGTAGGTAGGAGTGTAGGTAGTATAAGGGGTAGGTAGGAGTGTAGGCAATATAAGGGGTAGGTAGGAGTGTAGGAAATATAAGGGGTAGGTAGGAGTGTAGGCAATATAAGGGGTAGGTAGGAGTGTAGGCAATATAAGGGGTAGGTAGGAGTGTAGGCAATATAAGGGGTAGGTAAGAGTGTAGGCAATATAAGGGGTAGGTAGGAGTGTAGGCAATATAAGGGGTAGGTAGGAGTGTAGGCAATATAAGGGGTAGGTAGGAGTGTAGGCAATATAAGGGGTAGGTAAGAGTGTAGGCAATATAAGGGGTAGGTAAGAGTGTAGGCAATATAAGGGGTAGGTAAGAGTGTAGGCAATATAAGGGGTAGGTAGGAGTGTAGGCAATATAAGGGGTAGGTAGGAGTGTAGGCAATATAAGGGGTAGGTAGGAGTGTAGGCAATATAAGGGGTAGGTAAGAGTGTAGGCAATATAAGGGGTAGGTAAGAGTGTAGGCAATATAAGGGGTAGGTAGGAGTGTAGGCAATATAAGGGGTAGGTAAGATCACTCATTGCTCTTTTTTTCATCTCATTTTATTATGTACTGAGTTTAATTTCACATGATATAGTTACTCTATTTACAAACAAAGTCAATGAAATAATTCTAAGCTCAAAATATCTTCAGAAAAGAGTTCACTAGAACAAAATAAAGTAAATCATATTTGGGCAGAGTCAAAATATAGTTTAAGCAAAATAAAGCTAACCATTAATTGGCACTGAAATCACTCATAGATACCATATGGAAAATATACTGCCAGAGGTATACTGTCAGAGATATACTGTCAGAGGTATACTGTCAGATATATACTGTCAGAGGTATACTGTCAGAGGTATACTGTCAGAGATATACTATCAGAGATATACTGTCAGAGGTATACTGTCAGAGGTATACTGACAGAGATATACTTTCAGAGGTATACTGACAGAGATATACTTTCAGAAATATACTGTTAGAGATATACTGTCAGAGATCTACTGTCAGAGGTATACTGTCAGAGGTATACTGTCAGAGATATACTGTCAGAGGTATACTGTCAGAGATCTACTGTCAGAGGTATACTGTCAGAGGTATACTGTCAGAGGTATACTGTCAGAGATATACTTTCAGAGGTATACTTTCAGAGATATACTGTTAGAGATATACTGTCAGAGGTATACTGTCAGAGGTATACTGTCAGAGGTATACTGTCAGAGATATACTGTTAGAGATATACTGTCAGAGATATACTGTTAGAGATATACTGTCAGAGATATACTTTCAGAGGTATACTGTCAGAGATATACTGTCAGAGATATACTGTCAGAGGTATACTGTCAGAGGTATACTGTCAGAGGTATACTGTCAGAGGTATACTGTCAGAGGTATACTGTCAGAGGTATACTGTCAGAGATATACTGTCAGAGGTATACTGTCAGATATATACTGTCAGAGGTATACTGTCAGAGGTATACTGTCAGAGATATACTATCAGAGATATACTGTCAGAGGTATACTGTCAGAGGTATACTGTCAGAGATATACTGTCAGAGGTATACTGTCAGAGGTATACTGTCAGAGGTATACTGTCAGAGGTATACTGTCAGAGATCTACTGTCAGAGGTATACTGTCAGAGGTATACTGTCAGAGGTATACTGTCAGAGATATACTTTCAGAGGTATACTTTCAGAGATATACTGTTAGAGATATACTGTCAGAGGTATACTGTCAGAGGTATACTGTCAGAGGTATACTGTCAGAGATATACTGTTAGAGATATACTGTCAGAGATATACTGTTAGAGATATACTGTCAGAGATATACTTTCAGAGGTATACTGTCAGAGATATACTGTCAGAGATATACTGTCAGACGTATACTGTCAGAGGTATACTGTCAGAGGTATACTGTCAGAGGTATACTGTCAGAGATATACTGTCAGAGGTATACTGTCAGAGATATACTGTCAGAGGTATACTGTCAGAGGTATACTGTCAGAGGTATACTGTCAGAGGTATACTGTCAGAGGTATACTGTCAGAGGTATACTGCCAGAGGTATACTGTCAGAGATATACTGTTAGAGATATACTGTCAGAGATATACTGTCAGAGGTATACTGTCAGAGGTATACTGTCAGAGATATACTTTAAGAGGTATACTGTCAAAGATATACTGTTAGAGATATACTGTTAGAGATATACTGTCAAAGATATACTGTTAGAGATATACTGTCAGAGATATACTGTCAGAGATATACTACCAGAGATCTGTTTATTCGAAACGACACTCAAAGTTTTTTCTTCAAATTGATATTACTCCAAAGAGTAGTTTGCAGTCTATTTACACAGTAAAATAAATATCATTCATAACTAAATAAGTTGCTAAATAGAGTTCTTCAGAATGCAGTATATGGTTGTCTCGCCCTTTGAAAGCAGAGCACTAAACTGATGGCACATTGGAGACAAACATTGCTTTGTAGTTCTCCTTTATCTGGCCATATATTCTCTATATTACCCTCCTCTTATAGTAATGGATGAGAAAAAAACTGAGAAAAGTTTTAGAGGACGAATTTGCATGTCAGCATTGAGAGCCGCCATTTTTTGAGAACCAAAGAGACTTATCACCTCGTAAAATACTTATATAAATGATTTTTTGTAAATGATATCTCTCCTAAACTCTTTTGCTCTTCACTTTGAGTTGCTAAGTTTTAAATCAAACAAAGATTATGTTACCAGACCTGTGAAACTCAGAGCAGATTCGTATTTCATAATGAAAAGTAACTTCGAATCGTTGAGGAAAAAGGCGAGTGTATCTGAGAATAGTGTCATGTTACCAGTTAGCTACTGCTCTACTGACTTAATTCAAACTGGAATATCAACTGATAAATATACACAATAATCCCACAGCTTGTGCTATGAAAAAAAGAGAGCCAGCCACATTAGTATGTGTGTCATATGAACTATCAGTCTAAGTAATTCATCATCTTTTACATACAATATAGACCATAATACCCTCACAATCATAGAGCCAATTTCGTAAGTCGTTCTGCTGGAGTTTTGACGTCACAGACAGCTCTCATTTGCTCCAATCAGAGTCATTCATAAGGCGATAGAAAGGCTCTGTTGACAGCCTTATCGCAAATATCCCGAGGCAACAGATAAACAGAAGGCTCCTGAAACTCACAACAGGAAGCTGTTGGAACTTGTAAATGGTCTCATAGGATACACGGCACGCCTCTTATTCAGTCCGCCAGAATCGCGCTACATCGTGTGTCATCATTTCGAGAGAGATATCCCCACATTGTGAAGGAGTTTCCAGAGATGCTAATTCACAAGACAATTTTAGAGTGAGATAATTCTAGCGCTATCTTCACTCAATGATAAGAATAATAATTCTGTGAAAGTCATACTGCAGAATATTGCGACTCAGATGACTCTATAGAACAACATTTAAGAACAGATGGAAGGACAGAACTGCTATTAGATATAAATTAATGAAAAGTGGTATTCTGTAGTACCAAAGTTATCTAACGCTTAAAAAAATTGCATAGCAGCGAGGAATTCGTTATTTGTTCAGAACTATGGTGATCTATTCCCCTAACAGTGATTAGGACAAAACTTAGCAGAGTAAAGTTAACTGCATCTCCATGTAGCACGGTAACGATGCACAATGTACAGATATCTAACAAATGAATAGCCGTTGCAGACTAATGAAGGCAATGAACACTAGTGTGGTATTGTGTTCTTAATGAGAACGCTAAGGACTAACACTGTCACTCACTCGCCCCTTACAATGACAACGCATAAATATCGGACAACACATATTACACATTCGCATTCTTATATATATTATCAAAAAATAAAAAACACTTATTTAAAAACATTATTCTATCCAATTTTTAATAGAAGATATTTTTAAAATACAGTGTTTTTCACTGTTCGAGAATACATCTTTTCACCACTTTAGTTATTGTGAAATTACATCTTCAAGCTTGAAAGAAGATTAACCTAATGATAATTAGTAAATAACTAAGATAATGTCAGACTCCGTGTTACACTCATATAATGAACTAATTAAAGGTAATGAAATTAATGCATAACATCTCTAGACGCATAGCTAGTAGTTGCAAATATTGTACAGTAGCTATGAACTATATAATCAGGTCACATAATTTCATTAGTTGCAAATCGTCATTTCCAAAACACTTACAAAATACATCAATAAGTATTTCCATTAGTAAATTCACGTGGGAGCAACTGAACATTATCTCTTCTTACGTAGGTTATTTTAAAACACGCCTCGAAATTGATCGAATTGTCATTCTTAGATTTCAGAGGAAAATGGAACTTAGTTTTCCCTTTGGAAATTTACTTCTACTTATCACTCAGAGGCAGACGGGTAGAAAATATGAATTTTCTCCCCTACTGCGAATATAAAGGCTTTGTCCGTGGCATATTTGATGTATGGCCTCCTGTGGATTGCCATGTTTGGAAGATTTTCTTCGTTACCGTTACTTCAAACCATAACCTCAGGAATGATTGGAATATTCAGGAATGTGATGTGCCTAATAATATCATCAACGTTTTTGTCGTCAGGACAATGCATTTCTTCTTCATAAAATTTGTCAAATTTGTTGCTTGAATTGTTTTATGTTCCAGAAAACTATTGCCGTTTTTCTTGTTATTGAAAATTGGTCTATAAATCATGGTATGAATTCATAAAATTTACATGAGAAATTCTGTACTTCAATTGAATTTTCTAAAAAAATTATCTTTGATAATCAAAATTGAAAACTGTTATCACAAAGTTTGGGAAGATGTTAATTTTTTAAATAATTCACTGATTGTTGATAACGACAGTCAAAAGTCACTTTTTGAGCACATTACTCTTATAAATAGAAGAAGACTATCAATTTGGATAATATTATCAAACGAGATTATCATAGTTACTACTGGGATGAAAATTTCTTATATTATATTATATAAGCATTAAATTAGATTTCCTTTTACGTTGAATAGACCTAATGCCTTTATCCTGAGTTTATCGACTAGAAAAATAAAAGCCTAGCATCTGAGGGTAAGAAACCTAATGCCTACCTGTTTAGACTTGGAGAAAACCTTTCAAAAATAAACCACAGGAAGAATCATATCTTCCAATTAATAGTTATTTTGAACTTATCAGTATAACTCAGCCATCAGATTACAAACAATGAAAATGAGGATGATTAATATCAATGATGAGTTACTATTATCAAAATGGTGAATTACTAAAATCAAAATGGCATCTATCTCTTCTTCGAGACAATTCATGCAAATTGAATAATTCGATGCCTGTAAATCTTCACGCCCGTACATTATTTATGCAGTACTAGTCAAAGAGAAGGCGAGCAATATCCTACATCCTTATCTACTTATTGCTCTCGTCTCTGGACTGCATTCATTATATTTTCTCTTAAAGGTTTTATCTCTTTCTCACTCTTTGTCATTTCACTTTAGAAAGGGGGAAATTTAGCAAAAAGTTTTTAAAAAACTGATAGATTTTAAGATGGAAGTTAGGAGGTGCAAATGGTTCTAAATATTAGTTGAATTGGCTCTGATGAAGGAAATACGGTTATGTAGAAACATAAATCAAATATAATTCAATAACTTTCTTTGGTAGATACTCGTAATAATTTACCCGGTAAATAATCCTTATACTATCCCTGCACTTCATAGAAAATCAGATCAAACTCTTCGCATTACTAGTCGTTTTTCACTCAATTTTCACACTTCATATCCTAAATGTACTACATCAGTTTTGATGTAAATTGAATTATCACTTCAATATTTGTTTTCATTCTCTATCTTTGTTATTAACAATTCTACTTGTAATGTTGTACCCTTTTAGATTAAATTTGTAGATTCCCCACTAAAAGAAGTACTTGTAGAATATACAAATTCGTATAATCTTGTAAAACCTTTTGGAAACCATACATATTGGAAGGCTTTTTTCATTAACTTTCTCACATAGAGATTTTGACTTATCTGTCAAACATTGATGGCTGTGATAAAAAAGAGTGAGCAAAGACTGCATTGGTCTTTCCAGTGTGCTTGGTATGTTGCTCTTTGGAGGAAAGTTTTGCATGAGACCAGATGGCATTACGGAGTGTACTTGTCAAGAGATTCTCGCAGAAAACTCTTACTGTCGGTGCCACAGGATGCACTTCAACAATCTTTTATGGGCTACTGTGACCGTTTTCCAAGTAAGTTTAGCCTCTATTGCTGTGTGATAGTGAAGAAACAAATGGAGTTCTTCAATTGTAGTCTATATCAGCTCATCTTTTTAATCTGTCAAAATTTGGCAAAACCTCCGATTATCTGCCAGCTTAGATAAACTGCTAAAACAAGTCGAAAAGGTAATACATGTAAGAAATGTGAATTTTATAGTCATTGGTGTTTATATTATTCTAAATGTTTGGTTTTCTCAAATCACTGAAATCATAATTCTTATCGTACATTTATAAATATTTTAATTCTAAGTGTTTTTTTCAATGTATAGTTTCATATGAAATTAATTATAACCAGAACTCATAACCTTAGATGCATTCAAACATTGCTTAAACTGAAACAGATTTTAACTCAAGAGGACTGGAACGTTGTCTTGTTTAATGGCATGGAGAAAACGAGTCACTGGGCCTCACTCTACTTTGTGGCACTTATGACGTTCGGAAACTATGTTCTCTTCAATCTCCTCGTTGCTATTCTGGTGGAAGGTTTCTCTGCTGAGGTTAGTTAACAAATAATAATTAATATCTTGTGTGAACTTAATACCGAAAGATAAAGTCATGGTGAGGACATCGAAAATAAAGAGGAACCCAATTTAATCTATTATGACTCTGCCATAACTTTTTCCTTTAGGTTGTACCTAGTAATGGCTAATCCGAGGCGAATAGGAATTTTTCCTATCTTCTGGAAAATAGTCCGTATGTTTGTTAGTGATTGTCCTATGTGTAGAATAGTTACCTACGATTATTGAAGCATAATAACTTTAGACCTGACTGAATTAATAGCCAACTGAGTGTCCTCAGGTATGATATACCAATTCTCTTATCCAATATAGTTGATCGATCAACTTACTGTTGAGTACCGTAGATTGGAAAAATATTCTTTCGCATAATTCTAAAGCATCTTATTTTTATTATACTACATAGATATTAGATTATTTCATTCAACTATATATGATGATTAGATAGCTTCCAGGTATAAAATATTCATCTTTTTCTAGATATTAGGACAGTAGTTAAGCAAAGCGAATAACCCAACGAATACAGTTTGATACCCTGCTGTAGATTCTTATAGCTACAGTATCCATCTTAGAACTTGTGGATCATCAGCGAGTTTTGCATCCCAATGAATTGCAATCCCTTTCCACCTTTATTTTATTGACCAAAATTTGAGAGAACGAGGAATTTATGGGTGCTTGTCCTTAGCGTCACGAAAGGGCAGAGCGAGACCAGCGCAAAGAAGATAGGAGACTCAGGAGACTACAGAAGGAGCAGGAGGAGTTCGAGAGACAGCAGAAACAGGCTGCTGAGGCCTCTGTCATTCCAGAGGAGTACTGTGAATACCTTCCTCCTGTTCTGGAAGATGTTGGCAGGTCTGAGGACAGTCAGGCAGTCTCCAATAGTAAACAAGAAAATGCCCCACAGGTCAATATTTGGATTCTTTAGCACGAACAGCATGAATCTCTATTCACTCTCCCTGTAAATAATGGAATAGATATGTGTTAAGAACTCTACTCCATAGTAAAGAATGGTGTCTTCTTCTGCTAGGCAGTGCACAGAATGTATTGTTGTCGTTATTTGTCGATATTGCTCCCATATTTCTATTTCGTATATATGTAGTTAATATGCCCTTGCATGATATCTTCTCATTTGATCCTTTTTCAAGTATTTCTATCAGTATTTGCATGAACTATGTTCAAATAGCTCCAATATAAATAATTGTTATATATAATAAACTGCATTTAGATGTCACATATGTTACTTGTTGCGTAATAAGAAAGTAAGTGTTGAAAATTTATTATCTATTCCTGTACACCAAAAGTGTACTTTTCATTTTACAATGTATCTTCTAATGATGTTTATCTCTTTAAAAGCTAATGTATTTGAATGATCTTTTTGGTGTATAAAGTCACCCAATCATTATAATAATTTATCATTGCAAAGCATCAGCAGAATCCTCTTCTCTGCGAGTGATTTGCCTTAAAGGATCGCTAAAGAATTTAATCTGATGTCGCCATGGAACTCTCAAAACAACAGCTGATAATAATCGGCAGATATTGACAATAACAATATCGTTATCTGCAGAAGACTTAGATATTTTCCAGCGGAATAGCCAATGATTGAAATGAAGATACATTTATTGATTATTATGTGAAAAAATGATCGACGTAAATCTAATATCTGTATCTCAGTTTTGCAAAAATGAGTTGCTAATGCATGAATGTTGTGATTGATTATATTAATAAAATAACCATGGAATTTTGCAGCATGAATGTTCACAGTATAGAATGTCTCTTATACAAATAATTTTTATAAGATATCGTGGTAAGGAAATCCCCATATTTCTCTGGCAAATAAGACAGAGGCGCTGATGATGTTGGTACAGTGCTAATGATGTACTTCCTATATTGTCACTTATTGCAATTGCTTGCCGTTGTGTATTTATTTACGATTGCTGTCTTTCTTTCGTTTGCCTAGCTGACTAATTTCACTTTACAGGAAGAGAAGAAGTTTTCCGAGAGCAGCGTTGAGAGCGAAGGAGAAAAGAGTCCCGCACAGGAAGACAAAATCCCCCTCGACAGGGTCAAGGAGAACAAAATGCGGCAGAAACTCATGTGTCACGAGCCGAAGTCAAACCTAGAGAAAGGTAAGTAGTCACAGATCAAGTTTTTGAGACACATTTAATAGAAAATAGATAATAACACCTTGTTTTTCGAATCAAACTAAAATATAATAATTGAGTGCTCACACTTTGATCTCTTCAAATATTAGGTAGAAATTACTGTAGGTAATGTACTTAATTTACAAGCCTTCTTAACACATCTTAAGCTAAGCATTTGATTCATTTAATTAACACTAAGGAAGTTTAATATATTCCCATCCGCCATATTGCTAAAACTTTAGTACATTGTCAATTCAGAATCTTTTGTATGACTAAATTATTTCCTAGTTCAATTTGATTAGATATACTCTAAAGTTGCTTTTCTTTTGAAAGACTGTATAATAACACTATATTGTTCGAACGTTAAGAAACATTTCCTATGTCTAAGAATATTACATGGTGAGCTATTGTGGGTGCTGCACATGGTCTTTTCAATGGTCCAACTGTAAAATCATCGCTACCAATTATAGTTTTATAAGATCTATGGAATGGTGCAAGTATGATTTATAAATTGACATACTTGCATCTAGGATTAAATATGAAGTTATGAATTCTATTACTAAATATTTACATTTCTATATGTTTGAATATTGAACGTTTTGTGTAATATTTTCTGTTTTTTTTTTCTGCACACATTCTAGTTATGTCAACTCGATATTCATATAACATTTTTGTTGCAGAGCATCAGCTTCTGCAACTTCCAGGCAGTTCGCGGTCAGAATCTGGACATCATTTGCCCCCTTGTCAACTGCCGCGGCCTCTGATCACCCACACAGTGGCCACACCTCAGGTAAACAACTACCCACCAATCATCACAGTGTGTAGTTACTAATTTGGAATTTTATCAGAGACAATATTCATAAAAATCCATTTTCAATATTCTTAGAGATTTTTTCTTAAACTTTGCGATTTGATAATAATAGAATATTTTTGGACAGGGTTCTCCTCACACGTCAATTGATTCAAGTCGACAGATAGATCTAACTAACAGACTAACACCAAGACAACTGAACACAGTTTCTCCCGCAGATCATCAGGTGAACTTAACAAAATTATTTTGATAGTTAATGAAATCAATATTTTCTGATGTGCAATATGAAATATATATCTCATGTGTGTAACATTAAGGTGCTATTCTTTGGTTTTCATGTTATTTTTGGTTAGTGATCTGATCGATAGAATTTATAGATTGGTTTTATGAGAGTTCTAGTTATAAGAAAAAGTTTTCCAATGACTATTTCAACAGGTCATTCTCCGCTCTCCGTCCATCAAGAGTAATGCTTCCTGTCATTCACCTCACTTTTCTCGATGTCACTACCGCCATTCCCGTCAGAATCACTACAGAGGGCACCACGCTGTCATCAGTCCGAACTACAGAAGAGATTCCCTCTCTCCAAATGACTTACCAAGGCGATACAGTCTAAGTCCTGCTCCGAGGTAAGCTATCAGTTATTTCTGACTTCCTTAATTGATATTTATATGAAATATATTATAGAGCTTAGTACTAATTACCTCATCTTCATAAAGTACGAGAGAGCGAAGTCACAGCGGGGGTAGTTCTTCAAGACGCTCCTTCCACAGAACATCCTCTTCAAGAAGGAAGAAGCAGAATGGCTCATCTCCTCCCTCAAACCGGTCTTCATTCAGACATAGGCATTCAAACAACCATTCTTCCAAGCCATCATCATCAAAGTACAACAATCTAAATAATAATGTTGATTCCGAATCAGAAGATGAAGATAGAATAGAAGGAGTTGCACTCAACAATAGCATTGTGTTCAACAACAACGTACTGAGTGTCGGGGGACACCAGAACAGGTAAATCATATTATTTAATGGTTATTTTATCCCACAAATATTTACCGATTCTAAAAGTATTCATCATTTGTGTAGGAGATTACTATTATCTTAATCAATTGCCTTTTCTAATGACAAGAAAATGTCATAAAAAATGTAATTGGTTAAACAAGTACAGGTTTCATTGAACATGATTTCATTTTCAGAAGAGCAATTCTCACTCAACAAAACAGCATCGGATCTCCACGCAGTCCCTTGAGTCCTCAGAACAGCATCCGGTCATCTCATTCACGCCAACCATCAGTGAAAGGAAGAGTGAGTTGATAGAAGTTATCGAACTCTAGCAGGGAGTTATATTATCTTACAACAAAACAATGATGACGATATGTTAATACTTAATCGAATCTGTTGATGACACCAATTGTTTTCTATATCCCCAGTTATCAGTACATGGCTCGATTCCTGAATGTGGGTTAAAATTAAATAATTTGAACGACCCAAATAAGTTGGATATCGGACAAGATGATTCCCTAGACGAAGAAGATGATGAAGAAGAAGTCAAGGAAGCAGCACCTGCAGATTCTTTATCTTACAAAATTTTTGGATTCTTCGAACCAAAAGGTTGTCTCAAGGATAGATCAGACTATTCGCTCTATTTGTTTTCTCACACTAACATGTAAGTAATAGTTTTATTCTAATAGTCCAATACTTACCATATTCAAGTTCATCTATGAATTTTTTAAATCCATAAATGTTCTCTCTTCAGAATCCGACGATTAGCGCAATACTTGGTAACTAAAAAGTATTTCGATAGCGTCGTTCTGTTCTTCATTGGGCTCAATTGCATCACTTTGGCAATGGAGAGACCAAACATTCCTCCAGATTCCATTGAAAGAGCCTTCTTAGCTCAATGCAATGATATATTCACGGTTGTTTTCGGAATAGAAATGTTAATCAAGGTTTGTTATTCAAAGAGTTGAGGTACACGCCCATGTCAATTTTGTTAATAAAAATTTTTTAACATCACATAACTGTTTTTGAAAATAGTTCAGCAAAGTGTTTCACAGATAATTTAAAGCTTCATTTCTAACAAGAAATTGAATTGCAGGTGATAGCACAAGGACTACTTTATGGCGAAAACAGCTATTTCAGTAGTGGATGGAATATCATGGACGGAGCTCTCGTAATCATATCAGTCATAGATGTAATGATGAGCATCATTGCTAGCGTCTCTTCCAGGATATTTGATATACTCAGAGTCTTTAGACTTTTAAGAGCTTTGCGACCTTTGAGGTGAGTATACAGGTGAAGCTGCTATAACGGCCGATTATACAACGGCCATATCCTCTAAAAGCCACTAGGGCTATGTTATTTCTACAACGGCTTAAATTGTATAAATTATATATAATTAATTTTTCTGCTAATTATCTGGTTATATATTCCTTATATTCAGAAGTATTGAAATTGACAATCATTACCTAATTTTTTTTTATAAATTCAGTAATATTATTTTTTTATTTTTGTCCCTTTACATTTTGATTAGAAAAGTGTTTTAGATAATTATTGAGGAGTAACTATACTGTAAACAACAAGCCAGTATTTCTCACCCAATTCATGTCTATTTAGTTGCTGATACCTTCATTTTACTTACCAATTCATTCATTCTAACCACAGAGTGATTAACCGTGCACCGGGCTTGAAACTAGTGGTCCAAACCCTCCTTTCCTCACTGCAACCTATCGGAAACATTGTACTGATATGCTGTACATTCTTCATTATATTCGGAATTCTTGGAGTTCAGGTAATATCAGTTTACAAATTATTTCTAATTTATCAAATTTATGAGTATATGAAAAAGTGCCCCTAATACACCGAACACACTGCTAAATAGTTTGACGACAAATTCATCAAACTTATTACAGCGTCACACAAATTCCGAGAACGCGTCCAGCCGTCCACACGCTTTCATGATATATTTGTCTAACAATTGTTTGATAAAATTCAGTTGTGATTTTTAGGTACAGGAATACCTCGCTCTTATTACGTCTCACACTTATGACAATTGAATAAGTGTGGTAAATGTCCCGCTTTTATTTCATTCGGTAGAGAAAATATTTTAGGTATAATTTTGGTAATTTGGTTGGTAGTTTTCAGTCAGGTGGTTTTAGGTGGGATAGATTAAAAAATAATTTGATGGTAAATAACATATTATTCACCATAAAATTCTTTTTAATCCACTACACCTAAAGTTACGACGAAAAAATCTTTACTGAAAACGACCATTCAAATTACCTAAGTTACTCCAAACATATTTTCTATACCAGGAGAAATAAAAGTGAGGCATGCCCCTCAATTATTCGATTGTCATATATCTGAGACATAATAAGAAAGGAGTATACCTATATTACAAATTAATTAGCAGTATTGTATTTAGAATTTCTGAAGAAGATACACGCTTGCAGAAGGACTTAAATAAGTGACTATACCTACATATACAATTGTAACTTCGTTTTCGATTTTACTATTTCACAATACTAAACAGTATACTAAACTAGTTTAATGAAATGATTTGTAATCAGTTTATTCTTTCCCAGTTGTTCAAAGGAGCCTTTTTCTACTGTGATGGCCCAAATTTAGAAAATATTGAATCCAAAGAGGACTGTCTGAGCGATCCCAAGAACCAATGGGTGAACAGGAAGTACAACTTTGACAACTTGGGTCAGGCTCTGATGGCTCTGTTCGTGCTTTCTTCCAAGGACGGATGGGTTAACATCATGTACACAGGCCTGGACGCAGTGGGAGTAGACAGACAGGTATGCTTAATTAGTAGATATACTTTATACACAAGATATTTTATAGTAAAAAAATAAATGAATAATTATTATTAAACAACTAATTCTACAAATTCAGTTCTGAAAACTATTTTTATTTAATTAAAAAAGTATTTAAGATTTTTTATCGTTTTTAACCCATTATCGCTCTTGTGATCATATTTAATCTCTTAAGGGGAGTGTCTCACTGAAATTTGAGATAATTTTCTAATTTGAAAAAACGTCTCAAGTAAAAAATTGTCCATTTTTTAAGTATATCAAGTCTGAGAAAATCAAGCATCTCACTCTTCAAAAAAAAAGTAAGAAAGTGATACACTCCCCTTAATCAGAATATGAAAACCGGTACGCTGAAGGGTAACTATAGAGTTGAAAAAATCTTTAAATGAATACGGCTAATGTTTTACGTCATTTTTCTGCAAATGCCGTGAAATTTGATAGTATTTATTTATTTCTAAATGCGTCTCATTATTTGCTATAATCAAAAGACTACAATATTCATTTCACTTCCGAGATGCTAATATTAAGTCCACACAATAATATTGTTTATAGTTTATTTTGAATTTCAAGTCGTGGTGCAACCTTTAATAATTCTAGAAGTTTGTCACATTCAATATTGAACGATAGAAAAACAGATAAAAAATCCAAAGTGACGAGCGTGGACATGCAACTTCTTCCTAAGAAACTCTAATCGAAAATAAAAGCTGAGAGCGTACAATCTGTTTCTTCAGCGTCATATTAGTGTTTCGTACTTTTATTGCACCATGAGTATCAAGAACTTTATAAAATGATATACAAACAACATGATATACAAACATTTTCAGATAGATAATCTTAGACCTCAGTTCTCCAATATTATGTACTAAAATCATTTTTCGGACCCTGCATCAGATGTTCAGTCGAATGGCCAGGCTTGTGTTGAATTAATTTTCAATCAATATTAAGTCGAACAAATTTAGCTAAATGCTTCGCTGATGTTTACAAATGTTTTGTCTATTAGATTTTCTGAGAATGTAATCAGCTCATAGTCTTTTCCTAAGATTTATCAAGCTTTATATAAGTTTTGTTACGTAATTTCAGAGAAATAATTTACATTCGTAGCTTACTTGAGAGTATTCGATTTTTTCAAGCCATCACCACAATGTCTGTTATACTGAGAAAGAAACCTCAGCCAAATAAATTAGGAGTGTTTGAATTGTGAATAATAAAGTGTAATTCCTATACATACTAAGTACCTCAATCTTAGCAAAAATAAATAGAAATTACATAATTTAATACTTATTTGTGTTATGGAAATTCACTAGTAACTTAATTCCTCGAGAATAGAAATGGATCAGAAAATTGACTTAACCCTTTCGCCTCGGATGTCACACATACGTAATTACGGATGTACATACCATTTGCATTTTACCATTACGGTACGGAGTATAATTTATCTTATACGGTATTGAGAATTTCTCAGTTTAATTGATTAATATATATTGTTTTCAGTAAATTTTTTCAATTTTTAGTGGATCAAATATGTACCACTGTAATAAGAAATGGTCAATATTCAGTTCTAGGAAATTTCGGTCTCGGAAAACTAGGTCTCAGTTTATAATGGTGTATTAAAGAAAAATAATAGAAAAGTTGAAAATTTAAGTACTAAAATGTGTATAGTTTATTTATTAAAATCAGATAACATCACTAACAGTTGTAAAATGATACTGAACATTAGTAATTTTGACATGTTTTGACATCTATTTATCATGAGATTGGGAAGATTTGGCTCAAATATAAATAAAACTTATGAATTAGATGTAACGGGAGGCGTGCCGCCCCCGAAATCCCCCTGCCAGGTTATTAAATAATCATAAAGTATGCAATACAACAAACTAGCGGATACAGCAAACTACATAACGTTCATTTATGTTTCGAGGTCATTTATAATTCTGAGACCTAACATATCAAAAATTCATATTCTTCATCTATAATATTTCATATATTTTATATGAATGACATATAAAATAAAAATTGAATACAACCTTTTATGCCACATTTATTTCTGCCACAGACAAGAAATAAGTGGCATAATGGTACACATTTGTACCAAAATGGAATTAAACGCTTTATAACAATCGGAAAATTGTTAATGCGGGGAATATTTCGTTATATGACACAATAATTGTGAGCTATTATACATACATGAAATGAAGAGCAATCGTTATACCTGTAACCTAGGCATATTTATCTGTAATAGAAAAAAACTAATAACAATTAGGTAGAACTTGCACTCATATGGCGTCTACTGAACCAAAAGAAATGGTGCGGCATACTCTCTAGCACTTTATAGAACTTTGTATTACGTCAACTGAAAAAATACAAGGAAATTGATCGATTTTTAATTCAATACGTCAAAAAGTTTCTAAAAAAGAAACTTCATACAAACTTGGGTTTTAAGCAATGGGATCCTTTTTTTTATATTTTTTCCTCTATTAAGAATGTTTTTATGAAATCTGTCTTAATCAATAAAATTATTATTAAAGTTATTTGTATATTAAAACTTTTGCTGGGACATAATGTGTTCCAAACGGGTTTAAGGGACATGATAGTGAAATACTCTCCTGGATGAAAGGCTTAAAAAGGCAATAAATATAAAGAACTTATTGACATAACTGAAGGACTAAATATATTGTTAGTAATTTATCTAATGTTGTAATTCTCGATCAATAGAAAAAGTATTTGTAAAGTTTTCTAAAATATTAATTATATAATTTTACTAAAAATACCGTTATCTTGTTTTCAGCCGCAGGAAAACTACTCCCAATGGCGTCTTCTGTACTTCATTTCTTTTCTGCTCCTGGTTGGTTTCTTCGTGCTGAACATGTTCGTGGGAGTTGTTGTGGAAAACTTCCACAGATGTCGGGAAGAACAAGAAAAAGAAGAAAAAGCAAGAAGAGCTGCTAAGAGAGCCAAAAAGCTTGAAAAGAAACGAAAAAGTAAGGATTCTCAATTTAAAGACTGTTAGATTTAAATCTCTATCATTAATAACAGACCATATCATAAACTTCTAATTTCACAGAAATGCGTGAAGCTCCCTACTACGCTGAATATTCAAAAGGTCGCCTATTCGTCCACAACCTAGTGACTTCGAAGTACTTCGATCTAGCCATTGCTGCTGTCATTGGTCTTAATGTAGTAACGATGGCAATGGAGTTCTACAAGATGCCAAATGTGAGTCAGGATGGCCAATACTCTACTGTGATACTCATAGTCATGTTAATACCTTAGTTTATATTGACACAATGTGATGTTTCTTGCAGGAGCTGCGATATGCTTTACAGATCTTCAACTACTTCTTCACTGCTGTTTTCATCCTCGAAAGCGCCATGAAGGTATTAGCTCTTGGCTGCAGAAGATACTTCAGGGATAGGTGAGTCGTAAAGCTGCGAGTCCTGTTTGAAATAGTGACTAATTAATGTCTAATCACTAAAGTCATTTTTCAGAGTGTTTAAGAAGTATTGAACTACTTTTTATCTAGCAGACAACCTGGTAGTAATATATCATCAAATGATTAATAAGAAGAGCCACTGTCCGATAATTCAACTTATACATTTACTCCAAAGAATTTCACAAATAATAAATTATTATTAGAATATTCAAGTTATTATAAAAAAACAATTAAATTATTATCAAACTACTTAAATTATTATTAAAATACTTAAATTATTATCAAACTACTTAAATTATTATTAAAATACTAAAATTACTATCAAAATACTTCAATTATTATCAAAAGTGCAATTGAGATACAGTCCTGAATAGAATCATTCAAATTGAAAAAAAAAATATTATTAAGTCCCAATTGAAATAATTGCATTGTCCTTTGAAAAATATAAGTGAAATAAATGTATGACATGAGTGACTAATCAATGTGAATACCAACCTCCAAACCCTTATTAATACCCACTATTCTTCACTGGAATAAAGTGAGGAATACAGGTGAGAGCTGAACCACGTTTGTGTTGTTGTAATTCCCTGACTGTTGATCAATTGGTTTTAGAAGCCGTGATAGTAACTTAGATTTGCAAATTGTTCAGTAGTCACACGCTGCTATTTTCCTTGGCAACATTCTCTAGCAAAATTATCCAGACTTACCATAATTCCATTCCATGACGAGATAAAGTGCAAACAGATTTACGAAACTATTACTTCTTCCCACTGAGTAATTCAGACTGGACATAGAGAACTAAAGAGGCATTCCTGTGCACCATTTTATTAATATTGTGTGTCTTTTCTTTTCCTGCAATTCTTGTATGTCATTTGGCAATGTTTACTACATAGTGGGTACGATATCATTCAGAATATTTATCATTTACACTCTCTCAAAGCTCTTCACAATTTGATTGGAATTATTCAAATATTAACTTCTGCTATGCATGACTTTAACTGGAATTTTTAATTAGTACGGAAGCTTTTATGAATTTTGTGATTAAATATTTAGATAACCTACAAGAGATGGAGCACTGAATGACCAATGTATGTATCACGCATGTATGTTCTGCAACACTACACTACAAACGACTCTACTTCAAACTACCTTTAAGATGTGAACTATTCACTGTCCCTTCATATTCTGTACTGTAAAGCTTTTAAAGAAGCTGATGTTTGATTAGTCTCCTACTGAATTCTAGAATTGCATATTCTTTTATTTTAATTTAGCGTATAGATTTTTTCATGCTCCATAGACGTTACCCAATATAATTGTGATTTTTTTATTCAAACACTGTATATTCGATATTAGTAGAAATGACTACTTTATAAATATAGTCGTAATCAACTGTAATATCTAGCCAATGAACGAAATAGTCATTTCTCCACAGAGTTAGTACCTGATAATTAATATCCGCTTTTCAGTACGGCATTTTGAACTGAATATATTTTCTTTCAATATTTCACTTTAATAAATATTTTGTATTTCAAAAGTTATACGCATTTTGGATGGATGTCAAACAACCATTCTGATACTTCCTAATACAGAAATTCCCTGATCTTTTCTATCTCAAATCTTGTCTTACACATTACACAGGCCGATCTATTCCTTTCGTGTGTTTTAGAGGCCCTATAGTGCATGTTTAATCCTCAATGAATAAATGTATTTCTTGTGTACTCTTTTATAAGAGTATTGATATATTTGATATAAATGATAAAATATAAAGCTACAAACTTCTTGTCGAACTGGTCAATATACTAGTATTTCTTTTAACATTCTAGGTGGAATCAACTAGATGTTGTGATCGTCCTTCTCAGCGTGGCTGGAATTATTTTAGAAGAAATGAAAAGTGACTTTATTCCTATCAACCCAACCATCATACGAGTTATGAGAGTCCTAAGGATTGCCAGAGGTGAAATTTAAGAATTAGCTTTTATTGAACTTAAAAAAGCTTGCAATTCATAATTGAGTAGGAAGTCAGACACATTCTCACATGTTCAGAACTTTTAAAGGTAGAAGCCCTGCTCTACAAATCACTTGTAATAAATAAATAATATAATAGTTAATCTTCTGAAATGATAAAATCAATTTTTAATCAGTTTTGAAGCTTCTGAAAATGGCCAAAGGTATCAGAGCTCTCTTGGACACTGTCATGCAGGCTTTGCCACAAGTGGGAAACTTGGGACTACTCTTTTTCCTGCTCTTCTTTATATTTGCAGCTCTTGGAGTAGAATTATTTGGAAGATTGGGTAAGTTTGTAATTATTTATATTCTATGACAGTTGAACATACTATATGCATAGAAGCTACATATTAACGGATTTGCTACTTCTCAATAATCAGTATCAAAATTTCAAAAATTACATTGTTAATTCAAGTAGAGCATTAGACTAAGACATTTTATCGAAATTTCATTGATTCTATTTACCACTTCAGAAATATTTAGAAATACTTAAAAATGTGCCTATGTTCTAAACGATAAAAATGTTAAATTGACATCTGTTCGTTAAAAGAATGCGATGATGACCACCCATGTCAAGGTCTCGGTGAACATGCTCACTTCAAGAATTTCGGAATGGCGTTCCTGACTTTATTCAGAGTGGCCACTGGAGATAACTGGAATGGAATAATGAAGGTAAGGAGATAAAACATTTTATCATCGTATAATATGAATATTCAATATTCTCTTCTGATTGTCCAAAGACCAGTTTGCCGAAAACTACTTCGCCGAGCCGGATTCTCCGAATACGAGTTGATAGAAATCAATGTTTTTAACTCTAACAAATTTAATCATGCAACAGATACAATCGTCGTAGCCTAAAGTATATTGAGAAGATATAAACTTAACTAATAGTTATGTTTTCCTTGACTAAAAATTTAAAAGCAATAGTGTATACAATACACCAATCAGATATTCCAAAGGTGTTTATGAAAGTAAGGATAGATAGTAAGCTTTCGTTTCATTTCTGTAAGTTTAATGTAATTTTAAGTTCTATTTCATTTTGTTACTAACTTCCAAATACTTCTTTCGGTAAATTTATCCTCCGACAAATCCGTTTTCAGCAAATTAGGGTTTCAGCAATCTCGCTTTCGAAAATACGAGTCGGCGAATTAGTTTTCGGCAAATCTGCCGGATACCCCTCTAATGATATGTTATTAATTTTCTCAGGATACCATCAGAGACGAGTGCTCGGACGAAGCCAATTGCCTGAAGAATTGTTGTCTATATCCCTTCGTCGCTCCAATATTCTTCGTCATTTTCGTACTAATGGCACAGTTCGTTCTTGTGAATGTCGTGGTTGCAGTTTTGATGAAGCATCTGGAAGAGAGCCACAAGCTGGTATGTCTTCTAAGAAAAATTCAAAGAACATATTTCTTTTAAATCAGTGTCTTCATATGTTGTCGTAGATAATTTGATGTAAACAGTGTTTAATGTTTTCCACATCATTTGAAAATCCCCAGAGCTACATCTAATAACTTAAAATTACTGTTGTTTCATTTAAGAAGTCTTAGGAAAATTGGCCTATAAAAACTCTTAGAGGATACTGTTATTTGGTAATTTCAAATATTAGTGCTCTGCAATATATCAAATTTCAAAAGAATAAATATGGGAAAATGTGAATTAATAAGTAAATTATTCTGTACATACATTTGTCGATCAATTAATAGTTGTCGCAGATTTACTCTCTTTTAATTCCGTTGATACAATTTGTAGAGTCTTATGAAAACGAAATAGACAATTCACTTAACCTAACAATTTGTTTCGATGAGCTTCCTTCATGCTTTACATTATTCAGTTTATTGAAATATTGACTATATTTGTGTGGATACAAAGTCAATGACTTTGAAGCAGACTTTTATCAAAATATTCATAAGCTTACCCGTGTGCTCCCTAAAACCTCTGCTGGGTCATCTTCTTACAGGAAGAAGAGGAAGCGATAGAAGCAGCTGCCCTTAAGCGGGTGAACATCACTGTTGTTCTTGTATTCCTTGATATTTTGGAGTGCATGATATTATATTCCTATGCTACTCAAAGAAATATGATTACAGTTATACATTGAAAGTGTATTTTATTTTCAGCTAAAGCTCAGCTTGTCTTTGCATGAATTTTGCTATCTTCCAGCTGCTATTAATTTTCAGTATACAGAGTTGTGTTACACAATATAACTTTGTGAAAAAATTGGAGTAAATATATATAATTAATACTGAATTTATTAAAACTTAGTTCTTTCCCAACTTCAGTATTTATGAGAAATATATTATTTCTTAAGAAATTGCTATACAGTATGTGCTACTTGATTAAAAACATGCTTTACTATTCTTAGTCCTTTCTGTAATATATCGTCTGACGGAATAGCATTTATATAACTGAGATTTAATAACAGCTAAACTTCTTAAATGTTTCCTATAAAATATTCGCTGGATGTGTTGAACCAGTCTACCAAATTGAATCTAATGCCTAACCCTACTTTTTAACCCTGACCTCAAACCATTGGTAACCAATTCAGTGCCTGGCTGATGCGGATCTAAGGCGTATGATATTTCTTTCTAATTCCGATGCTCCTTCCGTGTTTTTGTATTTCTTTTTTGTTATTGGATAACATCATGCTTACTTAAAGGTCCCCCATTCTATTTATTTTTTCTATTCATTCGAACTAAGGTTAATGGTTATAAAACTGCAAACCATTTCAAATTTGTTTCTATAATTTTATTATAATATGAAATTTAATATATTTTCCGTTCTTTCTTCTACCCTCTGAATTTCAAGCAAAGAAAAAAACCGAATGTCCGATAGGCTAACTAGATCTGACAAATTCAAAACAATAACAAAGCTGATTCCAAAAAATGGATCCATATAAAGAATCCAAGTACCTAATTAATCAAGCCATTTTTCCTCTCTAGAGAACTGTTAATTTTAAAACACTTTGCATTTGAGAAAGTATATACGAGAGATACCTACAAGGTATTCGTACTTTTTCTTCTAATGAATCTCAGAAAGAATGATAGTTGAATGTGAATATTTTTCATATAATTAATTGAGAACAGAATACTTGATCGGTTTCTTTTCTGTTAACTGTGAGGTTATATAACCATAGCTCTTTAAATTTAAAGCAATTCTAGAATTTTTCTAATTTCGAGTGGAGAGGACCTTAAGTAATTTCATTATCGTGTTTATTTTATTGACATAAAAGCATGAAATTAATTTAATTCAAATACTTGCTATTACAGTATTAGAGTGAATCAACAATTGCGCGATAGTGAAATAGAAAGCTAGCGCATATTTGTTATTTTCTAACATTATTTTCTCCAAGTTTCTATGTTACTTTAACCATATTGTAGTAGATATTTTTCAATGGATAACTGTTTGCTTGTTTACCCTAACGATAAGATTATATGGTTATAGTCTAAGGATAGACACGTTATTAGACATATTTGTATATGCTCTGTTTTGTAACTTGTTTTTTAATTCCTTGAAAGATGGAAGATGAGTACGACTTGGAGGTGGAAATTGAGAGGCAGTTGGCTCTTGAAGAAGAAGAAATTGCCGAAATGCAAGAGAGTATCGCCAATAATAAGCTTAGTACAACAGCTAAGGTAATTATTGTCCAAATGCAATCTTAGGAATCATTTTTTGTGTTGAAAATTAGACAAGCACAGAATATCTAATATGGGTACATATGTCAATATGTATAGTTCTACAACTTAATATTTTATAATATGTATTGCTGCAGTAACTGTACTAAGAAACGAATAAATATTGATCTTACATTTATAGGTGATCAATGAGGTGGCCCAAACCAAGAAGGGTTTAGTGAGAGGCTTAGGCATCGCCAGGGGAAGCATCGCCACCACTCTTGTAAAAGGTGCAATTCCTGGTATTGGAGTGCCTTTCACAGGCCAATTCTTCCATAAACCTTTGAGTAAAATGTCATCATTGCCTGATAATTTCATATTCAGAGGTTTCAGAGGAACAGAATCATCTGCTAACAGTGAAAAATTAGGTGAATTGCATGCATTTACTTTAATTCCTTTATATAGGAATATATATAATAATAATTCCCGTTAATGCAGTAAATTTAAGTTATTTGAATACATCGAGGTTTATTAACAAGCAATTTAATATCTTTTTCGCTTGTATATAAAATAGAAGATAACAATTGAACGATTGAAACACAAAATTCGCAAAATGCTTAAATTCACGGTTTCAATTCTATGATTTCTATTTCATTTGTAGACAAATGAACTTATTAATTATATGTTGTGCTACAATAAGATTGAAATGTATGATTAGCAATTAATTGAACACGACTTAAAAATAACAAGCAGCTAACGAATTGTACATGTTACAATATTTTCTAACTCTTTGTATCAATTTCCACAGTTTCACCGCCAATAGTGACAATATCAGAAATACAAGCTCAAGTACCAGCAATAAATTTAAATGAGAGCAAACTGAGGAGCTTGAAAAATCCTTCAAAATTTGAAACAAATTCAAATAAATCTTCAGATGATGTGAACTATTCATCTAGTAGTTATGAAAAAACATCTAATAACAAAATTGTTGTTGGAACAAAATCTCCAGTATCATCGTTGACACAATCAACGACTCCCACCTCGTCGAGTAGAACTGCCCAGTCAGTTGTCCAATCATCGATAGTCACCACAGCAGTTTCGTTAGTGAGCTTACCGAGAAGTTCCAGAAGATCCTCTAAGAGTTCACTCGCTGCTCCAGCATCAGCCTCACCACCCTCTTCACCTTCACTCTCTATTTCCATCAATTCACCAAAATCTTGTACAGCTATCAAGACAGTTTCCAAATTCAACTTTGGGGAATCTAGCTCAAGAACTACTACTATTGATGCTCAAACCGTGGATTATTCTCCAGAATCTAAACGGTTCCAAACAGATGACACTATATCAATTTCATCATATAAATCTAAGAGTGGTTCAACAAGAAGTGTAGATAAACTAAAGAAAAAGGAGGTTAGAAGTAAAAGTTTATCAAGTCCACTAAGCCAAAGAGCATTCAAGCAGTTGAAATGGTGTGCATCAAGTAAAAAGACAGCTAGTGCATTGGCATGCAGAAGGAAATTAAGTAGGGAAGATTCTATGATGGCAACTTTAATGACCAGTTTAGACCAAGTTCCAGAACTCAGTGGACAAATTGATATAGATTCTACGTGTTCGTATTGTTCAAGTACTGGTGGGAACGATAATATTTCAAAAAAAGGAAGCAACTCCTCTGACAAAAACTCCCCCAGTGAAGTTATATCAAAGGATAACATTATTTTACCTAATCATCAATCGAACGCAGCTTCTCCCACTTACTCGCCAGATGATCACGACGATGATACATTAGGATCAAATAATAGTGAGTACACGATAGAAGGTGTTCTTGATGAACAGGATGATTTCATACCATCTCCTACAAACTTCAGTTCAAATTACGACGAGGAAGGTCAGGTTAGCCAAGATCAAGATATAAATTTAGTCGATGTGCAGAATTCTAGTGAACCACCAACTCCTAGTGACACTCCTTCAAATTACGAAGCCTCTATATCGGCTGGTCCTTCTTCTCGAAAAGATACCTTCACATCGGAATGTAGCGTCAGCCTTCCGTACGTTAATATGCGAAGTAGCGAGAGTTCACGAGTCTCTTCGTCTTCAACTATCACTCCCTCTTTAAGGCAAGATATAGATGAAGAAAGTGTTTCAATTAAATTAGATATTTTAGAGCCTACACCATTTCCAATGGATGCAACTTCTTGCACAGATCAGGATTTATCAGTGAAATCGCAAGAGAAGTCAAGGAGTGAGGAAATTACAAGTGAACAATCTGTACTGGCGGGTACATCTAATTTGGATGTGACGCAAGCTTCTTCAGCATTAGAATCACAGTTATTAATTCATAAGTGCAACTCTACTTCAAAAGAGTTGAATAAAGAATCTTCCCAGAAAAGGAGCGCTTCCTTCTCTCTTGAAAAAGAATTAGAGAATGACGAAAAATAAAAAGACAATATTTCAAAAAATAGTATGGTATATTTTGTTGTCAAAAAATACTTCATAAAATGTCAATTAACCCTGAATAAATGATTAATATAAATATGTAAAGAATGATCATATTTATAGTTAATTGCATAATTTTCCATTTCATTTTTTCCCGATTATATTATATTATTCCAAAATATTTTTGTCATTAAATGTTCGATTCCCAGAATTTTTTAGCAATTTTTCCTCGACTTGAACAAATTTGTACTCTTTTGAAATTTCAGTATGATATAAAGATATTCGATATAATGTGCATGTAAAGTACAAACCCTGAAAACGTTATTTCGATTGAATTTTTATTACTCAATTTTTTCATGAATTCATTTGCTAGGATAACTCTTTATCTACGGCAATGAACGCAAAATAGCTTATAACGTTTTTGGATATGCTGCGTACCGATCAAATAAAATGCAGCTGAATGAATATATTAATATCACATTGCTCAAAAACGTAAGTAATATCTTAATTTAGATATTATAATCAATCAAATTGAATTTCCATTAAAAAATTGTTTCTTGAAATTTTCATGTTAACTACTTATTGCAGTGAGTGAAAAAAGGGCGTATAAATGTTCTGTGAATTATCCTCCCTCTTTGATTCCACGTCCTAAACTCATAAACGAGATATCAAGAAAGCTTTTTCAATTATTAAGATATTTTATAGTTAGGGTGGCCATAAATACCCTCATCCATATCATGTGTTTCGACTGTCTGTTAAATCAGCATCTATTTCCAAAAAGGATTCAAAGATCAAAGTTTGTCTCATAGCTAGTTGTATGTACATTATTTCATTCTCATAAAGTTGTACTTGCAGTGGTTGAATGCTTCACAGAAAACATAGATTGATCAGGAATACACACTGATACTACGTAAATGCCTGAGTCTTAGGTTTCATTTATTAGTCACCAAATTAAATTATATTATATTTAAAAATTATTTAACTATCATTACTGTAAGAAAATGGGGTCTTTAATTCCCTTTATCGTTTTTATCGCTCACAAGTTTATATGCTTCTTATTGACAAATAATTAATTTCTCTTTAGTTACGAAACTGTTAAAATATTTTTCATTTTTATCAATGTGATTGATTTTTCAATTCATTCCATCTATATTGGCCAACCTGGAACTATGTTCACTAAGGATGCTAAATTCTTTTTTTTTGTTGTTGTTGTTAAACAAGCTGTGAGCAAGAAGAGAGAGGCAAATATGTATTTTTTTTATGTAGTTGGTTTTTTCATAAATATCACAATATGGTGACACTAGTTATAGTTTCTAACTAATTGAAAAATGTTTTGAATCAAATTGATAAATCGATGTTTCTTACGAAATTTTGTTTTAAAGATTTCAATTCCGAAACCACTCAAGTTAAATTATACAACTTACACGGGGATGTGAATTAAAATTATTCAAAATGGATCACTGAAAAGGAACATATTATAGAACTTCATTCATGGATATACTATGTAGACCTTCATATTGTTATGACAATCGTTCAATTTACTACCTAGGAGAGTTTTAGAGCTCTTTACATTATCTGTCAAACGTAATAAAGACATAAACTACAGTTAGTAACCAATATTGTGTGTACCCATATACATATAGGTATGATATTAGAATTAGGAAGGAATTAGCATCGATTCATTGAGTATTGGTAGTTGAAAGGTAACACAGTACCGATCATTTAGGACACCTTTAAAAGGGTAATTTGCTGACACACAGCTTCAAATTATATAATAATCAGAATTCTTCTTCAATTTTTTCAACATTTGACAGAAAATTCATGAAAAACATCATATTCTATAATTATTGAGCATCTTTTTGGGTGCAAAATGGGCTGGTACCATTATCAAAAGTATATTTCTATAACCTAATATTAAAGTTAGGCTTATCTATTTTTGAGCGATAGTTAAAAACTTAAAAGTATTTCTTTAACATTCGCTTCTGGAGTGACAGCATCATGTCTGAGACCAGTGTCCTATGTAACAATATCGGGAAAACATTTTTGCAATATTGTAATAATGTTGCCCCGAGACACATTGCTACCTGTGCCCCTAGCGAAAGAACAGGTAAGGGAAAGTCTCTGAGAGTGGCACTTTACTGATAGTCAAGATACCGGAGATAAGAGCTCCACTCGACAGACTGTGTCTACTCTGTACAAAAATGGTACGCTTTTTTATATGTGGCGTCAAATGTGACTTTATGTCAAACACAAATATATTTTATCAAATATAGAGACTTGAATATCATAAACTGAATAGTTTCCCAACAAAAGAGGAAAATAACCTGATTCAATTTGTCTATCCAAGTGAATAGAAATGTGAGAAAAATCAAAATATTATTAAATAATGACGACACCGACATTTGAGCAAATTCAGTTAATGTGTTTTTCTAAATATTTCATACCAAGGTACTTTTTTAACTAGCTACTGAATACATTTCTAACTCGTGTATGGAGAAGCTGATGAGCACTCTTTAATAATTGGTTGGAAGGGGATTAATATATGATCTTCATTGCTACAGAACATAGAAACTAAAGGTATAGTGTGCTAGAAAATGCCAAAATAGTATAGGGTTATATAAGATAGACCTGTTTTAATGGATGTACTTCATTTCTCTTGCGATACCATTTCTTGTAGCTCTAGCTCTAGATTTTGTAGTTTTTCTATGTGAATCAAGTTGTTAATTACATATTTGAGTTCATTTTAATTGTTTCTTTACAACTGACCACAGCAATTTGATAGATTTGATGTCAATAACTAATGTAAGATAATTCTATTTAGATTATAGATTTGGAAAGAGCTGTGATCACTTCCCTACTATTCATTAATTTGCAGTCTATTTTATTATTTTGCACATACTTCATAAAAACTTCAGTATTATCTAATTTATCAAAGACAACATTATCTATTTGATTCGCCGAGAACAATAAAATCCTCATGTATTTATTAATATTCTCACTCTTGAGGACATTTGTAATTAATATTTTTGGGAGATAAATGCAATTTAGATGATATTTTTCAATTCTTCTTGCACAACTTCTCTTCAATTTTAGACTTTAAATAAACTTTGGAAGAAAAATGCCTGTAGGGATACCTATTACTGACCCGATATCTTTGTGATTGTAAATGTCTATTTCATACTTAGCTAAAAGAAATCTGTTAGTAGTTGATGACAGTGGGCGAGACTATTGTCCACACTATGAGGCCTTCCTTCTATATTTATAAACTTCTCACATGTCTGTTAAACCGTTTTGTCTCGTCTAATTAGCCTAAGTAATCATATATATATATAGATATATATATCATGGAGTATTTTAAAAGTATGATTCTCAAGGTAGAATATGTGCAATGTACATTTTCATTCAATATGCAAACAGTTTTACAATGTTAATCATAAATAGTTAAATACTTTGACAATGAGCATTATGAAGTGAAATAAAGAGAGGACAAGTGTTTCTATCTATTCCAAGTGTGTAGCAGTTAATACTATTATAAATAGATGCCTTAGTGAAACTATTAATTAGGAGAGGTCTATAATGAATTGAATGTATTGTTGACGTTGTCATTCTTGTTTTTGACGTTCGTAGAATGACTTTAGACACTAATAGATCAGCGTTCTTTACCATCGTTCAATCTTGGAACTGTGGTGACTATATATTAAGAATGATTGTTACTAAAGTTCAATAAACTTCATCTTCAAAAGGTTCAAACTGCTCTTTTTGATACAATCATGATTAGCTTTCTGACAAAGAATATGAAGAGTCATCCCATACAAGATCAATTTCAAAATTACTCTTTAATAATTGTCAGCATGTTCATAGGATGAAGATAAAAGCTCTTCATTAGCTAACCAATCTATGCAAGGAGTGATGTCATCTGCTTCGTTCCTTAATGAACACATTCAGCATCAAGAGCATGAGACAATAACAAGAAGAAAATTTGATTCATTGCTTAATAACAAATAAACGAGCTGAGATTTGATGTTAGTAGCTGCAAGACTTTATTCCATTTTATATTCATTATTTGGCTTCTATTGCAGATTGAAGTGTTTCTATTGAATTCAGAGTGTAAGAACTCTAACCCTTATCTAGATTCTATTAGACTAATTGGTTTGATAGAGGTTGACTTACTGTAAAATGATTATTAAAAAGTATTGAAAAATTGGTATTTTAATTTATCCATAATTGCAGATATTCTCTTCTATTGATATGAAATAAATATTAGGAATATAAAAGAGTTGAAGTATATTATCTTCATTTATTATTATCATACAGCAATACCTCGTAGTAGACCAACCTCTTGCTAGACAAACCTCATATTAGACAAAACACATTTTTCTAACTGAGTTATTCTAGTGTGAATATTACAAAGATTATTAATTAGAATACTATGTTCAACATAAACATTTTTTCAAATAATGCATATCTATTATTTATCATTTTTTGGATAAAGCATAAGTAAAATATTTACAATTTTCTTCATGGCTGAGTCTGTGCTAAAGAATTAGGAAACTAGATAGCTACAGTGATATAGTTACAATTCAGTTCTTTAAATGATAGCTAAATTCTTTAATGATAGTTTAATTGAGATAATCAAAATACTATAAATTATTATTATTTAAACAATGTTAATGTTCATCTTGTTTCAAAACGTTTTTTTCCATCAAAATTGTCCGTTTAGTCACCATAACTTTTTGATATGCAAATAGAGCTATCAAATTATCACAGTCATCACTTCACTTTTACAGAAAATTTACATAACTACTAATGCTAGATCTATACTAAACTAAGGCAGTCTGGAACACAACTCTGGTCTACTACAAGGGTTTGCTGTATATCAATACACCATTATTGATCTGCGTAATACATGCTTGAGAGAGCAGAAGTTAATGTTTCCGTATTACACTGATTGAATTCACTTGAAATGAGAAAACAGGAATACATATTCCATAAATAATGCACTCACACATAGCCATCACAATGCACTTATTTCTACTTATAAAAAACTTGGAACATGAAATATATCACTGGTAATAAAGTTCTAAATTCATACCATCATGAATTTCATAGTCACCAAGAGTAATATGGTCTTTGAAGATTGTATACCATTTCTTAAGTATAATTTTATCCCATCGAGTTCCTGTTTGAGCAGCTATTAGTTTCTTGAGGTCACCGACAGTGTCGTCTGAATTGCACTTCACTCTCACCTTCTTACCCAGTCTGTCATTGCAAGTCACTTCAATCATTGTGATGGAGGAGGTTACCTGGAAAATGGTTATATTAATCATTTGCTCAGGATATAAATAGAAACTTGTAAAACTAGCTACAACTTCACTGTGACTCACTTCTTCATAGATTCATTTCATGGCAATAAATTATTCCTTTCAGTCATCTAACTAATGCATCTTTTATACCACAAATTGTGTACTTTACTTCTGAAGTTATAAATAAATGTATATTGGAGACTTTGGTTTAATAAACTTAATTGGTTTAAAAGCTTCATGCAACATCTTCCTCTAAAGTTACTGGCAATTATAATGTGCATGTAAGTACTTTTATGAGGAAAATCAAAATGCATCCATCACTATGGGAGCAGGCAGGGATTTATTACAGGATTCAACAAAACAAGCTTAAATTCAAGCCATAACTCTTACACTAGAGCACAAAGAACAGTGGATTAATTCCTGTCAATAGTGGCACTGACATGAAATAGAATGGATTTGGTTAATTTCATCAAGAGAAATTTTATTTTTGTATTGGTTTAGAAATGAAAATGTGAAGAAACAGTGAATGTCAATGAAAGAATGATGAGGACACATTTTACCCAGTATAATAAAATAATAAACAAGGTTATGTGGAATCAATAGTTGTTTCTCCACAGCATTATGGGGAGGAGCATTGAAATGTTACAAATCGAATTTCCAGGAGAGCTGCCATTAATTGGCAAAATTGTATTCCAAATAGAAATTCTCTCATTTAGAGTAAATGCAAAACATCCATAAACAACATTCAGAATTGTATGCAAAATTTTGAAGAGGCATGCAGAAACACTTCAGTTGAAATCATTTGACATTATTGAAATTTGAATACAAGTAAACAGGTGCAACTTTCTATTGAATGAAATGGAAGAAATCTTCAAAATAAATTGTCATTAAAATTTCAATTTGGTAAATTAGGTAGGCTTATCAGCTATTAGATATTAGAAATTTTTCGAGAGTGACCATTGACCATATACATTTGCAGTATTTTAAAATTGAAATCCAATTTGTACTAATATTGATGCATTTTTATTTTGAAATTTTATATTAATTTAATTATATGTAACAACTTCATAACAAGCAATTTTAGTGATAAATAGCTAATAGAAGATATGAATAATATTCAGCTCTTTTGACTAACCTCAACTACACAGGCTCCACAAAATCTGTAGATATTGAATTTAGTCTTTATTGAAGCCAATAAAGATTAAATTAAATCAAAGTATTTCCTGTAATAAGTTAAAATCATATTAATCAAAAACAATAATATAAGAGAGATTGTCCACATTTTGCTAAAATATTATTTTCAATTGTGAAAAAATTCCACCAACAAGTCAGTGGAATTTACCATGAAATACAGTCTGGACTCCCTTTCTCCTATATAATGTAATATTATTAATTAGTAAAAGGGAAAATAAAAATACATTTTGTTAGCTAACCAGCACATATCAGATTTAATTTAATAGTAAATTACCCTGACAGGTCTAAGGACTTTACCTCTTAATATTCATACTATGTCAGAGGAATTTTAGCCTTTTTTCCCCAGATATTTGAAAAAGTTAGGAATTCATCCAATCTATATTTAGAGCAGAAACCCACCAACTTTTTCAAAAAGCTGTAAAAAATCCAATATATATAAAATAATTTGGCTGATCCACCAACATTTTTCCAATTTACTATTTAGCTAGCCATTCAAAATAAATGATAATGTATAAATATATATAAATGAATAGCTAAAATATTCACTGAATTAAAATTTACTAGAATATTATTTTCAAAAAGGGAAACAATTTACCATGAAATACAGAGTGGGATTTCAGAGCACCTAGTTTGCAGAAACTGGTAATGTGTTTGTAGAGATCTCTCATTCTATTCAGAGTAAAATTAATGTATATATGGGGATTAATTCATGTTCATAGGTTGTAGCAAAATTATTGTAAACATAGAAATTAATCCAACATCACCCATATTTTGCAGACTAGCAGGGCACCGAATACAGACTGGAGCTCCGAGCACACTTAGCACATTAACCTCTTTATATAATATACATAATATTTTATTTAGAACACAAGCAAGTGGCCAAACTGGAGAAACTGGTAATGTGTTATTGAACTTAAAATAAATTAATTTTAATTAATCCATGTTACAGAGCATGTCAGTTAAAGCTAATTAATTGACTTAGATTTCAATAGGTCAAAACTCAGATATGTCTAATTAGCTTTAAATTTTGAATTAATTCCTATGTTCCCTTGTTAATTTTGGCTTGGAATCTTCAAAAAAATGAGCCAAATTAGCTTGGCTCAGAATTTTTGTTAAATTTTGGCTCAATAATCGGCTAACAATTTTCCAGCCTCTGAAAGACTGAAACATGGTCTCTAAGAAATCTTCTATTTTGGCTTCTGTTCTTAGTAAAAATACATGTACGCATAGGAGGAAATTAAGGATTGTTCGCTCATAAAATATAAATAATGTCTTATATTTTGCAAACCAAGGCCGGGCCTATTGGCAAGTCGTGCGCCATCTTTAACCCTTTCGAGTCTCCTAGGACACATATGTCCAACAGAATTGTTTATAAAGTTATTCTTATTCTTCTATTTAGACTGGTATACATTGTCAATAAATCAAAAGTATTTATTTTTTGTAAGTTTACATGTGAGATCCAATAGTAAAGAGAATTTGAAGGCTATATTATGCTCAAATAATGAAATATAATAGATTTTTCTAGTGATGGGACGATACCAAGATTTTTAACGATTCCGATTATATCCAAATGTACAGATACCCGATACGATTCTCTATACGATTCCCGATGCATGTTATATTTTTATTGGATAATTGGGCTAAATATTTAGCTATATAATGGTACCTTACCAACTTTTACGTAGTAGTGTTTACAAGTAGGCTGAAACTTTTATGGTAAAGCCATATAGGTTTTATTGAAACTTTTTTAACATATGAGTTTTCATTTTATTGATTAATCATTGAAGGTCCTCTCCAGGCTCCAAAAAAAATAAGTTTATTAAATAATATTGTAGAACTAAGGTCTAGGATCATAAATCTGCAAACCGCATAAATTCAAGTTCAGTATATCTTTTTCTATTATTCTATATGCTTTTAAAGTTTAATATTTTCTTAGTGCAACAATTGTACGAAACACTTATCTGATGCTGAAGAAAATAATCGTACACTCATTCTTTCAATTTCCAATTTGAATCTTATACACAAAAAATGCATATTCAGTCTTTATTTAAGATTTAAATTGTTTCCTGAAGTATAAAAATTTAAAATGTTTCTATGTTCTATTCTATCCAATTTTGTACCTTTACTGTAATATTTAATAGTGAATTGATGATACCTTCTCAGTTGGCATTCAAAACAAACGGTGTAGCTAGTACTAGCTACATTCTTTTTCTTCAGACTGAAAATTAACAAGTCGGAAGTAAAATTGGTTTTGTAGTGTTTTGATTATAAAATCTTTAAAGGTCCTCTCCACTCTAAATTTTAAAAATTCTGGTATTGTTTTAAATTTGTAGAGCTAAGGTTATATAACATATTGCAGTAAACAGAATTGAAATTGATCAAGTATTCTGTTCACAATTAATTATATGAGAAATATTCGCATTTCGTTTTTTTCATTCTGAGATTCATAATTTCATTAGAAGAAAAAGCCCCCGTATACTTGAGTAGGATGTTCGTTCGTATATACATAGCGCATACCTATTCAAAATTTCAAATCACAGATCTGCGTTCAAATAGAAAGTGTATAAAAATTAACAGTTCTCAATATCGGAAAATGTTATGACATATGAAAACAATTAGTAAGAAATACTTAATAAGGTAATTAAATTCTTTATATGGATCCATTGTCTTAGAACTACACTATTACGATAAAAATTAAAGTGAATCTTAGAATACCTACCGTAACTTACTAGCGTAACTTACACGGATAAGGCTGATTATAGATACGCTAAGACCGGCCTAGCTATGCTAGAGCCTATATGTACCTATAATATTAAAGTTAGGTAACAGTAAATCTGAGTAAGGCAGGGTTTGCACCATAGTTTGAGTCAGCTTTAATTGGTCCATACCTTACTTTACATCTGTGTCTCAGTGTCTGCATGATATATTGTTAAAAAATAGGTCATAAGAATTAGCCAAAGCCCTAATGCATGCTGAATGATGGGAAATTGAACATCGGTCAAAAATAAAGTCATAAATACAAAGTATAATATTAGACCAAAGCTCAATTGACATAATTCTCCAAATTAGGGTCACGCAGGTCAATTGCGGCCCACTCACCTCACTAACTGCGGCCTCTAACAACTGAAACATCATAGCTACAAAACACACGTCATAACCTTAAATAATAAGTTATAGCATGCACTGTGATTCTTTTGATAGCTATCCAACATTTTAATGTAATTTCGATTCAGAATGTTTTAGAGACTCTCTTGAGAGGGCCGCAATTAAAAATTAAAGGGCCGCAATTTACATGCATGACCCTATAGTACATTTTAAGTTAATGTATGAATACCTAATAGGAGTGCTGTGGTATCACGCTGAAATAGAAATTCAATCAAATTAATCAAAAAACATTCATTAAGGCTACGAGGAAGGATACAGTACTATAGGAGAGTGGAGCAGGGGATTCTAAGGGGAAGAATAAGTTGTTGGCTAGGGTAATGAGAAACGTGCAGGTGAAAGGGAGTGAGTGGATGAGGGAGACAAGGAAGTATATGAGCTGGGCGGGGATTGATGAGGAGGAGTTAAAGCCTAAAGGCAATGTCCCAGATTTTATTTGGTGGTAAATTCCAATGATATGTCAGGAGATATTCAATTCCTCTAATAAAAAAATTCCTGCAATGTTGGAGGATATTTAGCTATTAATTTCTATATTGCCATTAATTTTAGGAGGAGAAACTGGAAAAATGTTGGAGGACTAGACAAATTAATCATTAATGAAAAGTGTTGGCAGCTATTTTTCAGATTTTTGAAAAAGTCAGAGGAGTTCAGTGCACCAAATACAAACTGAGGCCAATGTCAAAGGAGGAAGTGAAGAGAAGAGTCACGGAGGTGGTGCATGTGAAGTGGAGAGAGGAGGTGGTGCACGTGGAGTGAAGAGAGGAGGTTGAGTGCCTAGTTTCAGAGAATGTTCATTGAGTCGCCAATATATCTTTTTTACAAAAATAAGTCAACAAAAATTAGTAATGCAGTCGTCAGTGGTCAAAATTTAATTCCAATTTTGAAAGTCTACAGTCGTCAATACCTATATTATTATACCTACCTAATTATCAAAAGTAAACATACCTTAATATATAATTGAGAGCGTATCAGCAGATCAGAGAGAGGCATACAAGTTACAACTGATACCAGCCAATCGGCAATCACAGAGAGGCATACTTTCTTTCATAGTTATTTGTATGTTTTTTTTCCAATAATTAGTCAGAGAGCATCAAATTAAAATGACAAGTAGTGACAACTTCATTCATAACAAAAGATTGCAATCTTTCACAGAAAACTGATATACATAATACATAGCGCCATATCAAAACAAATAGCGGCTTTGTTTACATTTCAACAAAGTTGCTTAACCTCCGTTCATACATGATTCTTGAGTCACCAATTTTAATTTTAAATCTAATTAAAATATTCATTAGTCGTCTATATACCAGTCTGCAAAAGATGCATGAAGACTGATGAAGTTGTGAAGTTTATCCGGCGACTATTTAGGCCTTGAAATTAGTCTCCTGAATTATCCGGCAACAATTTCCTAATTAATTCCTATGTTTACTGTTTACATGTAATTAGTGGAGAGAATTTTGATATTTTTGGTCATTTTGGAGAGAAATTTGAAAATCTTTGGAGACAAATTGCCCCAAAAATTAAATATCTCATATCTGGAGACTAATTATGCATGCTTAATGATGCTTTGCAGACTGGGAGATAAATTGCCCCAAAAATTAAATATCAGGAGACTAATTGAGCATGCTTTGCAGACTGGTCTATATATGGGAAAGATACTTATTTTCACAAATTTTAAGTCGACAATTAATCGGCGACTTGGTACAAACTCTTAAACTAGGGTTGAGCGGAAGAGCAGTCTGAGGCTATATGGGAGGTTTAAGAGTGAGATGAAAGAGGAGGATCCAGTCTGTATTTCATGGTAAATTTCGTGACATGTCGGTGGAATTTTTCCCCCTTTGAATATAATATTCTGGCAAAGTCGGTGGATTTTTAGCTATATATTCCTATGTTAGTAATAATGTTACCATTAATTTTCGGTGGATAAATTGGGAAAATGTTGGTGGATCAACCAAATTACTCAAAATTTATGGTGAATTTTTACAGCTTTTTGAAAAAGTCAGTGGGATTTTCCGATTTTGTGGAGGAGGATCATGAGGGGGTGCTTGGAGGTTGGAATGTAGAAGATGGGGTGAGGAGAGTAACAGGTGTAGGTTGTGTGGAGCAGACAGATCACAAAGAGGATGAGGAGCATTTTATCTTGGAGTGTAGGGAGTTGGAAGGTGAAAGGCTTAAGGAGGCAGGCGGTGGAGCTGCAGAGGCCGGGACAGGAGAGTGGAGATCCAAGTTATAAAGCATGTCCAAACTCACCATTTTAATGGCGAGTTTGTGACAGTTATTTTGAGCCCTTCAATTGCAAATGGCGAGTTTTATCTATTTTTCTCCTATGCTACAATGTTATTTTGGAGAGAATTAATGATAATTATATCATTTTGGAGAGAATTTGTTGAATTTTGGAGAGAGGTGGAGAGACAAATGGTGAGTTTATGAGATATACTATTTTACTTGGGTGGAGATGAGGTGTTGGGAGCTTTTTGTTTGGAGGGCCAGTGGGGGAGATGAGAGGGAGAAGAGGAGGGTGTTGCATGAGATGTGGAAGCGCAGAGAATTTGAAAGAGTGACAGGGAGATGCCCCATTAGTTGACTCCTGGATGAGTCAGGGCGGAGAACTAATTGTGAGTACGGATTGAGATTTTTTGTATAAGTGAGACGGACCTGATTATAAAGGAATCTGTACAATGGACACCTAAATTTCCAGTCTGAAAAGTAGAGCAGGATTTGTGGATTAATCCTGCGCCCTAGTCCTATTTAATTCCTATCTTCCCATGTTATTTGCTGCGCCCAAGTCCCAATTTCTGTAAAAAATCCAGGGTCTGAGGAGACCTTCTTTTCAGACTGGGACACCTTGACCTTGAAGAAGGCAGGTGTCTTTGTCAAGAATTTTTAGTTTGTTACAAAGTATCTCGATTAACACAAAGAACATCTTGAGTGACAATACGGTACCAGTAGCAATCAACTGAATCAAGGTGTCCAGATTCCTTTGTAATCAGGCCCGTCTTACTTATACCAAAAAAAATCTCAATCCGTTCTCACAATTAGTTCTCCGCCCCGACTCAACTAATGGGGCATCTCCCCGTCTCTCCTTCTCATCTCTCTCTGAGACTCTGCGCTTCCAAAGTTCCACATCTCATGCAAGTGATGCAACACCCTCCTTTTCTCCCTCCCATCTCCTCCTCCAAACAAAAAGCTCCCCAACACCTCATCTCCACTCTCCTGTCTCGGCCTCTGCAGCTCCACCGCCAGCCCCCTTTCACCTTCCAACTCCTTACACTCCAAGAAAAAATGCTCCTCATCCTCTCTGTTTGCTCCACTCAACCTACACCTGTCACTTTTCTCACCCCATCTTCTACATTCCAACCTCAACACCTCAAGCACCCCGTCGGCCCGTCTTTGCCGCGAACCACAGCCTTGATGCCATTCCCCCCTCATGATGCTCCTCCTTCATCTCACTCTTAAACCTCCCGTACAGCCTCAGACTGCTCGACCTCCTCTCTCCACTCTACGTGCAGTCGTGCACCACCTCCGCGACTCTTCTCTTCACTTCCTCCTTTGACATTGCCTTTAACTCCCCCTCATCAATCCCCGCCCAGCTCATATACTTCCTCGTCTCCTTCATCCACTCACTCCCCTTCACCAGCGCGTTTCTCATCACTCTAGGCTCTAGCCAATAACTAACTTATTCTTCCCCAGGTTACAGGTTGTTGGTCCCCCAGTATCGCTTTAATATCAGCACTAAGTTTCCATTAAAATATCTTTATTAAAAAGACTCTAAAATCAAAACTCATTTCCACTCTCCTATAGGGGACAACTAAAATGCGGAAAAAAACGTGAGCGTGACGTGATCGTGCACGCTCACGTCACTTAGTATTGACTAAAACAAGGAAAATGGAACTTGCGTGCACGCCCACGCAACTAAGTTGACTAAAACATTGAAAAGTGGAATTTTTTTGAATTTCTTGGCGTGAACGCTCACGCAACTATCTAAATTGCGGAAAAAAAGAATTGGCGTGCACGCTCACGCAACTGTCAAAAACGCAGAAAAAATAAAAAAAATGGCGTGCACGCTCACGCAAATGTCTAAATTAAAATAATTGGCGTGCACGCTCACGCAACTGTCTAAAATGCGGAAAAAAAGAATTGGCGTGCACGCTCACGTAACAGTCAAAAACTCAGAATTTTTTTAAAAATTAATGTGCACGCTCACGCAATTGACTAAATTATAATAATTGGCGTGCACACTCACGCAACTGTCTAAAATACGGAAAAAAAAGAATTGGCGTGCACGCTCACGCAATTGTCAAAAACGCAGAAAAAAATTGGCGTGCACGCTCACGCAAATGTCTAAATTAAAATAATTGACGTGCACGCTGACGCAACTGTCTAAAATGCGGGAAAAAAGAGTTTGCGTGCACGCTCACGCAACTGTCAAAAACGCAGAAAAAATTGGCGTGCACGCTCACGCAAATGTCTAAATTAAAATAATTGGCGTGCACGCTCACGCAACTGTCTAAAATGCGGAAAAACAGAATTGGCGTGCACGCTCACGCAACTGTCAAAAACGCAGAAAAATAAATTGGCGTGCACGCTCACGCAAATGTCTAAATTAAAATAATTGGCGTGCACGCTCACCCAACTATCTAAAATGCGGAAAAAAATTGGCGTGCACGCTCACGCAACTGACAAAAACGCAGACTCAATAATTTTGACTCAAATATTTTGACTCAAATATTTTGAATCAAATATATTCTTTAATGATATATATTTTTAATTAATATCATTTTTTTCTTTTACTATTGATAACCCATTATTTTTATGGGAAGTACACTATAGTTAGTGAAATTGAAATATAAATATAAATTAGCGTGACGATATATTAATTTTATAATATAATTTTGAACGGAATTATGTGATGCATGAAAGAAACGTGCGTCACGCAACTTAATTAGCACAATGATGACAGAAAAAATATATTGGCGTGACGATATCAATTGTATAGTTTACTATTGGATGGAATTATGTGTTGGCGAGATAGAAACGTGATTCACGCTAGTTACTGAATAGATAGCTACAAATATGAATTAGCGTGACAATATCAATTGTATAAAGAAATTTTGAATGGAAATAAGTGTGCTACGCGTACTACAACGATAATTGAAAATATAAACTGGCGTGACGATATTAACTGTATAGTTTAGTGTTGGATGGAATTATGTGTTGGCCTGATAGGAACGTTCGGTGCGCTTCTTAGTGAAAAGATAACAAAATTTATAAATTAACGTAATAATATCAACCTTACTAACGTAATATCGTTAACTTTACTAACATAATATTGTTCATCTTACTAACTAATATCGTTAACCTTACTAACATAATATTGTTCATCTTACTAACTAATATCGTTAACCTTATACTAACGTAATATCGTTAACATTACTAACAAATATCGTTCTCATGAAGTTCACCTTACTAATACCCGTACTACACTGTGGCGCTCGCTACAGTTTTGTTATTTTTCTCTCTAACTCTGCACCTTTTCTATCTAATAGCGAAAAATGTCTTGGCGAGCGCCATGAAATTGTGATCGCTCACTGCGGGATAGAACCAACACCACCACCGAATTAGAGGTGATGAAATTGTCACTAAAGCCTGCTAAAGAGATTTAAAGTAGTGGAAAAAGTATTTTGTTTCATTTTACAAGTTATTTAAGACTTTGTATGGCTAATGCGTGATACAAAAAAAAAAGAATGAACGCTTCTGTGTAGTGTCCAGTGTTGCCATACAATCAATGGAATTAAACTTTTTAATATATAGGCATGGAATTGCTTCACACAACTATCCAAAAGATAATTAACTGAATATATATTTGAAGAAATATCGAATTTTATTGTTACAATTCATTTCATAATACATTTTTCAAATTTCCCTAAATTTCAATGCACAATCACTGCCATATCGACTCGTCTAGTGTAATAGCAATTTTGAGTATGGTGAGCGCCATATCTGCAGAGAGAGACAACACCGCCATGGCGAGCGCCATAGTGTAATATGGGCTTTACGTATTATATCGTCCAAAGGAGTTCACCTTATTAATGCGTGCTTGAACAATGTGAAGAAAATGGCAATGATTCGTTTTTGTAAAAACATTAATATTTAACGTTAATCTGTACAAATAATTTAACTTGAAGAAGTAAGTGTATCAGTAGCGTGCAATGATCTCTCACATTAATGCTGCTCAACTGGAAGAAGAGTAGATGATAATTAGGGTTGTGACAATATGCATTTAAAATAATAATAGCATAGATGAAACGAAATGTAATTGTATCGAATACCGCTGATTTAGTTCAATTCAATACTCTTTATTTCTCTCCATCTATAATATTTTCAGAATCTATGATTTTAAACGCATATTGTCACAACCCTAATGATAACTGTACTGTTTTTAATAAGGGAATTAACAGTATCACAGATATCAATGTGTTATTATTTCCATGCTCCAAGCATGACCACTTTGAGTGCAAAGACCACAGTTTAAAAACCTCTAAAATATACAATTGATATTGTCACACTAATTTAAAAATTTTGTTATCTTTTCACAAAGAAAAGTGCCGTATGTTTCTATCACGCCAACATATAATTCCGTTAAAAATTAAACTATGATATCGTCACGCTAATTGATAATTTCTGTTATCTTTTCACTAAGCAGCGTAGGTACGCCGCACGTTTCTATCACGCCAACTCATAATTCCATCCGATATTAAACTATACAATTGATATATATCGTCACGCTGATTGATAATTTCTGTTACTGTTAGCTACAAGCTCGGGGCGAAGTTTGACTTCTGTGAGCCAGGGGTTTCAGGGCAAAGAAAACACGATATCTTGAAACGCACTGTATTCCTGACTGTAGTGTACAGAATTGCAGATCATGTGGTGCTGCAAAATAAAATATGAAAAGTAAATTCTCCTATAAATATTTCGACAATAGTTAAAATGATTGCATCTAGCATATATTTTCCTAAATAAAAGGTTATTTTAGTTGATCTAGATTTCAAATGAATACATGGAATGGCATAAATAGGAGCGAATAGCACCCCAAAATTTGTGACTGAAAATCAAGCACAGATAACAATATGCATCCTCCACAATATTAGCATTAGAAGATTTAGGCTACCGAATATATGTTGTTCACCCTAACCTATTGTTTACTTACCAAGTATTATCGTTTCTCCACACTAATGCTCAACACAGCCACGAGAACTTGTACTAATATTCACCAGTAATAATTAAATAATCAGTGCGTACTCTAATGTATCTGGAACACGAAAGATAAGTTCACTAAAATGAAACAGACACAGACCAAAACAGACACAGACCAAAACAGACACAAACTCAAACAGACACAGACCCAGACTCAAACAGACACAGACTCGTCAACTCGTACAGCCGGCACTCCTTATCTCCCAACAATTACATCCTTAACCCTACCGCACGATGTACACAATACTACACGTGACAACTGAAATACACAACCATATGACAAGTGACAGAGAGTAAACTTTTATGTCACCGAAAAACGCTGACAAAGGTGAGCGGACAGCGCCCTCTACATGTCAGTAATACCAAAATTTACGTAATGAGATGCATACATTAAATGCTTGACATGCATTTAACAGTCCCTCACCCTGAAACTCTTTCACCATTACACGCTCGTTCAATACGGGCGGTCGCTACAAAATAGACATCCTAATACCCCATCAACTGACACACGATAGATTCTCGGTCCCTCCCCGGTAACATTCATTATTACATTTAGTATATAATAGGGATAAAATAATTTGAAATATTAAGAAGAAATAGAGCCATATACTAAAGACAATACAACTACGAACATCCACACAACAACACTCTGCAGCAAATACAAACCATTCCAACCAGTACGACATCGCACACTCAGACCCGACTATTCTCCGAAAAAGCACCTCTGTATGGTGGCTTTGAATATTCTTTGAACATTCTCACCTGGAACAGGGCAAAACGGTTTCGCTCGTGATTTCAATTAGTCACTTGTCAATCGTGAAAATCTAGCTCCTTCTCAGAAAAGGAAACCATCAGTCCTTGATTTCTATTACCATGCAGCAACACGTGATGCCACCGTCCGCATTCTGAGCAAGCTCGCGGGTCTGTACAGTTTCTTGCCATGTGACCCTTGTTTAAACATAGGAAACACAATTTCGCTTCTTTCATAAAGTCCATACGATCTTTTACACCTAATTCCTGGAAGGCACGGCATGATTCAATTTTATGCTTCCCTCCACAACTCGTACATGGGAGCAGCGATTCAGGTTTCTTTGCCGAACCAGATTTCTCCGTTCTACACCTGGACCAAGTCAACGGGTTGGCACATTCAACGTTTGGATCTTTGCATATAACTGCATTCACTGTGGCTTTCATCTTGGGACGGCCTCCAAAGTTACCTCCATTTCTATCATGCATTTCATTTTCCATTGGAATCTTACCGAAGATAGGATCTGAGGCCACACGAACATCCTCATCTATAAATTCTAATAGATCCTCGTATGTAACAGTTCCTCCACTTTCCTTTCTCTTCCTATGCACAAGTAACCGCCACCTCTCCTGCATATTATAAGGTAGTTTTGCTACTAGGGATCGAATAGTTTTCGGATGTTCGAGCTCAGTTTTACCGTACGGGATCTGAGCGACAACATTCCTAGTCAGTCTGAGGGCAATAGCATATGAGTTTAGTCCATCAACATCATCTCGCGTCACGTTGCTTCTAGCAAACAGACTTTCCATATAAGTCGATGCCACCAGTTCTGGAGCTCCATACTTTTGGTCGAAACATTTCATGGTTTCATTGAATCCTTTTACAGGATTCATATATAGTGCTGCAAGGACTACTTCCTTTGGTTCTCCTCCTGTATACTGATATAAGTAATCCAGTTTCTCGCTTGCATTCAATGTTTTAGACTTAAGAATTGTACTCATGGATTGTTTGAAAGTAATGTATTTCTCTGGCTCCCCGCAAAACGTCTGAATCTCACGTTTAGGCATACACATTCTCAGGTTGCTTGCAGTTAACTCTTGAATCAGCTGAGAATCGTTCACAAGGGCAACATTTTTATCCTGCTCACAGCGCTTGCTATTAAGCTCTATATTGTCTTGTACAGGTTCAGGTGTCGACTTTGATTGGGTTAAGCTTCCAAGGGAGCAAAGTATACCGGTTCTCTTTCGCGAGGCACCAGAAGGATTTTCTACTTCAGCAGTCTCCAGATCGACAACCGCTGGAATTCGTGAACATCCACTATTTGCAGTTCCCAAGTCCATTCTTGCATAGTTAGTCCACATTTCCTCTTCGGTTAGTCTAGCCTTCTGCTCTACTTCCCGCCTCAACCTCTCCATCTGCGCTTCCATTTCCATTTGTTCTATCTTCTGCCGCATTTCGAAGTCAGTCCTTGATTTCTCCATCTCCAAGCGTTCCCGCTGTTTCTCCCTTTCAAATTCTAAGCGTTCCCGCTCCTTTTCTCTCTCAAATTCGAACAGTTCCCGGTTTTTGGCCGTTTCAGCCTCCAGCCGCCTCTGCTCCCACTCCCTCCTAATAGCATCTATACGTTCAAAGTTAGCGATGCGAACCTTCTCCTTGGCTCGCTCTACTGCAATCTCTCGAGCACGTTCTATTGCAGAGGCACCACTCATAACAGAGCTTACCTTAGTCGCTCTCGATACATTGGAGCGAGATCTCTTACGACTGCTCTTATTAACGGTTAAGTTACCCACATCAGTCCCCAAACATCCAACCTGAGATACGCTGTCCTCCGGTCCAACGTAATTTACTAAGCTTACACACTCCTTACGTCTCGCTTCTCCCATTACTGCTATGCTGCGACATCTTTTTTCCCAGTACGCAGCAGTTGGAACACCACCACTCGCACCGACACCACTCGCACCGACACCACTCGCACCGACACCACTCGCACCGACACCACTCGCACCGACACCACTCGCACCGACACCACTCGCACCGACACCACTCGCACCGACACCACTCGCACCGACACCACTCGCACCTACACCACTCGCACCTACACCACTCGCACCTACACCACTCGCACCTACACCACTCGCACCTACACCACTCGCACCTACACCACTCGCACCTACACCACTCGCACCTACACCACTCGCACTTACACCATGTACATCCACGCTCACGCAATCCAAATCCGTTGCTCTCGCAATCACATCACTCATCTCCTCCTACAGCTCCTCCCAAGTCATATCTCTATTCGAGAGAGATTCGTGCAATCGGCACAGTAAATCATTCTTACCTCCAGAGGTTGCTTCACCTAAATAATCTAGCACTCTCTTCAACCCAAGAATAGTCAATTTTTCCATATTTACCCAGTAACTATTTAACGATAAAGTCACCCAAAGTACTACAGCAACCTATGTCTATCAGTTCAAATTAAATGAGATCACTAAGTCCTACACATAACGTATGAATTCTCGATTGAGATAACGATGGAGGAGTACAATTGAATTATCTTACATTGTGCATTACTTACGTCAATCACAAAAATGGGGTACTCATCTATTTAGCAGTGCAGAAATGGACAACGCTCAGAGCTCTCTCTGGAACTCTCTTGATCTAACAGTAGATAGAGGGCGATTCGGAACGTAGAAGGGAGGGCAGACTCAAGTCGTAGACGGTTGGGCATCTGAAATCGTAGACGGTTGGGCATCGGAAATCGTAGACGGTTGGGCATCGGAAATCGTAGACGGTTGGGCATCGGAAATCGTAGACGGGAGATAAGGCTCAAATCGTAGACGGGGGGGGGGGGGCAACTGATATCGTAGACAGGGGGATATTCAAAGATCGTAGGCAGGGGTGATTCAAATCTTAGACAGGGGCGATTCAAATCGTAGACAAGGGCGATTCAAATCGTAGACAGGGGCGATTCAAATCGTAGACAGGAGCGATTCAAATCGTAGACAGGGGCGATTCAAATCGTAGACAGGGGCGATTCAAATCGTAGACAGGGGCGATTCAAATCGTAGACGGGGGCGATTCAAATCGTAGACAGGGGCGATTCAAATCGTAGACAGGGGCGATTCAAATCGTAGACAAGGGCGATTCAAATCGTAGACAGGGGCGATTCAAATCGCAGACAGAGGCGATTCAAATCGTAAGCAGGGGCAATTCAGATCGTAGGCAGGGGCAATTCAGATCGTAGGCAGGGGCAATTCAGATCGTAGGCAGGGGCAATTCAGATCGTAGGCAGGGGCAATTCAGATCGTAGGCAGGGGCGCCTCAAATCGTAGATAGGGGCGCTTCAAATCGTAGATAAGGGCGCCTCAAATCGTAGATAGGGGCGCCTCAAATCGTAGACAGGTGTGCTTCAAAATCATTGATAACTGCCAACCCCACTGAAGTTAGGTAAAGCGATGATACTTGCACTGTTAGCTACAAGCTCGGGGCGAAGTTTGACTTCTGTGAGCCAGGGGTTTCAGGGCAAAGAAAACACGATATCTTGAAACGCACTGTATTCCTGACTGTAGTGTACAGAATTGCAGATCATGTGGTGCTGCAAAATAAAATATGAAAAGTAAATTCTCCTATAAATATTTCGACAATAGTTAAAATGATTGCATCTAGCATATATTTTCCTAAATAAAAGGTTATTTTAGTTGATCTAGATTTCAAATGAATACATGGAATGGCATAAATAGGAGCGAATAGCACCCCAAAATTTGTGACTGAAAATCAAGCACAGATAACAATATGCATCCTCCACAATATTAGCATTAGAAGATTTAGGCTACCGAATATATGTTGTTTACCCTAACCTATTGTTTACTTACCAAGTATTATCGTTTCCCCACACTAATGCTCAACACAGCCACGAGAACTTGTAGTAATATTCACCAGTAATAATTAAATAATCAGTGCGTACTCTAATGTATCTGGAACACGAAAGATAAGTTCACTAAAATGAAACAGACACAGACCAAAACAGACACAAACTCAAACAGACACAGACCCAGACTCAAACAGACACAGACTCGTCAACTCGTACAGCCGGCACTCCTCATCTCCCAACAATTACATCCTTAACCCTACCGCACGATGTACACAATACTACACGTGACAACTGAAATACACAACCATATGACAAGTGACAGAGAGTAAACTTTTATGTCACCGAAAAACGCTGACAAAGGAGAGCGGACAGCGCCCTCTACATGTCAGTAATACCAAAATTTACGTAATGAGATGCATACATTAAATGCTTGACATGCATTTAACAGTTACCTTTTCACTAAGCAGCGTGCCGCACGTTTCTATCACGCCAACTGTTAAGAATTTATTTCAATTATTCATTTCTATTATTCATATATGTATCTTATCCATTACTCATTAACTATCTTTAATAACGCTTGTCGTTTGTCATCTGTTAACTTTTTTACCTGTACGAATACTGCAAATCTAATTACTTTTTCACTACCTGTGGTGCTATAAACATCTCACATACCTGTGTTCCACCATAACTTGTAAGTAATTTTGTTTGATCCTTTTGACCTTATTAGTGTTAAAATAACTTTAGTTTCCATCTAGGATTTATCTAATTGTTTAAATTACTATTATTTAGAATTATTACGTTTGTCTCACAACTTATTTAATGCCGCATATCTCAAGCTATGAATATTTAACTTTAGGATTTAGGAAACTACTTCAAATTTTGTATAGTGCATATTTCCTAATTAGGTTTATTTTGCCTGGTTTCAGGCACGTGTGTTTCTGATCAAATAGAAAATTCATTGGGCTACTCGACTTTAATAACCTACAACTCAGAAGTTAAACAATCAAAAGTAGTCCATGACACCAACACATACTTCCATACGATATTGAACTATAGGTACTATCACGGAAAAGTGTATCCGTCAGCTGTTATAGTATGCTATTTTAGCATTTTCGACCTTTCTTATTTTTTGCATGTGGCATTTTGGAGAGTATTCTTCCGCGTTCAAAAATCCCCCAATAAGGAGGAGCCTATTGCTAGGGTAAAATGCTAGGGTAATTGGGTGAATTGTTGGATTAGATATGTGTATCTAGAGGAGGGACGGGGGGGGGGGGGGGTGATTTATACCGATTTCTGACAAGTGATTTGATATTATTTTTCTATTATTTAAATTAAAGTATAAACATATAGTTTCATTTATATCATCCATGCAATGTTCATTTTGTAATGAATACATGTATTTTTTTTATAATTTGAAATGAATAATTATAATTTTGAAATTTTCCATTCAATTAACCTTGGTATATATTTCATACGATTTACTCTTGTATGTTTTTTATGCAATTTACTTTGCAATTTACTTTGAACGACCAATTGTCGTTCTAATATTGAAACTAATAAGTAATAACTATTCGAATTTGAGGTAAAAGTAAATTCCTAGCTTTATCTTTATTAAATCTCATTAATTCCAAAAATATTATTTATGACAACCATTCACACAAGAAGAACATTAAATAACTTCGCTTCTTTTACACCTTTAAATTATTTGTTCTCCTTTAGGCTATATTATTAAAACTATAATACACGTTTTCGACTTTGTAGTAAATGTCTATAGTTTTACTTTTAGTTTTGTCAAATATTATTCCACGAATATTTTATATTATAATCATTCACACAAGAGCATCTAATCGTCTAAAGATATGATTTTTAATAGCTTCGTATTCTTTTCACATTTAAATAATTTGCTGGACGGGATATAACCAGTCTCGGTTATAATCCGGAGATTTTCTGCATTCAGAATTTCAATAAATTAATAGTGATGACTAATTTCGTCGATAAGACAAGTTTCTCTTCTTTTTCAAAATCCTTTGTGTGTATAATTTTTTTTAATTCATTCAATATATTGGCCAAATGAGGAAGTTATTAAAATTTGTGTTTTTAAAATTATAATAATTTATTTTACGTCTTAATTTAATGACAACAATCATTAAGTTGCTGACAAGCGTTTTTCTCTATTTTCATCAACTTATAAGTAATTACCTATACGGCTATACCGATACTTTCTATCTGTTATTGAAGTTATTTAATTGAAAAATTCTTTTAGGCTAAAGAATAAAATAAAGCTATGACTAAGTTGTAACTTAATCAATTTAGTTTAGATTTTAAATGCAGTAATTTGATGGATTTTTTATCATCAAGTGAACTGATCCTTTTCAGTTTAAAATTTTTATATATTAAATACATGCACGATCAATTAACAAGCAGTGATATAGTGAACTAAAAAATTTGAAGTGATCATTATTTTTCTTCTCAATAAATGCCACATCGCCAACGTTGACAATAAAATAAGTTACAAAGTTCTATGCTTAATTTGTGACATCGGAGTGCAACTGGGATTCATGACAACTGTCAACTAAGGCTTTCAACTTGCAAGTTCTATCTCTATCATAAAATATTAGTTGTTTACTTAAAAATAAGATAAATAAAGGATCAATAATAGAAAATGGATAATTATTTATATTTATAAAAAAATAGTGTTTTACAAAAGTTGAAGATAACAATTAAATTAGGTAAAAATTTAAAAACTTCTTCACGGCTAAATACACTTGCAGGTTATTTCTAAAGTAAAAACTACCCGATACAATTTTTACTAAAATAAAGGATTTCTGATTAGTACTAGTTTACATGAAGTATCAATCTTAGAACAATTTTTAAAAGCTTAGGGTTGAATGATTAACATGAACTTACAATATACAATTAATTCTATATTTACCTAAGATTAAATTTTTTCAAGCGCATAGCAATAAATAAAATACACAAACTAGTTCGGTATTTTATGCACATCCTTTTCACGGAGAAATGTCGTTGAAAATCTAAAAGTAATAAGCATGAATAAATGGATATCACAGGGAATGAGACCAGACTTCCTGGGAATGATGAGAACTCCTCTGATATTGATTAGTACTGTCCTGATGAGAACTGTCCTGATGAGAACTGTCCTGATGAGAACTGCAGTGGTGCGCGAAGTTATTTGAATCTGAAAATGTTTACAAACAAATTGATTAAAAAATCTCTGATATTGACTTAGAATTACGATACAAACAATTATTAACAAGATAAAACAAATTGAATAGATTTTATTTTAATCTCATACTATAATATTTTTTTTCATCAAAGTAGGGGTTTAACGTCGTGCTTCAGTCATATAGTGACTATTTCGCTGACGTAAAAGGAAATTAAATACAAGGGACTAGAAGAAGCAGTCAGAAAGGAAAGTGGCTCCATGAACAAAGGCACTTACCACCGTTGGTGACAATGCTCATGGATGCAGGAAAGCTACTCCGTGAATGCAGTCACTTACCAAGGAATGTGACGAAACGGGACGCAAGCACCGGTGGCTGCACTCACGGATGGAAAAGGAAAATGAAGAGGTGATAGTAAATGAAGCTTACGAGCCTACCTAACACAAAAATCTAAGACCACGTAGTTGAAGAGCATAACCCTAGCGCTATTCTCCAAAATCCTGAACAATGTGTATTCGAAGCACATTTGGTTATGTTAAAAGTATCCACATTCGAGTGGCAAGGAAGAAACAAGATTTGATAGAAAACAAGATTAATGGGAAGTAGAACACAGATAGATTAAAATCCTTACTGTTATCAGAGTGTGTTTCAAATTTTAAAAATCAAACTTACAAAACATTTCATCAAAGGACTAAAAAGAGTGACACCTCGATCTAATATTTTTAATTTTTTCTTCAAGTTGATGAATTAAGAGGTTATACCGCTAACGATGGAAAGAAAAGGATAATGTAAAATGAGTGAAGAAAAGACAACAAGGATATTTTTGGAAATTGCAAGATAAGGTTGAATAGATGTTTAGCATTAGAAACGTGGTTTTAAAGAAACCCTACATTTATCTTCCATTACTCGAGACTAAATGTTAGATAAAGTCTAATTCCAATCCGTAGAATACTTACTACAATTAATGCTACAAAGGACTATATTACAAACTAATTGGAAAAAAAGTAGAATTAATTTAAACGAAACTAAAGAACTCTACAAAAGAGATAATTGAATTTTACTAATTTCTTGTAATTAAATATTGTTCATTTTTTTTAAATAAGATTATAGCTTTATGGAAACAGAAATTGTACTGAAAAAGGGTAATACATATTTGCCTCAAAAATGGAAGGAAGTATTTAATTTTATTCGATTTGTTGTCAAAGGAGATGCAAAGAACGAAACTGTAAAATAGAAAAAATGAAAGAAAATAAGTTGAAAATACTGAACAATGTCACTAAACTACTTAATTTTTATTTAAATGTTCAAATATGAATGTCACAAGGACTAATAAAATATTGTAGAAACTCTCATTTTAGCGGCAAGTTACATGTTGAAGTAATCTAGGATATTGTATAAATTAAGCCATTCGTATTATCAGTAAATTTTAAGAGTTTAAACGTTTTTTTTAGTTTAATAATTTAATGAGTCAAGAATTCCAAACTAGGCTATAAACAAAAAGCTACAGTTAAAAAAAATTAGTTGATACAACTATAATGAATATTTTCTTAAGAACGACCAAAATAAATAACCGTGTATCACCATGCATGGAGTGGATATGAGCAGTCCGTATTTAAGAATTCAGTATTTCAGAAACTACAGAAACCATAAGTTGTGTATTTACAATTACCAATTGTAAAGTATTTGAACGAAATAATTTACAATGGCCAATCAATTTAATTGAAAGTTTTAGGCCATATCGCTGATATTGAAAAGAAATTGAATATATGGGCTTGAAGTAACAGTTAGAAAGGAAAGAGAAAGAATAAACTACCACCATGAAAGAATAAACTACCACCAGTCGGATACAACGCTCATGAATGCAAAAAAAAAAAAAAAAAATCCACGACTGCAGTCAATTACCAAGGAATGTGACGAAAAGAGTCACCAACACCGGTGGCAGCACTCACAGATGAAAAAGGAAAATGAAGAGGTGATAATAAATGAAGCCTACCGGACACAAAAAAAACCAGAGTTATCCTCAGAAACTACAATTAGACACAAAAATGATAAGCCTGAAGCTGCTGTGTTCTTCTCTTATATTCACCTCAACAGATTGAGGTTTCAGCCACTGGGGGCTTTGCAATTAGCCCACTATATTATATCTTTAAACAATTTTCATACATTTTTTAAATTATATATTTATGAAACATAACTGATACGAATAACTTTGCTAATTATATCAGTTATCACTGAACTAATAGAAATTTGTCCTTACCAATTAAGAAAGGGAGATTTGCACTGCTGTCGTTTGTTTCTTCCGCTTTCTTGTGAGGAGAAGTGATCTGGTCATAGGTCGTGGTCTTTAGAATTCCACCTAGCGAATGCTCGCTCTACCCATTGAACTGGAAACAAATTTTAATAATATAAATTAGTATATTAGTTATTGTTATTGAATAGGTTTGATGCGAATATAATGGTTTCGTGATTTCGTTTTTCGGAAAATATACAGAAAAGACCTTAATATAGATCTAGCAGTTAGATTGGAAAGAGACGCCGTGAATGGAATGAAAGAGACTCTTCAATGGAATGTTACGGAATGAGAATCTAGTAATCGCGGAAGTAAGAGGAAAATGAACAAACAGGGTGCAAAAACATATTGAAATTATATTAATAAACAATCTAAGACTACATTATTTTCCCTATCTAGTGCTATTCTACAAAGCAGTGAATTTCAATGAAACAAAAAGGAAAAAAAACTTGGTCATCATCCAATTTGCAACTGTTCGTATCGAAAAATTCTCTGCCTCTTTCTTCAATTCATGACTGTTACATAGTGTCATTCGTTGACAACTCTCATAAATGCAACATGAATATCTTACATATTTACTATTATGAATATAAGATAGTTTTTTTTAGTATAAAGTTATTAATAAATAATCTCTGTTAATTTAAGTAGGGGTTTAACGTTTTCTTTGGAACCAAAGGCCATATCGCTGACAATGAAATTAAATACAAGGGACTGGAAGAAGCAGTCTGAAAGGAAAGTGGCTTCAAGAACAAAGTCACCTACCACCGTCGGTGACAATGCTCATGAATACAGAAGAGCTACTCCGAGAATGCATTCACTTAGGAATAAAAAAGGACCCAATTTAAGGTCCGGACGCTGCACTCACGGATGGAAGATTAAAATGAAAAGGGGATAGTGAATTAAGCCTACAAGGCTAACAAACCCAAAAGTCGAAGACCTTGTAGTTTGAAAGCATAAACCTAGTGCTACCCTCTAAAACTAAGTGACGTAAAAAGATAACATAATAAGAATGAAAAAAGACAATTATTAATCCAAATTACAACAGTTCGAGGCCAAAGGGAACCCCCTTCTATTAAATCCACCACAAACAGCTTCATGATAGGGTCACGTAGGTAAATTGCGGCCCACTTACTAACTGCGGCCTCTAACAACTGAAACATCATAGCTTCAAAACACACGTCAAAACTTAAATTAATAAGTTATAGCATTCACTGTGCTTCTTTTGATAGCTATGCAACATTTTAATGTAATTTCGATTCAAAATGTTTTAGAGACTCTCTTGAAGAGGGCTGCAATTAAAAATTAAAGGGGCGCAATTTACCTGCGTGACCCTAGAGCTCATGCAGGCTTATAAATTCTTTGCTACCTAGAAAGAAAGAAATTTCTTAAGAGTTACCTGCACAAAATAAAACGAGAATTTGGTAGTAGAATTACAAGCTAAAAATTACGGGAAAAATAAATTAGGTGAATATACGTAATTACATTTACCGTTTAATTAACACTAACCTTGAGCATCCAGCTGTTCAGAAAAATATTCGTAGGTTTTCCCTTTTTTAATAGTGCATTATAGATATTGTTGTATATATAGGTATTGTGAGACTAAAACTTGAAAGATTATTAAATTTAAAGGCATTTATAAATACAGAAAGAACAGTTTAAACAAAAAGTATATACTACATTATAGAAGTATTGACGTAAACCGGCGGCTATTTACGAATGGAAGAATATTATACATAATAAAACAATTAATAAAGTATACCTATACCTACCTAAACTCTAGGAGTCTAGAGGCTAAAATAAAAAATATAATGTGGTTATAAGCTACAGCTCTAGGTGTTTTTTTTTCTTTCTATTCCATGTCTACAGATCGTATTCAAAGGAATTTAGGCACAATAATATAAAGTAGAATTCCGTATTTTTTTAAATTAAATAGTTTAATTACTGTGCGGGCACTGCTTTATGACTAGTACAGAGTAATGTAAAGAAATGCATAAAATCTAATTTTGCTATTTCGTAAACTGTTTGGATACCTATAAAAAAATGGTTCCACTAACTATAGAAAAAAAATTCTGAAGTTTGGTATTATTTCAAAGTTCAGAAGTAAAGATACAAAAGTTTTAAATCGCACACATTTTGGTAATAAATTGCAAATTCCATCAGCAATTTTAAGAAAATCTGAAATATTGATAAATTTATAATTCGAAATGATTTCAAGAACAGAAACACTTGATTGAGCTGGACTTCGTCTCAGCTATCAGCAAAAAATCAACTGGTAAAACTATTTAAGAGTTCATATCCAAGAAGAAAAAAACTAGCTCAGAAATCTGATCAATCTTTCGTATACCTCAATTTCAAGGATTAAGATATCTAAAAATGGTAGCATTAACAATTTTTCACAGAGTTAAAAAATATAGCTTAAAATTTTGAATCTAGAACTTAGAAAATAAAAGGAGAAAAAATTAATTTACAAATGTATAAGATATAGTTCCATATGAGCATGACAATAAAAAATGGAGTCCTCAGCTAGAAAGACTGAATGAAGAATAACTTATCCAGGCTAAAGTGAAATTAGGATCTAAAGAAAGACTAATTTTCGATCTGCCTAAAACACAAGTTTTTAAATAGAGAGAGAGTGAAATTTGATGACTTTTCACCATGACGGCTGAAGACGAAATGTCTCGCACTGCATTAAAATGAATGGAAATTTCCTACATGCGGGGGTAAAATGAGAATTTGGGGTAGCGTACGATAATCCGTAGTACAGTGGGAACTAGATTATTCATGCGCGCCTCAGCAATTGGACGGATACACTTTTCCGCGATAGTACAATTAATATCGTCACGCCAATTTATAATTTCTGTTATCTTTTCACTAAGCAGCATGCCGCACGTTTCTATCACGCCACCACATATCCATGCGATATTGATATTAGAGTCAAAATATTAGAGTCAAAATATTAGTCAAAATAGCTGAGTCAAAATAGCTGAGTCAAAATAGCTGAGTCAAAATAGCTGAGTCAAAATAGCTGAGTCAAAATAGTTGAGTCAAAATAGTTGAGTCAAAATAGTTGAGTCAAAATAGTTGAGTCAAAATAGTTGAGTCAAAATAGTTGAGTCAAAATAGTTGAGTCAAAATAGTTGAGTCAAAATAGTTGAGTCAAAATAGTTGAGTCAAAATAGTTGAGTCAAAATAGTTGAGTCAAAATAGTTGAGTCAAAATAGTTGAGTCAAAATAGTTGAGTCAAAATAGTTGAGTCAAAATAGTTGAGTCAAAATAGTTGAGTCAAAATAGTTGAGTCAAAATAGTTGAGTCAAAATAGTTGAGTCAAAATAGTTGAGTCAAAATAGTTGAGTCAAAATAGTTGAGTCAAAATAGTTGAGTCAAAATAGTTGAGTCTGCGTTTTTGACAGTTGCGTGAGCGTGCACGCCAATTCTTTTAATTTAGACATTTGCGTGAGCGTGCACGCCACTTTTTTTTTATTTTTCTGCGTTTTAGACATTTGCGTGAGCGTGCACGCCACTCTTTTTTTTCTGCGTTTTAGACATTTGCGTGAGCGTGCACGCCACTTTTTTTTTTATTTTTCTGCGTTTTAGACATTTGCGTGAGCGTGCACGCCACTTTTTTTTTCTGCGTTTTAGACATTTGCGTGAGCGTGCACGCCACTTTTTTTTCTGCGTTTTAGACATTTGTGTGAGCGTGCATGCCACTTTTTTTTCTGCGTTTTAGACATTTGTGTGAGCGTGCATGCCACTTTTTTTTCTGCGTTTTAGACATTTGCGTGAGCGTGCACGCCACTTTTTTTTATTTTTCTGCGTTTTAGACATTTGCGTGAGCGTGCACGCCACTTTTTTTATTTTTCTGCGTTTTAGACATTTGCGTGAGCGTGCACGCCACTTTTTTTTTATTTTTCTGCGTTTTAGACATTTGCGTGAGCGTGCATGCCACTTTTTTTTCTGCGTTTTACACATTTGCGTGAGCGTGCACGCCACTTTTTTTTTCTGCGTTTTAGACATTTGCGTGAGCGTGCACGCCACTTTTTTTTTTTTCTGCGTTTTAGACATTTGAGTGAGCGTGCACGCCACTTTTTTTTATTTTTCTGCGTTTTAGACATTTGCGTGAGCGTGCACGCCACTTTTTTTTTATTTTTCTGCGTTTTAGACATTTGCGTGAGCGTGCACGCATCTTTTTTTTATTTTTCTGCGTTTTAGACATTTGCGTGAGCGTGCACGCATCTTTTTTTTTATTTTTCTGCGTTTTAGACATTTGCGTGAGCGTGCACGCATCTTTTTTTTCTGCGTTTTAGACATTTGCGTGAGCGTGTACGCCACTTTTTTTTATTTTTCTGCGTTTTAGACATTTGCGTGACCGTGCACGCCACTTTTTTTTTATTTTTCTGCGTTTTAGACATTTGCGTGAGCGTGCACGCCACTTTTTTTTTATTTTTCTGCGTTTTAGACATTTGCGTGAGCGTGCACGCCACTTTTTTTTATTTTTCTGCGTTTTAGACATTTGCGTGAGCGTGCACGCCACTTTTTTTATTTTTCTGCGTTTTAGACATTTGCGTGAGCGTGCACGCCACTTTTTTTTATTTTTCTGCGTTTTAGACATTTGCGTGAGCGTGCACGCCACTTTTTTTTAATTTTTCTGCGTTTTAGACATTTGCGTGAGTGTGCGCGCCACTTTTTTTTATTTTTCTGTGTTTTAGACATTTGCGTGAGCGTGCACGCCACTTTTTTTTGTTTTTCTGCGTTTTAGACATTTGCGTGAGCGTGCACGCCACTTTTTTTTTATTTTTCTGCGTTTTAGACATTTGCGTGAGGGGCACGCCAAGAAATTCCATAAAATTCCACTTTTCCATGTTTCAGTCAACTTAGTTGCGTGGGCGTGCACGCAAATTCCTTTTTTCCGGCTTTTAGACAGTGGCTTGAGCATGCACGCTCACGCCGATTATTAATTCATTTCCGTCTTTTAGATACTGCCCTCCTATAGTACTGTAACCTTCCTCGTGCCACTCTACTCTTCATTGTGCCTATTCCTATGTCCCCCCTCATCCCTGCTATTGCTACATTCCTCGGTGCACCCAACATTCTACGCATAGCAACATTCTCCTGCCTCTGCAGACTCTCCGCAATGATATCTATCAATCAGCTTTGTTATTGTTTTGATTTTGTCGGATCGTGTTAGCCTTATATGGTGCGTTCCCGTGCTGAAGAACTCGAAGGACGTCCCTCAGTTCTACGAGAACCAACCGTTCCCGTGACGAAGAACGGTCGTCAAGTTCGTGGAACTCGACGACACGGTAGATAGTACAACGAGTTGTCCCTCTTGGCAGCCGTGACGTCACAAACGTAAACAAACAAATGAAATGGGCGGGAGAAATACCTCTTCTTATTTGTAAATTAATAAAATTGATATAATTAACAAAATATTACATGTTTTGAGATTAATTGATAATTAATTGAACGGTTTAAACCCACCAAACCAAATTAGTGATTGTTAATATACCTAATTAATTATAGTGATATTAATTCCTAAAGCACGAAATCGTACACATTGAAGTGGTTGCATGGGAACGCTAACGACCATACTTCGTACCTTGGAAGGAACGTTCTTCGAGTTCTTCAGCACTGGAACGCTCCAAAAATTGAACACATTTTGTAAACACGTAACTTAATCTTGTGCTAATAATAATTACTGTTAAAAATGTTTTGATTGTTATCGAAACATTTAAAAATAATTTTAACTAATAATAATAAATGGTACAAGATCGATACTTTCCTAACCTTGTAATTCATTAAATAAGCATTTTAGTCCATACCTTCATGGAATATAAAATGTTTATTTCGACAATCGCTACCTTATGTTGAAGTTTGGCAACAAAAGTGTCGGACACCCTGTATAATTGGGCGTCGGTTCGATACAGGCATCGGCAACGTTAAGTATTGCCGGTACCAATAAGTCGTTTATACGTGGTTATACTGTTCAGGGCCGGTGGACATCCGTGAGGTGGGTCAACGTCGGGCCTTCGCTGGCCCAATACACCGAGACAGGCATTACAGCGTTGGCCCAGAGTTTCGTTCTGAATTGGGCCAACGTTGGCATAACATTGTAATGTTTACTGGGTTATAAAGGGATCAGACTATCGAACAATGTGGAGCATAACAGAATAGGATTCCTCTCGTGAATGCGACTAATAAGAAGTGACAAGGTAAATAAAAGAGTAAGTAAAGAAAGATTCAGACATCGCTACAAAACTATAACTTTAGATTATACCAATCTAATTGCAAAGGACTTCAGAAGAAAGGTAGTAAAAGGAATGGATGGTAAGGAAAATTTAGTACCTTCAGCTGTAATCTGTAGATAAAGCTATTAACAATTTAATGAAATGGAATTCAGTAGTTAGAATAGATATGGGTAAACCTATTGTAAATAGGAAAGAAAGCAAACTAAATAGAAAAAAGATTTCACAAACAAAACCCAGTTTAAAACACTACTAACACATTAATAATAATAACAAATGTAGCATTTCACACATTCACAAATTCAATGGACAACCTTCCCTATTTGAAATCATGAATTCGTTCTACGTGTTATTTCTCTCAACAGAACTTAATGGTGAGTCGCATTTTGAGTGGTTGAAACACTCTATAAGACTATAGTGATGTTCTGCTCTCACTGCTCTTCAGCATAACCTACTTCTAATTTAGTACATAGAGTTCACGTTTGGGGCATACCAATTTTATTAATGTTATATATACAAATTAAACGGGAAGAAATGAAGTGATGTGTCATGGTATCGAACGCGTGGGCCTGCAGTTCTGTGCTCTGGAACGCCACCACTCTGCGAATCTGAATGCATTTTGATAAATAGAAATTTGATGTACAGGCAGACCCCACTTTAATTACACCCGCTTTAATAAAAGTGGTAATTATTTTGAGATATATCTCGAAATAATTACCGTTCGTAGACATAGAAAATGGAGACAATTTTCACGGCAACTGAAAAAGCATCGTTATCGCACGGATCCATAATTATTTTCGAACACATAAAAATCTGTATATAATAAATAATAATCATTATTTAACTTTTATTTCAATTGCTATTCATGATACCAATTTGAAAAGAAGTTTAATAATGATTATTGTATTTTCTTTTCTGACGTGTCCAAAATGTAGAACCAACCAGTAACTTGGCATAAAATTGTTGTTTGTTCAATGTATAAATCAAAGTATCTATTAATAACTCATCTATACTGAGTGAGAGTTATCTCCATGGTTACATTTTAAAACCTTTCATAAATTCACAACTTTAATTAAACTTTCATCACAGTCACAAACACTGAAACACTGTTTATATAAACTTACATAGTACTCTAACTCTAAAACAAATTTTCTTTCATTTTAACTCATAGAAAATTAGATGCATCCCAGCAAACATAAATGTATCTATTCGATGTCTAAACGACTCTGTAAAACCTCTCTTCCGACATCGAATACCAGTAACAAATTAGACATGGTGACATCAAGTAGACATCAATCCGATATCCGTTTGCACCGCTAAACCGCATCATATCAAGTATATTTTGCATCGAAGCGATACCGTATAACAGCGTTGAATAGAAAGATAAATTACGACATCCAACATACATAGGGATTCTGCATCGAACAGACGCCTAATTATATATCTAATATGTTTCGAAACAATATCCACTTGCATCCAATAAATAAATAAATTAAAATAGAAAACTCTTACTTCATTGAAGTAACGTATTGTACGTTTAGATGCATATCAATTCGATTAATGTTACATAGTGTTATAAATAAATTAAATGGGAAGAAATGAAGTGATGTGTCCAGGAATCGTTCGTGGGTCCCTCCGTCCTCGTGCCTGTACCTCTGTAGCTTTGCCACCATGGATGCACTTACCTAAAAAAAATTTTGATATTAAGTGACTCGGAGATACTTGAAGATATTCTTAGAGTGAATAAAACAATACAGGCAAGCACCGCTTTTATAACCAAAATCACAACTTATTCTTATTAAAAATAGTAATGAGTTGGTCAAATTTTTATATAATTGTAACTCCTTAAAAATTTCGTTCTCTTTGAGTTCAAATTAAAGAAAATGTTTTGAGGCTTCGATTTAGAATACAGATGAAAGCTGTGTGATGAAAGTTCAAAGTAATGAATGCATTAATTAAAATTTGACCATAGATTAACTATCACTCAGTAAATAAAGGTCATAATAGTTGAGTAATTAGTTTGATATTTTGACTTATATAATTGTGTTACATTGAACAAACAGGAATTTTGTGTTCTGTGAAATATTTTTAGCAGTAGGGTTTATGTTCCAAGTTATTAATAGGGTCTATATTTTCGAACACGTGATAAAGGTAAATATAATTATTATTACCCAACAAACATATGAATGTCGATTCGATGCCGTTTGCTGTCGAATTCGTAGCGCTAACGGTGGGTATCGACTTAGCAACCATTTCGACTCATAGTAGATATCGGAATGTCTGTTTCTAGATGATATCTGAATTTACACTTCGAGTAGAAACACGAAAACCGATACATGGTTTTAACAGTATCATCTTGACATCGGCATGTCTGTTTCCAAACGATATCTGAATTTATACATCGACCAGAAGTGCGAAAACAGATACGTAGTTTTAAAAAAATCGTTTCAAATTTGGAAATTCATTTTTTTATCTTCCTGTTATATAATACGTATAGAAATGTAGGAATTATTTTTATTCAATTTGATTGTACCTTTCTATATAACGTACGTTGTGCTCCCTTTAAACTATACCCAATAATTAATACATTTATAGGGGACTACGGCAGTTGTAAAGGTACGATCGGTCATTGACACGCTAGTACGATTGTACAATGGATCAACGTAGTGTTCCTCCAGTACCGTGAAAATGAAATGGATAACCAATCAAGTGATTTTTAGATGGCCAGTGCATTTATTGTTATGAATCTGTTCTAAACTGCTTTTTGTAAATAAACCGCGAGGGGTTCCTGAAGCTGTCTTTGGTGAATGGAAGAGAAGGGGGTGGCATCCCTTGGGACTCAAACTGTTGTAATTTGGATTATGTATTGTCTATTTTATGTTTATTGTTTACCATGTGTATAGTGTTTTTAACTCTCCATGCAGTTTTAGAGGATAGCGCTAGGGTTACGCTCCACAATTACGTACGAGGTCTTAGATTTTGTGTTATGTAGGCTCGTAGACTTTATTTACTATTACCTCTTCATTTTCATCTTCCATCCTTGAGTGCAGCCACCGGTGCTTGTGACCATTTTTGTCACATTCCTCGGTAAGTGACAGCATTCACGTAGTAGTTTTTCAGCATCCATGAGCGTCGTGACTTTGTCCATGGAGCCACTTTCCTTTCTGACTGCTTCTTCCAGTCCCTTCTATTTAATTTCATTTTGACGTCAGAGACATGGCCTTTGGTTCCGAAGCAGACGTTAAACCTATAATAAACGTAAATAATTAAAAGTTGATGGGATATTTAACATGTTCTATTTTAGAGTACATTCTATGTCATCGGACGGTTCCACATTTTCGAATATGTAAGATATAAATATAATAATTATCATTATTCAATTCTTACTTAAATTGGTATCCATGATACCAGTACGTAAAATACAAGTTTAGAAATAAAAATCAATACCTAAATAATTTTTCTACATAAAATGCGGAAACCCACATCCGATAACTTGAACTTTCACCTAGTGCCAAAAGCTGCAAATGAGACGATTAAAATTCAGTGATTCACATTATAGATAATTAAACTTAAAGTTGTAATCGAACTCATTAAATCTATATATAATGATCATTATTTAACTTTTATTTCAATTGGTATCATACCTTCAGCTATTAAATTAAATTGTAGTTAAATGTCCCCTCCAAGCAAATATTTTTATTGCCTTATTTAACGAGGCTAATGTTTCTTATTAAAGCTTGTCGCCCACCTGATCGGAAACGACGCATCGGAACGGACACGAAGCATCAGACAAAAATCTAACCCATACATTTGAACGTGCTAACGCCCACCTGCTCGGATCGGATACGAAACGACGCGTCGGATCGGAACGGAAACGACGCGAATATCTTTGGAAGAATATTTTTCTGACAGTTCTGATGCGTCCGAGAGATTGCGCATGCACATAACGGTGAATGGAGAGGCTGGGATGGAGATGGAAGAATGGAATAGCTGTGAATATCCTACTGCATGATGAATATGTTGATATTATATTATTAATACATAATCAATTAGTTTCATTCAATTAACTTTACTGATTATAAATTAGATCACGAAAAGTTATTGAAATAAGAAGAATAACATTTTATTTACATAAATTTTATTTACATAAACTTCATTTACATAAATTTTATCTACATACATTTTATTTACATACATTTTATTTACGTAAATTTTATTTACATAAATTTTATTTACATAAATTTTATTTACATAAATTTTATTTACATAAATTTTATTTACATAAATTTTATTTACATAAATTTTATTTACATACATTTTATTTGCTATACATTTGCATGTTTATAAATAATTTCTTGATATACATTTGTTTATGTTTCTTACCTACTATATAATTTTTTTTTGAATAATTTTTTTTTTCGTTTATATTTTTTTCTACATATTTTTTTATATATATTGTTTTCAACATATATTTTATATATATTGTTTTCAACACATATTTTATATATATTGTTTTCAACACATATTTTATATGTACCTATTGTTTTCAACACATATTTTATATATATTGTTTTCAACATATATTTTTTATATATTTTTGGAAAAAAAAACATTAGGCTAATTTTAATGGAGAAGTACACTAGTATGATAATAAATTAGAGAGATTCGAACTGAAAACTAAAAAACACGATGCTACCGAAATTGTTTTTATCAAATACGTGTCGTATAAAATAGTTGTCATGATCGATAAATTTTAACTGTTATATTCTTATAAGTATTGTGATGTCGGCATCGTTTCTCTTCAGAAGTCATCTGAACTGATGTGCGTACGAACGTCGTGTCGTGTCCGTTCCGAGACTTCGTGAGCTTCCGCGTCGTTTCCGATCCGATCAGGTGGGTGACAAGCTTTATCATTTTGCTGCAAACCGCATCGAATTTGGAAGCATATTTTTAATTCTATATGCTTTTAAAGATTTTTTTTAATCAAAACTCGACAAAACCTATTTTACTTCCGACTTACTAATTTAAGAAATTTTCAGCCTGAAGAAAAAGAATGTACACCATTTGTTTTGATTGTCAACTAGGTATTAGGTTTAATAAATCCATTTAATATTCGTGTAAAGGTATAAAATTGAATGAACTTATAATAGAAACGTTTCTATACTTTAGGAAACAATTAATATCTAAAATAAAGGCCGAAAACTTATTGTTTGTTTATAAAATTCAAATTTGTAATCAAAACAAAGAGTGTACAATATGCTTCTTGAGCATCAGATTAGTGATTCGCTCAATTGTTGCTCACAGAGTATTAAAAAACTTTAAAAACAAATTATAATATATATATACTGAACCGAATTGTATGCGGTTTGCAGAATAATGATCCTAGACCTTAGTTCTATAATATTATGTTTTAAACTCATTTTTTTCCCGGAGCCTGGAGAGGACCTTTAAATAATAATAATTATATTTTCCTTTATCACGTGTTCGAAAATATAGGCCCTATTAATAACTTGGAACATAAACCCTACTGCTAAAAATATTTCAAAGAACACAAAATTCCTGTTTGTTCAATGTAACACAATTATATAAGTCAAAATACCAAACTAATTACTCAACTATTATGACCTATATTTACTGAGTGAGAGTTAATCTATGGTCAAATTTTAATTAATGCATTCATTACTTTGAACTTTCATCACAGAGCTTTCATCTGTATTCTAAGTCGTGGCCTCAAAACATTTTCTTTAATTTGAACTCAAAGAGAACGAAATTTTTAAGGAGTTACAATTATATAAAAATTTGACCAACTCATTACTATTTGTAATAAGAATAAGTTGTGATTTTGGTTATAAAAGCAGTGCTTGCCTGTATTGTTTTATTCACTCTAAGAATATCTTCAAGTATCTTCGAGTCGCTTAATATCAAAATTTTTTTTAGGTAAATGCGTCCATGGTGGCAAAGCTACAAAGGTGCAGGCACGAGGACGGAGGGACCCACGAACGATACCTAGACGTATCACTTCATTTCTTCATATTTAATTTATTTATAACACTATGTAACATTAATCAAATTGATATGCACCTAAACGTACAATACGTTATTTCAATGAAGTAAGAGTTTTCAATTTTAATTTATTTATTTATTGGATGCAAGTGGATATCGTTTCGAAGCATATTAGATATATAATTAGGCGTCAGTTCGATGCAGAATCCCTATGTATGTTTGATGTCGTAATTTATCTTTCTATTCAACGCTGTTATAACGGTATCGCTTCGATGCGAAATATACTTAATATGATGCGGTTTAGCGGTGCAAACGGATATCGGATTGATGTCTACTTGATGTCACCATGTCTAATTTGTTACTGGTATTCGATGTCGGAAGAGAGGTTACACAGAGTCGTTTAGACATCGAATAGATACATTCATGTTTGCTGGGTATTTAACTACAATTTAATTTAATAGCTGAAGGTATATGATACCAATTGAAATAAAAGTTAAATAATGATCATTATATATAGATTTAATGAGTTCGATTACAACTCTAAGTTTAATTATCTATAATGTGAATCACTGAATTTTAATCGTCTCATTTGCAGCTTTTGGCACTAGCTGAAAGTTCAAGTTATCGGATATGGGTTTCCGCATTTTACGTAGAAAAATTATTTAGGTATTGATTTTTATTTCTAAACTTGTATTTTACGTACTGGTATCATGGATACCAATTTAAGTAAGAATTGAATAATGATAATTAATATATTTATATCTTACATATTCGAAAATGTGGAACCGTCCGATAACACAGAATGTACTCTAAAATAGATCATGTTAAATATCCCATCAACTTTTAATTATTTACGTTTAGTATAGGTTTAACGTCTGCTTCGGAACCAAATGCCATGTCTCTGACGTCTAAAGGAAAATAAATAGAAGGGACTGGAAGAAGCAGTCAGAAAGGAAAGTGGCTCCATGGACAAAGTCACGACGCTCATGGATGCTGAAAAACTACGTGAATGCTGTCAATTACCAAGGAATGTGACAAAAATGGTCACAAGCACCGGTGGCTGCACTCAAGGATGGAAGATGAAAATGAAGAGGTAATAGTAAATGAAGTCTACGAGCCTACATAACACAAAATCTAAGACCTCGTACGTAATTGTGGAACTTAACCTTAGCGCTATCCTCTAAAATTGCATGGAGAGTTAAAAAACTATACACATGGTAAACATAAAATAGACAATACATAATCCAAATTACAACAGTTTGAGTCCCAAGGGACGCCACCCCACTTTCTTCCATTCACCAAAGACAGCTTCAGGAACCCCTCGCGGTTTATTTACAATAAGCAGTTTAGAATAGATTCATAACAATAAATGCACTGGTCATCTAAAAATCACTTGATTGGTCATCCATTTCATTTTCACGGTACTGGAGGAACACTGTTCAACAACCGATGTTCCAATATCGCTTACTATACATAAAATGATCCATTGTACAATCGCACTAGCGTGCCAATGCCCGATCATACCTTTACAACTGCCGTAGTCCCCTATAAATGTATTAATTATTGGGTATAGTTTAAAGGGAGCACCACGTACGTTATATAGAAAGGTACAATCCAATTGAATAAAAATAATTTCTACATTTCTATACGTATTATATAACAGGAAGATAAGAAAATGAATTTCCAAATTTGAAACGATTTTTTTAAAACTACGTATCTGTTTTCGCACTTCTGGTCGAAGTATAAATTCAGATATCGTTTGGAAACAGACATGCCGACGTCAAGACGATACTGTTAAAACCATGTATTGGTTTTCGTGTTTCTACTCGAAGTGTAAATTCAGATATCATTTAGAAACAGACATTCCGATATCTACTATGAGTCGAAATGGTTGCTAAGTCGATACCCACCGTTAGCGCTACGAATTCGACAGCAAACGGCATCGAATCGACATTCATATGTTTGTTGGGATAATTCAGGAGTGACAATTATATATTCTTTGTTACTTTTCCTCGTTTAATTACCGTTTGGTAATTAAACTGAGTCGTGATTTGGTAGAGAAATATATAAGTGTGTAAGTAGAAATATATAGGTATAAGTCAAGATTTTATTTAATTGTAAAAAAAACGTTTTGAGGACACGACTAATCTATCATAAAGATGAAAGCTCTGTGATGAAAGTGAATGAATTTAAAGCATTAAAACATAACCATAGATTAACTCTCACTCAGTATTGGTAAGTAATTAGTCAGTTATTTTGATTTATGTAATTGTGTTACATGAACAAACAGTAGTTTTATATGTACATTTTCAAATATTTTTGGAGTAGGTGGAAGTCAAAAAGTAACCAAGAAAGTACTCTTCACTTTCGATGTCAAAAAAGTAACCAAATATATCCTCTGTATCGTTTAGATTCATTTAAGAATATCACTTGCAACACTTAACCACAGTACAGAGAAGATATAGTATCCCAGAGCTATAGGGGGATATATTACACAAAGGATGGCTGCAACACACCCAACTTTTGTTAAATAACGTTTTCGGTGATATATTTTTTAATTCCACATTACCGCATGCTATTATCCAATCTTTATAGTCATATAGGGACGAAAATTAAAAAAATGACTGTTGATGAAATTGCTACTGGTCTTTTTACACCCAAAATAGTAACAAATTTTTAGTCTTGAAGAAGACGATTTATTCAAGATAATTAGATCATTAGTCAGATCGGTCGCGTTGGCCGCCATCTTAATTCTCTATTCCACGTGACCCACAACAATTCTGTTCACTATGACGTGACCTCTTGTTTACATACATGACGTCACAGCCTACCCAGAATAAATTTGAATAATACATGGAACTGGGGTACTATACTATTCTGTTTACTATGACTTAACTAAATAAAAAAGCAATATAAACGAAAGCGCTTAAGAAATGTAATTGATATCATCTCGATATCAAATACACATACATCTATGAACTAAATTAAAAATATTTATTAACTATTTCAATGGATTATTGATACCAATATACAGTATTCAGAACTCTTTCTAAATGATGCAACAATATTTCACTGATTGTTTCTAAATAGTAACGATAAAGAAAAATCTGATCTTTCAGATACATTTTCAGTTGGCGATGCAACACTATTCTGAATGTTATAGCAACCAAAAGGAACGTGTTTTACTAATGAAATAGACAGCAAATACGATGTCAAATGACTCAAATATATATATTGAATATATGTATCTCCAGAAGAACTTTATAGTATCGAACTATATTTATTACTAGCTTTTAATCTATTACATATACTAGTGTAATGTACATTTTGGGGGCATAACAATTGGATTAATGTTACACCTTGTTATATACATATTAAATGGGAATAAATGAAGTGGTGTGTCTTGGACTCTGCCATCCTGAATGCATATTACATTGATTCAGGTTTGATATTATAAGCGGCTCTGAGACACTGAATATTTTATAGTGAATATGCAATGAAATTGACATCAGGTTTCGATATATTTCGATAAATTACGGATTTTATCAAACACTATTCGGAGTATTATGAATACATTTTGAACGGAATTCAGTTATACAGGGTGGCACAAGAAAAAGGAAACCCATTTTCAAACTAGTTTATTTTACAAGTTATTGAAGCTAGAAATTTTCTACAAACATCTTTTCATTATTTGACTTTTTTGCATCTTTTTTAAAAATCTGTTAAAGTTAAGACAAAAATTAAAGATCCTGTAGCAAATTAAAAAAAAAGGTAGATAAAAAGGGCTTGCGCGAGGACGAAATATACGAAAAATAAAACACAATAGGTATAATTCATTTCCATATGGATGTAGAAACATTAAATTATATTATTTTCTGTAACAAATAAAAGACAATTAAAACCTTAATAATTATCATTTGAGAATTGATGTTTGTAATAAAATTGATATCTTTAATATAATCTGTTCGCCATTAATTTGTATCTCCTATTCGAAACTCTCAAAATGCAGCTGTCAAAAGAACAGAGTTTTTGATGTGTAAAGTAATTTAAACACTGATAGCTTTAAACATATTCAACCTCATTTTGACCATAGCTTTCAAGAAAGATTTTCACCAACTATAAAACTATTTTGACTTATAATTATAAGTTAAAACTGAAGAAACCACTTATTTTGAACAAAAAACGATTATGTTGCAGCTAGGAGAACAGAACGAACATATGAAAACATTAACCTTATTCATGAACAATTTATTTAGAATTTAAACTTATCAACCAGAAGGACAGAATTAGACATCAATAAAGATACATTTCACCGAATTGTTAAACACGAGTGTGAAGTATCATCCTTTCAAAAAGCATGTATGGCTCGAACTCTTAGAACTGATTTACCGCAGTCTAAATTTCAAGATGGTTTCTGCAAAGAAATGCATGTTTTGGAGAAGACATCGTGATTGGTGATGTAAAAGTATTTCCACGAAGGAAAGCGTCGATAAACAAAATGTAACTTGAGTGAAAAATAGCTTTTTAAAACTTTATTACTACCATATTGAGATAAATTATACCTATTCTGAAGTCTTTTTGTGTTTTTCGTCCTCGCGCAAGCCCTTTTTATTTATATTTTCAATTCGTTGCAGGATGTTTAATTTTAGTCGTAGGTTTAACAGATTGTCATGAAAGATGCAAAAAACTATACAAATAAAACTATGTTTTTAGAATTTTTTTAACTTTAATAGTTTGTAAAATAAACTAAATAGAAAATGGGTTTCCTTATTATTTGCACCACCCTGTATAATAGATATCTAGTTACTGGTGTTGTTTTGATACATTTAGGTAGATATCGGAATTGATCATAAATGGTACGAAATTTTAGGTATCTATTCTAAAACGGAATTCATTAATATAATAGATATTTATTTACTAACTGATGTTGTTTCGATAAATTTAGGTAGATATCAGAATTAATCATAAATTGTACAAAATTTTAGGTATCTATTCTAAAACAAAATTCAATAATACAATGGATATGCATTAAACGATTTCAGATTAAAAAATAAGCGATGCGGACCAGAGTGAAGATTTTTGAATGCTGACGGTAGAAATAAATTAGATTTCTAAACTATCAAATAATTTAGATTCATTCAGTTAGATATCAAATTTAAGTATATTTCATATATATTACCGGCATGCGCTACCAGCGCAACGAATTAGACACAACCCGATATCGAATAGATTCGGACATGTTTGCTAGGACGTTTTGCATGCAGCTATTGTTGTGATCATCGCTCATCGATGATCGCCCAGTGATGTAGAATACATTGAAATAGTACTGAACCAAAAAGGAATAGCATTGAACTTGTGATCAGCGATAATCGCTGGGCGACAATAGTTACCCAGTAAACATTAGAATGTTGGGCCAACGTTGGCCAATTCAGAACGAAAATCCGGGCCAACGCTGTCATGCCGGTCTCAGTATATTGGGCCAGCAAAGGCCCGAAGTTGGCCAACCTCATGGATGTCCTCTGGCCCTGAACAGTATAATCACGTATAAACGACTTATAGGTAGGTACCGGCAATACTTAACGTTACCGATACCTTGCATGTCTACGGCCAGAGATGGGCGAAAAGTACATCGAAAGTACTTAAGTACAAGTACTCGTAAATCAATGTACTTGAAGTAGTTGCCCAAGTACTCAGATAAAAAAGTACTTTCAAAGTACAAGTACCAAGTACTTTTTAAAGTACTTAGAAGTACCAAGTACATTTACTATACAATTTAAAAATAAAAAAATTAATTTATACCGTTAATTTCTCTGATAGTACATCATCTCAGTGACTTTTCTCTGATAGTACATCATCACAGGGACTCTTTTCTCTGATAGTACATCATCACAGTGACTCTTTTCAATTTACGCGTTTGGCAAATATTGGTTGCGATATCTAGGTACCATAAAATAATTATAGGCATTGTACTTCAATAGGTCAATATAGCTCATGTACATGATCGTAATTCAGAATATATAAATAATGAAGAGAAAAACAAGGGTGGTAATAAAAAAGTCCATATTTCTTCAAGCTTTCGATTTTTTCAAAAAATCATCCTCAGGAAAACCTAAATATATCTTAATTCAAAAAATTTCAAAATTCTATCAACCTGCAATAGTTACGATTTAAGGACATTGGAATCCATTTTTATTTATGAACAGAAGCCCCAATTAAATTCACAAGGGGCTTCTACAGAACTATTTATTTTAAAATTATTTCTTTCTTTTATATGTAGATAGTTTTTTTCTGAGTTCATTGTTTATTTAATTAATTGTAACATTAGTGATATTTATTCATTTATGTATCCTAGATAGGAGAATTTTGTATTTATATAGTAGAATTAAGATATATTTAGGTTTTCCTGAGGATGATTTTTGGAAAAAATCGAAAGCTTGAAGAAATATGGACTTTTTTATTACAACCCTTGTTTTTCTCTTCATTATTAAAATTCGGTTTCCACGGAACAGAATATATAAAATATCATCTTCACATAAATTTATAAAATGTCTTAGTTTCGATTCTACTGTTTGACAAATAATTTTTCAACATGTTGAACCTCTTCTGGCTCTTCAAACTCTAGGTTTTATTGTTTGACAACACTAAAATCCAACATTTTTTATCCAGTTTGTTAGTGTGTACGGTGATGCAAATACATTTCTAGATGGGAAAAAGATTTAATTTTACAGAGATTACAGAATGAATCTATTAGAATCTCTTGAATGCAATTGGCAACATCTAGCAACTGTAGCGACATTGTCGTAAGTTTGACTGTCATTTTATTATAAAGGAAAAAATGTACTTTATAATGTACTTTTTACTTGGAAAGTAACAAGTATTTGTAAAAAGTACTTCTAAGTAATTATTCAAAGTACTTTTTAGAAAGTACTTCAAGTAGTACTTGAAGTACTTACTTGTTACTTAGTACTTTTACTTGGTACTTGGGAAGTACAATCCCGCCCATCTCTGTCTACGGCCAGTATTATTTTCATATAACAGGTGTATTAATTAGATTACGCTATACAGAACACGTGAAGTTACTTCTAGTAACTGTAGTCAGAGATGGGCGAAAAGTACATCGAAAGTACTTAAGTACCAAGTACAAGTACTCGTAAATCAATGTACTTGAAGTAGTTGCCCAAGTACTCAAATAAAAAAGTACTTTCAAAGTACAAGTACAAAATACTTTTTAGAGTACTTTAAAGTACCAAGTACATTTACTATACAATTTAAAAACTAATAATTTATACTGTTAACTCTGACAGTACATCTTCTTAGTGACTTTTTTCTCTGATAGTACATCTTCTCAGTGACTTTATTCTCTGATAGTACATCATCACAGTGACTCTTTTTTCTGATAGTACATCATCACAGTGTCTCTTTTCTCTGATAGTACATCATCACAGTGATTCTTTTCTCTGATAGTACATCATCACAGTGACTCTTTTATCTGATAGTACATCATCACAGTGACTCTTTTTTCTGACAGTACATCATCACAGTGATTCTTTTCTCTGATAGTACATCATCACAGTGACTCTTTTCTCTGATAGTACATTATCAAAGTGACTCTTTTCTCTGATAGTACATCATCACAGTGATTCTTTTCTCTGATAGTACATCATCACAGTGACTCTTTTCTCTGACAGTACATCACCACAGTGACTCTTTACTCTGATAGTACATCATCACAGTGACTCACTGTACACGTCCACACGCTTATAATTCGTCAATGTGTTTGGTAAATATTGGTTGTGATATCTAGGTATCACAAAATAATTATATTCAATGTACTTAAATTGGTCAATATAACTCATAGTCTCATATACATTATTGTATGTCAGAATATATAAATATTCACCTTCACATAAAAGTATACAATGTCTTAGTTTTCGATTCTACTGTTTGACAAAGTTTTCAATCTTACTGCTTGACAAACAATTTTCCAACATGTTGGACCTCTTCAAACTCGAGTTTTTATCCAATTGCTGTAAATACATTTTTGATGAGAAAAAGAATTAATTTTGTTCAGATTTTAGAACTAATCTTTTAAAATCTCTTAACTGAAAGGAAAAAATGTACTTTGCAAAGTACTTTTTACTTGGGAAGTACCAAGTACTTGTAAAAAGTACTTCTAAGTAATTATTCAAAGTACTTTTTTGAAAGTACTTCAAGTAGTACTTGAAGTACTTACTTGTTACTTAGTACTTCAACTTGGTACTTGGGAAGTACTTTCCCGCCCATCTCTGACTGTAGTAACTGGCTACTAACTGTCCGACAAATACATTTTACAGATCGAAGTCAGGAAAAAAAATTGATCAGTTCTAAAGTCAAACTCAGATCTATAGGTACAATTTCACTTACGTTATTTTAACCAAATAATAATATTTCTATTTAAAATTAAATAGAAAGTATAATATTCAAAGTGAATAATTATTTCAAACGATAAAATAACTTTTCATACCAAATATATGTATTAACTAGAGGCCAAGCTCATTTTTATAAATGAAATAAATAAAGTATTAAATTAATAACTGAAGGGATAACAGGCCTATTTATACTAAATTGCCATAAACGGCTACAATTTCAAAGATATACTTAATTGAGGATATGAAATTGGCTATTTGGTGTGATTAAAATTGGGAGAGATCGTTTGCACCTATTTTCTCTGATTGTCTGGCGATAACTGCCAAATAGAACCGGTAGACCAGTATAATAAATATACTGGTAGCTACATCAAAAAATCACTGGATTGGTTACCCAATGTTTTCCTTCATTGGGCCAGTGCTGTTTGGCAACCGTTGGCACAATGTCGTTTTCATTGCATTGGCCCAGTGTGTAATAGCATTGGCGTGCCAATGCCCGATCTTGCCTGTACTTTGCCAACGTTTACCGAAGTTGGCCCAATAGTGCAAAGTTATTAGGGAAGTTAGTTTGGCAGAATTATTTGTGTGTGTGTGTTCGCGATGAATTTATTACACCTGATTTTGGTTTCTTTTATACCTCTGCGTACTTACGTTCTGATATGTTCCAGTTCACATATTCCTATCTAATTGTACCATATGTTAAAGAGGATTTGATAATTTGCTCTCATGTCTTTGGACTAATAAATTTCATTCTCTACGCCAAATTACCTGTAGTGAGTATTTGTTCATGACTAATTGTCCTTATTTTTGTACTAACTAGGATCATTGTGTTTGTTGCTTATAGTGCCCTTTTGTATTATTCTTAGATTACTAAATAAAAACTCAGTACAAAGCGCTGTTTCAATTCGGAGAAGCAATTCCGAAACATAGGTAATAAATACAGTTCGATATTTTAACTTTCTTTGGAAAATATATTTTCAATATAAGATATATATTTGACATCGAATTTGCTGTCATTTTCATTACTAAAACGCTTTCGTTTATATATATATATATATATATTTTTTTTTTTTGAGTGTTGCGTCGCTAATCTAAAAATCTATCTGAACGATGAGTTGTGTTTCTGGTTACTAGTTTAGAAACAATAAATGAAGATTCTATATCCATAATTTAGAAAGAGTTTTGATTCAGTATAATGGTATCAACAATCCATCGAAACAGTTTCCAAATATCTTCAATTTAGATATATATCTAAAACTTATATCGCATTTGGCCAATTTGGTGTCTATTCCATTACTAAAACGCTTCCGTTTATATCTCTTTTTTTATTTATTTGAGTGTTGCATCGCTAATCAAAAAATGTATCTGAACGATGCAGAGGGATCGATTTTTTTTTCTACATCGAAAGTGTAGAGCACGTGGTATCGTTTAGAAATATAGTTGACTCGACTATGTTTGCTGCATGGGGTACCTTAATTAATTGAAGGGGCAGTTAAACTTTGAACAAAGTTTTTCTCTCTAGTTAATAAATCAATAGACAAACATTCATAATATAATAAAATGTTACTATTTTAATTTATTAATTCAGATTAAAAAATATAGATTTACTTTATTCTTAATACTGTGCAGCGCCATCTACAGAGGAGAATCAATCAAAAGCATATACCACGAATGATAGAGCACTTGCATGGTCAAGATATCGTTAAATCTGCTTTGATTTTTTTATGTTTATTATTTACTTTCTACATAGTTTACTTTATATTAATTTAATTGTAATTATAATAATTAGTTATACATGGTGGATAAAAAACGAAACCCAACTTTGAATTGATATAAGGTATTTTTTTCCAAACTCCATTGTGTTTTCTACTTCTTTTACATAAACATTAATCAAAGAATTCAAAAATTACATTCATCAATATTGATATTGATGCAATAGTATAGTGATTATAGAAAAAGCCCAAACGGTGCCAAAAGTATACTTGCGCATGCATAAGCATAAAATTTCGAAGATTTTTTTTTTTTTTGTAGCGGAAAAACTGATCACAATAATACATTAGAAACATAGGGCTTATTATTATTAATATTTAGTGTTAATTCCTTCCTTTCTAACTACAATCTACAGACTCCCTCCACGAGTCCACATGTTCTCCATTTAATGCTGAACATAATTCTGTCAATCCTAATTGCTCTCATTGCTGCCAAGCAAATGTCGCACAGTAATCGTTTTGGCAGCAATGAGAACAAGGATTGATTTATGTTCGGAAAGAAATGGAGGACAAGTGAAAGGAGTTTATAAGTACTAAAGAAGCAATTAAGACAAAATGTAAATTTTATAATGATGTGTTATAATGATTATAGTTTCAAGTTTTTCTGCAGTCAAAATAGTCTTCGTAATTTAATGTTTATGCGCAAACAAACTTTTGACACAGTTTACTATAATCACCATTGCACTAATATCGATAAATATATTTTTCTATTTTTTACTATTAATGTAAAAGAAGAAGACAAAAACAGTGATTTAAAAAAAATAGAGACGATAATAATTTTTTTAAGATATACCAATTCAAAGTTCGGTTTCGTTTTTTGACCCACCTTGTATATCGTATAATCTTAATCATTGACGTGTATTTAGACTCATATAGGTAATTACCTACAACTATTATTTAAAACTCCGTTAAAAGACAACTGAATATGTATAGGTACTAGTCAAGAAAAAAGTGTAGGCATTCCTATGATTTTTTCACAGTTTAATAATTTCACTTTTCTAATAAGAAACTTTACTAATTGTAATGTTTGTGGATATTTTGAAATTGATCTGGGTACACAATGACAAATTTTAAGATTTATAGGTAAAATGATAGGAAATTGGAAAATTATGACTTGGGAAATAGGTATCATGCGGAAACTTATTCAGATTATTCTTTTGATAGTATTCAGTACTACACAAACAGATCGTGAACATCTCAGTTACTTTACAAAATATTAATTTTTTAGTTGTTCGTTATAATGTAGACGAATGTTTTCTCACAAGTATATAACTAATCATTTAAGGTTCTCTCCACTTAGTTTGTTATAAAATAACTATCAATTTTCTACGCATTTCTATATACTTTAGAACTTCTCTTTAATGAAATCCTGTGTAGTTATTTAGAGTCCTGATTAATGAAGTTTCAATGACTGTAATTCCAAAACTATCAAACTTACAAAAAATTTGAAAACACCTTTTGTTTATCAACATTTGTTCTATACATGTACAAATTTTTAGATGAATATATCAAACCGTTTTCTTTAAGCAGTATTTTTAGTGACCGATGCCAAAAACCTGTTTGCGCACTTTTTGTTTAACTTCGAATTTTAGTATATTAAAACCATGTTTTCAAAAACTTTAAACAGTTTATTAAAATTGTTTGTTAAAAACCCGTTATTATAACAATAAAAGGCGTTTATTAATATGCAACCGAAAAAAAATCTATCAAACTGTTCCTCCTATTGATCGTTTCAGGCGATCTGGTGGGTCATTCGATACGATTATTAAGGGTGATAATGCGTTTTGCAGAATAGCAGCCACCGTTCTGAGCCCGTCCTGAACCAACCACGTTCGATTGATTCTGTTTCCATGTATTTCTTGAAGTCTTGGAACGATTCTATCATTTAGTAGATCAAGGTATCTATCTCCATTTAAATTATTTTTGTAAAAATAAGTCGGCCATTGGTACTTAGTCCAATCCAGACACAGACTTTCTCTCACGAAATCCTTACGTCAAAATTGAAAGTAGGAGGTTGGTTCTTCGGTGCATATGTACGAACATTATGATAACTTATTTTACCATTCATATGAAAAGTGGTCTCACCACCAACCACATTATCGTCCACAAACCGGACATTTCTTTGCAAAAAACAATGAGCAAAATTCAGCAGCCGAGGAAGATCAGTATTTAGGTGTTTGTTTTGCTCGTACATCTCGTAAGGATGTCACTTCAAATTTAAGGTTACAAATCTTTTGAAAGTAGATTTAGTAACATCTAATCCACTTTTTATTGCAGTGATTTGCAAGTTTTCTGTAAGTGCTTCTTGAACAATCCGAACTGTGAAATAAGTGTTTTACTGAAAGTGCGCAAGCAGGTTTTTGGTATCGGTCATTAAAAATACAGCGAAAAGAAAACCGTTGAACCGATTCATCTGATATTTTGTACAGAGATAAAAAAAATGTTGAAAAACAAAATGTAATTTTCCATTTTTTGTAAGTTGAATTGTTTTCGAATTACAGCATTTGAAATTTGGGTATCGTTTTTTTTTTTTTTTTGGGGCACCCTGTAGAGAACAAATTTTCCTTACTCTACCAGAAATTGGCCATTAGTTTTAGAAAATAAATGGTCGTTCATGGCAGACTAAAGAAATTTGTTCACTATATAAGCTACTTTCTTACTCAGGCTTTTACAATCACTATACATGATTTCATTACAGAGGAGTTCTACTGTAGCAAATTAGTTGTAGTTCATTATAGAGAGGTCCTACCAGTATAACTCCTCTATAATGAACTCCTGTGTGGTGAACCATCCCGATTTTTTATAGTTCTGAAAAAAGAAAATCGAATCGCCGACTAAACCGATAGTTCGATCAATTTGTGTTTAACTTTAAAACTATAATTATTTACTCAGAATTAGTGATGAGGTGAATTGTTTTCTTATTTGCTGGTTATTTACGAAAATTTTGATCTATTCAGCGAAGTGAACGCATCATCAGAACTCTAAAATTATAGAATTATGTTTATCATTTGATGAAACGTGAAAAAATGAACCCATTGACTGCTTATTGACTCAATTAGTCGAAGCCACTCTTACTTCTTTATCGTTTGTCGACTGCAATTCTGATTGTTTATATTAGTTAACAATTAGTTTTACCAGAAGTAGGTTTCTTTGTTATGAGAAGAAAATGTTAGTAAAATATTTTATTCAATTGTTGTTATGATCACTTCTTGGGTTTGAGAATTGACACTAGAATTTCTAATTTTAATGGGAATATATATGTAAAATTATCCCTTCAGAACCAATTGTTTATTCTTTATTTCCATAATTCAGTAACTGATCTAATAAATGTCTATCAATTACACAGGAAATGAAAGCAGGCAATGACCGGTTCAATTTTATTATAGGCACAAATCTAAAAATACACTGTTTGGCAAATATGGTTATGAAAATGATTGGAATAGAGGGTAAAACAGTATATGATTATGTCCAATCCCGGCCGGCCCGCTAGTGTCGTGCCTATTCTGCCTATAGGGAACAAGTGTTCTCTAAGAAACTTGAATAAGTCTAAATATATGTACAATTGTCACATAAAATAGCTAGTCATACTGATTCTTGAGTATTCAATAATAATCCTATGAGTACAAAAGGAATATCTTAACGATGGTATTTTAACGGACTTTTAGGGTAAGGGTTAAAAGAGAGGATGTAAGCAATTAACATCATTCGATACTTTTGAATAAGAAACAATGTTATTTCAGAGTTATTGAAATATATAGGTATAGTTATTCTTATTTGAAATTATAGTTCATAACATATTCCCCTCACTCGATGAAAAATGTAAAATGCCCTCATTTCAAAAGTCAAGTAATATGATGGCTCGGTATTTAAGTATGTGCAATGTATTCCATTCATTTATATCATATCAACATATGATTCATCGATAGTGTACCATTATTCCGGTATATCATTTCGGTATTATTCATAAATATACACATAAAGCAAACCATGTTTGGGGGACATAGATATTCCCATTCCTAACGTAGATTAATTATCGTATAATCACCCATATTGAAAGAACCGTTCCCGAGAACAACTTGCAAACTTCAAATGGAATCTACAGTAATGGAAATGCAATTCATACCAACCGTATTTAAGGCTCATCAAATATCAACAGGGGCTTTCATAAAATTATTAAAACGGGAATATTTCGGGTATAATGCTGAACTAAAATCCATATCAACAGAATATCATAATTTCAATTTCATTTTAAATTCTCATAAGTCCATACCAGTATTTAACAACATTAAATATAATTCAATGGTAATACCGGATGCAATACGTTAGGTATCACATGTTTGCAAATGGTAATTATAAACCAACATTGTCATACTAAAAAATATAACAATGGATTTTTACCACAAATTTTTCTCCTAACAACCAATATATCTTCTTTTACAACGTTACAAATAACGGTAAATTCAACAACCTGTTGCTAAGATTAATATTACATAATATTGAATATTCTCAAGTCAACATTAAAATTATTCAATGGACCTTTTAACGGAATACAAATATTAACATAATATTGAGTGCCGTATTTTTTAATTTTTCTATACATTTTCTTTTCCCTAAACTATTGTTACATAAAAATATTTTTATTCTACTACACAGTTACTTATAATATTATTAGAGAATATTGATCAATCAAATATCGTATTGAGAACTATGAAAGTTTCATAATCAATAAAATTCCATCCTATTTATTATAACACATTAATAATTTCAATTGATTCAAATCTGTAGGCGAGGTGAAAACTCACTACTGATAATTTAATTAGTTTTATGGGTTTAATTATTCAAGTTTGTGCCATTCAAATTTTGTGAGAAACTCTTTCCGTACAGTTTGAACTGAAAATTTATATTATTTTATGATTTAAACATGACATATTTTATACATATGAATAGTTTTACAACCTGGCATTTTTCAAATAATTTTCCACATATTAAATTCTACTTCTGTTTGAGTTGTTTATTTTATTGGGCAAATTATTGCGGTATAACAGGGCGTGGTAAATTTAACGTGACTGGTAAATCACTTTACAGTAAGTCACATGCGTTATTTCCGGTTCTAGGTAAATTGCTCGAAAACAATTGCTCGAAAGACAATTGCTCGAAAACAATTGCTCGAAAAACAATTGCTCGAATGAACAATTGCTCGAAAGAACAATTGCTCGAAAGACTATTGCTCGAAAAACAATTGCTCGAACGAACAATTGCTCGAATGAACAATTGCTCGAATTATCAAATTGCTCGAATGAACAAAATTGCTCGAATTATAAAATTGCACAGTTTTCGATTTTATAAAAGTCAGTTATTCATGAAGTGGAGCTGCACCTAACAATTCTTGTTTCTTTTTAGTAATTGATCATTAATCATTCTATAAATGATTTTAATTATAACTCATTCTGCATATAATCTATTTATAGACCGTTTGTGTCATCTCGTATGTAACATGTGAATTGGAATCATGTGGTGAATCACTACTTTTCATGTTTTTTTTTCATAAAACCTGAAAATTTATTTATTACTAGCCTATTTGTATGTGGCACCTCAATCGGTGAAATTTCTCAAAGTTATGGCAGAGTTTTAATGAATCTAAAAAATATTTCGGGTTTTATAATAAAAAAAATGAATAGTAGTGATTCACCACACGATTCCAATTCACATTTTACATACGAGATGACACAAACGGTCTAAGAAAATAGATTATGCAGAATGAGCAAAAATTAAAATCATTTATAGAATGATTACTGCACAGAGAAAAAAGTTTACTCATATCTAATGGGTCATCAATTTATGCTTTGAATCAATTTATTACGTGATTTGGTTGGACTTTATTCATGTTTTCATGTGTGTTAAAACAACTATGACGTGGTGTGTCACCAAACATTAGTTAATTCAATTCATTTTATAGATTGAATCAACTTACTATGAGAGTTAAAAGTTACCTTTTTGAAAAATTTACTATGACAGAGTGTATTGTAGTAACTCACAACGACTGTTAATATAATGTATCTGGTGTATAAATTAACTTACTATGCGAGTTGGCGCTACTTTTTTTGAGTTTAGGGGTGAGTCAAAACGACTGTTTTGTTATAATCCACGTCAATTTAACTACTTTTAAGTAGTACTCGCAACTTACCACGTAGGTAGGTGCAAAAATAACCCATTCATATGAGTCAAAACAAATCAAATTTGATTTAATTCAACTAATCCTTTTTCTGTGCGTGATCAATTACTAAAAAGAAACACTTCATGAATAACTGACTTTTATAAAATCGAAAACTGTGCAATTTTATAATTCGAGCAATTTTGTTCATTCGAGCAATTTGAAAATTCGAGCAATTGTTCATTCGAGCAATTGTTCGTTCGAGCAATTGTTTTTCGAGCAATTGTTTTTCGAGCAATTGTTCTTTCGAGCAATTGTTCATTCGAGCAATTGTTTTTCGAGCAATTGTTTTCGAGCAATTGTCTTTCGAGCAATTGTTTTCGAGCAATTTACCGGCTACCGTTATTTCCCTACCTAAGACTTTATGATCATTAGCATTAACTTGTCAACTCTTATGAAAACCATTGGATAATTACCAAGGATAATTACATCCTCTACGGTATAACAAGAAGCGATCAATAACTATTTCATTTATTTACAATTTAACGCAAAGTTATCAAACGGTCTTTACACTTTTGGTAAATTTGGAACCAATATGCAACAATTATTCAATTACAAGCCCTTTTCATTCTTTGAATTCGATTATTCATCATTTGCCCATATATAAACTTGCATACGATATTAGAAAATGCAGAACACAAAATCAGTCAATGTTTACCAAATAAAGATTCCTAAATTAACCACATGAAAATAAATAAATAAATACGGATAAAAGACATGATAAAATAATGGATATGAAATAGATAGTCATAAAAAAATCAAAATAACTTACAGATTACAATACATTAAATGTGAGTAATATACCAAAATTATTTATAATGAATTGTCAAAGTTATTCTATTGTAAATAAGATATCAAGATAAAATGATCATATTCCTAAAAATGCTAGTTAATATATGTATTTCAATCAATTTCGAATTAACGGTATCAGTAATTAGATTTCGCGTAATCTATTAAAGATATCGAAAAAGTCTAATCAGAAAGAAAACTGCAACTAATGGCCATGTCCTAATCAATTAAAATAATTATCTATGATGCGCATCTAAGATAATCTAATATAAAATTCCAATTTAAATTGTTCTTTTATCCTAATGATTTTCATACTTTTTTTCTATTTTTTTTTCTATTTTCACTTCACATTATTAGGCAACCGTACCAATGGTTTTTGTGGTTCTTCATGGTGTTGGTACTCTTAACTGTGAACCACACAGTTTTGAACATGGCCGGTAACCGCTTGCATTATGAGAGGGGAACACAGCACTCTAAGAAGCCTGTGGTAGAACCAGCACAGACGCTAGATGTCTGCCTTTCAATGGGATGAAGCCTAATTTGGGACATCTCTCATGGAGTTAGGGTGTTGACTGGGGAAAACGACAAAGCAGAGTGGGAAACGCGGAACTCTTTCGAGTACTCCAATGCGTAAATGGGGACACCATAGATTGGAAACCATAGATGGGGAAAATATAGATGGATGCCCGGCGACTTAGCATTGAATTAAAGGAGTGATGGTAAATGAACATTGAGATGAGAAATGAAATCGGGAAACTGATTTCGATGAAAAGTTTAGATTGAATTCAATAAACTGAAGTTGAAGAGCCGTGAAACTGAATTTCAAGTAACACGATTTCGAAGAATTGTCACATTTTCGTCCATGAGATTTTAGTGCATTAAATCACTAACGATGCGATAGAAAATGAAGACTGTTGTTAGTGAGAATAGTGACGTCACGATTTTTCAAAAGGCGTCGCCAAGCTGAACAATAGAGCGTTGTCATGACGTCACAAGATGCGAGGGAATCACACTTTTGAAAAGACGCGCTTGGAAAAAAAACAAATAGTCTGTTGTCTCTGACGTCGAATATCGAAACACTTTCTGTCGATAGCACATGCAATGACTGAATAATCAAATCACAGTGAAGAAAATGAAGAAGTCAATTCTCACTTCATAACTGTAGAATTCATTCCGTACAATTATCAATCATATGGGAAAACAATTCACTCTGGGTGTTGGTAGGTTGGTTACTCACTCACTCACTCACTCACTGGCCATGCCATTGGTATCAGGATCGTCATTGATTATGATGTAATTCGGTATAATCAGGTGTAATTCGGTATAATCAAGTGTAATTCAGATATAATCAGGTGTAATTCGGTATTCAGTGGAGTGTAATTCGGTATTACCAGGTGTAATTCGGTATTGAGTATAATGTAATTCGGTATCCCAGCAAACATATGAATGTCGATTCGATGCCGTTTGCTGTCGAATTCGTAGCGCTAACGGTGAGTATCGACTTAGCAACCATTTCGACTCATAGTAGATATCGGAATGTCTGTTTCTAAATGATATCTGAATTTACACTTAGAGTAGAAACACGAAAACCGATACATGGTTTTAACAGCATCATCTTGACGTCGGCATGTCTGTTTCCAAACGATATCTGAATTTATACTTCGACCAGAAGTGCGAAAACAGATACTTACTTTTAAAAAAATCGTTTCAAATTTGGAAATTCATTTTATTATCTTCCTGTTTTATAATACGTATAGAAATGTAGGAATTATATCGATTCAATTGGATTGTACCTTTCTATACAACGTAGGTAGGGCTCCCTTTAAACTATATCCAATAATTAATACACTTATAGGGGACTATGACAGTTGTAAAGATACGATCGATCATTGACACGTTAATGCGGTTGTACAATGGATCAACGTAAAGTAAGAGATACTGGAGCATCGGTTGTTGAATATTGTTCCTCCAGTATCGTGAAAATGAAATGGATAACACATCAAGTGATTTTTCGATGGCCAGTGCATTTAATGTTATGAATCTATTCTAAACTGCTTATTGTAAATAAGCCCCGAGGGGCTCCTGAAGCTGTCTTTTGTGAATGGAAGAGAAGTGGGGTGGCGTCCCTTGGGACCCAAACTGTTGTAATTTAGATTATGTATTGTCTATTTTATGTTTATCATGTTTTTAGTGTTTTTAACTATCCATGCAGTTTTAGAGGATAGCGCTAGACGAGGTCTTCGATTTTGTGTTACGTAGGCTCGTAGACTTCATTTACTATCACCTCTTCATTTCCCTCTTCCATCCTTGAGTGCAGCCACCGGTGCTTGTGACCATTTTTGTCACATTCCTCGGTAAGTGACAGCATTCATGGAGTAGCTTTTCAGCATCCATGAGCGTCGTGACTTTGTCCATGGAGCTACATTCCTTTCTGACTGCTTCTTCCAGTCCCATGTATTTCATTTCCTTTTGACGTCAGCGACAGGGCCTCTGGTTCCGAAGCACACGTTAAACCTCTACTAAACGTAAATAATTAAAAATTGATGGGCTATTTAACATGTTCAATTATAAAGTAAATTCTGTGTTATCGGACTGTTCCACTTTTTCGAATATGTAAGAAATAAATATAATAATTATCATTATTCAATTCTTACTTAAATTGGTATCCATGATACCAGTACGTAAAATACGAGTTTAAAATAAAAATCAATACAGAAATAATTTTTCTACGTAAAATACGGAACCCCATATATCCGATAACTTGAGCTTTCACCTAGTGCCAAAAGCTTCAAATGAGACGATTTGAATCCAGTGATTCACATTATAGATAATTAAACATAAAGTGGTAATCGGACTCAATAAATCTATATATAATCATTATTTAACTTTTATTTCAATTGGTATCATACCTTCAGCTATTATGTTACTAATTAAATAGTAGTTAAATAATAATTATTATATTTTCCTTTATCACGTGTTCGAAAATATAGACCCATGGAACATATACCCTATTGCTAAAATTATTTCACAGAGCACAAAATTCCTGTTTTATATAACACAATTATATAAGTCAAAATGTCAAACTAATTACTCAACTATTATGACCTTTATTTACTGAGTGAGAGTTAGTATATGGTCAAATTTTAATTAATGCATTCTTTACTTTGAACTTTCATCACAGAGCTTTCATCTATATTTTAAGTCGTGGCCTCAAAATATTTTCTATAATTTGAACTCATAGAGAACGAAATTTTTAAGGAGTTACAATTATATAAAAATTCGACCAACTCATTACTATTTGAAATAAGAATAAGTTGTGATTTTGGTTATAAAAGCGGTGCTTGCCTGTATTGTTCTATTCACTTTAAAATTTCTTTAAGTATCTCCGGGTCGCTTAATATCGAAATTTTTTTATAGTAAAATGCATCCACGGTGGCAAAGTGGCAGAGCTGCTGGCACGAGGACGGAAGGACCCACGAACGATACTCGGACACATCACTTCATTTCTTCCCATTTAATTTATATATAACATTATGTAACATAAATAAAAATGATATGCACCTAAACGTACAGTACGTTATATCAATGAAGTAAGAATTTTTAATTTTAATTAATTTATTTATTGGATGCAAGTGGATATCGTTTCGAATCATTTTAGATGTATAATTAGGCGTCTGTTCGATGCAGAATCCCTATGTATGTTAGATGTCGTAATTTATCTTTCTATTCAACGCTGTTATAACGGTATAGCTTCGATGACAAATATACTTGATATGATGCAGTTTAGCGGTGCAAACGGATATCGGATTGATGTCTTCTTGATGTCACCATGTCTAATTTGTTACTGGTATTCGATGTCGGAAGAGAGGTTATACAGAGACGTTTAGACATCGACTAGATGCATTCATGTTTGCTGGGATAATCAGGCGTAATTCGGTATAATTCGGTGTAATTCGCTATAATTCGGTATAATCAGGTGAATTCGGTAATCAGTTTTGTGTAATTCGGTGTAAATTGGTATAATAAGGTGTAATTTGGTAATTAGTGTAGTGTAATTCGGTATAACCAGGTGTAATTCGGTATAATCAGGTGCAATTCAGTATTAAGTATAGTGTAAATCCGTATAATTCAGTGTAATTCGATATAACCAGGTGTAATTCGTTATTGATTATGGTGTACACAATTCGGTATTTAGTATAGTGTAATTCGGTGTAATTCGCTATATCTAATTCGGTATAATTAGGGTAAATTGGTATAATTCGGTGTAAATTGGTATAATTCGGTATTCAGTATAGTGTAATTAGGCATAATTCGGTATTCAGTGTAACCCCAATACGAGAGGTACCTAGTTAGTTATAGCATAACTTAATTGTTCTTCTATTTAATTTATCAGAAAGTAGGACAGTGAAGGTTGAGTTTGAATATCTCTTATATACTTAATTATTTACTTGATCAAATTCTTTTTCGTTAACCGTGATTCTACAAATTTAAAGCCTTGATAACTATTTTTTTTTTCAATTTAGCTTGGTTAAATTGAACCTTTCATTAGTTAAATCAAATCCATGTTTTATAGTTTGTGCAGTAATAAGTAGGCCAATTTTTGAAAAAGGGGGCAGAATTTGACTAGACTCTAGAACGATACGCATATAAAAGCTGATCGGTGCACCACTCTACGTTCTACTAGATAGATAATTTAAATGAAGAATAATGGAGAGAATTTGATAATTGGTGTAGGCTTATCAAATTTATGACTGACGGTACTTGTCTACCGACTACCTCCTCCAGTGACCAGTCTGCAAAGCCTGCAGCCATGCACAATCAGTCTCCAGATATTTACTTTTTGGGGCAATTTGTCTACAAAGATTTTCAAATTTCTCTCCAGAACGAGAACGGCCAAGAATCTTAAAATACTCTCCAATAGTAACACGTAAACTGGTAAACAATGCAGATTGGTACCTATTCGCATCAACCAATTGGCAATTCACATTCAATGATTCATTTGAAGTTTGTTCAAGATAGTTACTAGATAGGAGCCCAGTCTGCAGAATATGGAACATTTTTCCAAGACTCTCTGCGGGAGATTTCGATTGAATTTTTAGAAATTTGAGATCTCTGCGGGAGATCTTGAATTAATTCCTATGTTACCATTAATTTAGCTGCGGGAGATTTTGAATTAATTTCTATATTACCCTTAATTTAGCTGCGGGAGATTCTGAATCTGCTGCTGAGAGTCTGAGAGAAACTGTCTCTCAAATTAAAATCTCTGCGGGAGAAGAGAGACTCAAGAGACACATTCTGCAGACTGGATAGGAGCTAACATCAGCTGGTGTGGATAACAGGACAATGGTTTACAATTATTGAAATCAAATATATTCAATAGTGATTTGACAAAAGCAGATTGATTTAAGGCAATTTTACTATTAATTTGTAGGCTTTGTACAACATTTACACCTACCAGTTTGTATTTGATGCACTGAACTGAGAACTCCTCTGACTTTTTCAAAAATCTGAGAAATAGCTGCCAACATTTTTCATCAATTTGTCTAGTCCTCCAACATTTTTCCAGTTTCTCCTCCAAAAATTAATGGTAATATAGGAATTAATAGCTAAATATCCTCCGACATTGCAGGAATTTTTTTTATTAGAGAAATTGAATATCTCCCGAGATATCATTGGAATTTACCACCAAATCCAAATACAAGGTTCAAGAGAAAGGCCTTTATCACCATATATACGGTCAAGTAAAATAGTATGTCTCATAAACTCTCCTTTTGACATTTGTCTCTCCAAAATTGACCAAATTTCTCTCCAAAGTGATCAAATTATCATAAATTCTCTCCAAAATAAAAAAAGGAGCATAGGAGAAAATTAGATATTTATCACCATTTGCAATTTAAAAGCTCAAAATAACTGGCACAAACTCGCCATATAAATGTCGAGTTTGGACATGCTTTATTACCTGGATTTATGGTGATAACTATTTGGAAATAATATTCTATTTATTGTTATGGCGATAATCCACAAATCTGCCATCTAGTTCTAAATAAAATGGCGACTATTTGATCGTAAAATAATGAAAATATACAGTGATTTTCAACATCATATGTAATTTTCATTTTATCATCAATGTAATGTATTTCCAACCTAATGCATCTATTTCATTTTAAGATGCTTTTATTTTTAACATGGCTGGCTGTACATACCTATAGGTAGCATACTAATGTTCATAGAATGATATAGCGTCAGACCGGGTGGCCTTGCGCACCTCAACATTCCGGGTGAAGTTGCGCATTGGTAATTGACGGCGAATGCGTGAAAATATTTCAAATCTGACAACACCATTGGAAAGAGCAGCTCTTAAACCCCCTTAGTCCATAAATTTCATGAAAATCGTAAGAGATTAAGTATAGATATTGAGTGTTCAAACAGAGACCTTTGTTTTTTATAGCAAAATAATTATTTTGGACTAAAATCAAATCTCCGTGAACTATGCTGTAGTGTTGATAATTATGCTCAAATTTGATTGCAATTTACGTTGGATACGCATAGTTTACTGAATTATTATTATTGAGATATAACCAATATACTAGATGCGCAAGAACACCCTGGGAATATTTTAATTCACGGGTGGACTTGCGCACATTTATTAATAAAAGTTAATGAGCTCTTATTCATTAATAAACCTGTGATATTCATCCCCGATACTCCTATATCACGGCAATTCCACAGCAGCCTCACGGCAATCCCACAGCAGCCTCACGGCAATTGCACAGCAGCCTCAGGGCAATTGCACAGCAGACTCACGGCAATTGCACAGCAGCCTCACGGCAATTCCACAGCAGCCTCACGGCAATTGCACAGCAGCCTCACGGCAATTGCACAGCAGCCTCAGGGCAATTGCACAGCAGCCTCAGGACAATTGCACAGCAGCCTCAGGACAATTGCACAGCAGCCTCACGGCAATTGCACAGCAGCCTCACGGCAATTCCACAGCAACCTCACGGCAATTCCACAGCAACCTCACGGCAAATCCAGTCACCGTAATCCACAGCAACCTCACGGCAATTGCACAGCAACCTCACGGCAATTGCACAGCAGACTCACGGCAATTGCACAGCAGACTCACGGCAATTGCACAGCAGACTCACGGCAATTGCACAGCAGACTCACGGCAATTGCACAACAGACTCACGGCAATTGCACAGCAGACTCACGGCAATTGCACAGCAGACTCACGGCAATTGCACAGCAGACTCACGGCAATTGCACAGCAGACTCACGACAATTGCACAGCAGACTCACGACAATTGCACAGCAGACTCACGACAATTGCACAGCAGACTCACGGCAATTGCACAGCAGACTCACGGCAATTGCACAGCAGACTCACGGCAATTGCACAGCAGACTCACGGCAATTGCACAGCAGACTCACGGCAATTGCACAGCAGACTCACGGCAATTGCACAGCAGACTCACGGCAATTGCACTGCAGACTCACGACAATTGCACAGCAGACTCACGACAATTGCACAGCAGACTCACGACAATTGCACAGCAGACTCACGGCAATTGCACAGCAGACTCACGGCAATTGCACATCAGACTCACGGCAATTGCACATCAGACTCACGGCAATTGCACATCAGACTCACGGCAATTGCACATCAGACTCACGGCAATTGCACATCAGACTCACGGCAATTGCACATCAGACTCACGGCAATTGCACATCAGACTCACGGCAATTGCACATCAGACTCACGGCAATTGCACATCAGACTCACGGCAATTGCACATCAGACTCACGGCAATTGCACATCAGACTCACGGCAATTGCACATCAGACTCACGGCAATTGCACATCAGACTTACGGCAATTGCACATCAGACTCACGGCAATTGCACATCAGACTCACGGCAATTCCACAGCAGACTCACGGCAATTGCACAGCAGACTCACGGCAATTGCACAGAAGACTCACGGCAATTGTACAGCAGACTCACGGCAATTGCACAGCAGACTCACGGCAATTGCACAGCAGACTCACTTCAATTGCACAGCAGACACTTCAATTGCACAGCAGACACTTCAATTGCACAGCAGACACTTCAATTGCACAGCAGACACGGCAATTGCACAGCAGATTGGGGCAGTTGCATAGAAGATTGGGGCAGTTGCATAGAAGATTGGGGCAGTTGCATAGAAGATTGGGGCAGTTGCATAGAAGATTGGGGCAGTTGCATAGAAGATTGGAGCAGATTCACGGCAGTTGCATAGCATATGGGGGTTAGATTTTCTATGCACAGTTTATACATAGGGTAAACTTGCGCAGTTACACATTGGGTGTACTTTTCGGTGCGCAAGCACACCCGGGTAAGTGCGCAAAATTCACCCGGTTTATCCCCACGATCTTTGCGCACAGTTTTTCGATGATAACTTTTTTTCTATTGAACTTAAAGAGTTGAAACTTGGTGTGCACCTAGGTTTACCCTTCATCTATCTGCACACGAAAAATCAGATTGCTGATTTCTCCATTTTTTTCGTAAAATTAAAGTATACGTAAATGCGCAAAGCCACCCGGTCCCACGCTAGTAGAAACAATCAAGTATTTTGTGCATGTGACGTCATAATAGCGACAATTAAAATCATATCGATCGGCTTGATTACATAATTGTAACAAATCACTACCTTAAGATGTCTTAGATGTACAGGTTGTCTTGTCTTAGTGTTAATTAAAAACAAGTGATCACATGATATATACGTATGACAAGTGACAAGTGAAACGTACATAATAGTTTGGACCCAGATTTACGATCTAATAGATGTATACTTCATTAGACATGACAACCCACTACTGTCAATCGAAATTTTGATTAAGTTACGTCATCAATATTATTCAATGCTACTGTTATTGTTATATTGACTGTGATTGGTTTAAATTTGATGACGTAATGATAGCTGCAAATTACATGCTTGTCCCATATACCTACAGTCCTAAACAATTAGTGGAAACAAAGTTTAGCAAATAAGATCCAAATTATAAGAAGTTTTCACTTTTCCGTTTTTCGATCACTTTCAGTTTAATTGGTGTCTATTTTACCTGCAGGTATTATAAATACTACCTAATTAAAATAAAAGCTGAATAATTATTATATCATATTTTACATGTGGTCGTAATTGTGGAACAGTCCAATAATTCACAGATTTAGTGGGCAAGTTATGAATTATAGGATGGGTCCACATTTTTGATCAAGTAAAAATACTTAATTTCCAATTCCAATGTGTAATCAACTTCACACTACATATCTATAATCTACCTAAATAAATCTTTGAACCGAACATGTTTCGTTTCTTTGTCTCAAACATGTCCTATAGTGTTCATGGGACATGTTCTGACAAAGAAACGAAACATGTTTGGTTCAAAGATTTATTTAGGTATGTAGGCAGTGTGAAGTTCATTACACATTGGAATTGGAAATTTCAAATTAGGTATATTGAACTATGAAAATATTTTATATTGTGCATGTAAGCCACATAACTACCTAGTCTAATTTACTTGGTGTAGTTTGTAGGTTAACACGAAATGTGTTATGATTTTATGAATAGTGTACTTTTACTTTGATATCTGGTTCAGTTCTCCTTATTACTTTAAAGTTATTGGTAGATGGCAGTTAATACATATTCACATTATATCAGTTTGTATCTTTTATGTACGTCTGTAATGTATGGCATCACGGCATGCCTCTTCCTGATTGGCTGGTATCAGTGGAATGCCTCTCTCAGTCTCTGATTGGCTGGTGTCATTGGTATGTCTCTCTCTGATTGGCTGATATGCTCCCCCTCAATTATAACATCCCCTCCAGTCTTCAAATAACAGTGAAACCTTTATTATTGCTACGACCCGCTAGGAGCGCAGCCTAAGAACACCCCCTGATTGTTGTTGTTGGGGTTGTTGGGGATTTTGCGAGACTAGTCACTACTCCTTCAATAGTGAACCGATTTGATTGAAACAAACTTCAAATGATAGACTGACATATTTGCTACACTTACTAGAGAGAAAAAAATAAAATATCAAAATTTGATAAAATATAATCGTGTGGACTTGTAATTTTTTCCCGATTTGTCACTAAAATTGCTTATTCTTCTTCAATAATGAATTGATTTGGTTGAAACAAGCTTTAATATGTAGACTGGTGTATTTACTACAATTTGATAATAGAATTTTGAAAAATTAAATGTTAATGGTCAAAAATTAGAATTTTGTAAGCACTTGGAATCTTTTCTGATGGTAGCACTAAAATTGCTTCTCCTTGAATAATGATTCGATTTACTTGAAATAAGCCTTAATTGGTAGCCTGATGTATTTGCTACAAATTCTATGGAGTAGAATATTTAAAATTTAATTATTAATACTCTGAATATTTATTTTTATATGGACTTGTTCATTCTTGTTCCTGGATTAGGTAGTGATTTTTTGTGGTTGGGAAGAGATTAAGGATTGATTAGGAAGTGTGCAATTCTCTGGATTGGGTGCAACTTTCTCTGGTTTGGGTGCAACTTTCTCTGGTTTGGGTGCTGTTCTCAGGTTGGTTGCAAGAGTGTTATTATAGTTCGGATTTGATAATTTACTATTATAAGTTTGCCACCAAACCTGACTTGCCAAATATTCGATTGTTTTTTATTATTTTTTGAAGACATGTAAATGAATTACCACATTGGAGCATTAATATTTGGTATTTATTGCTGCGACCCGCTAGGATTTTGTGGATTTTGGGAAAATCGTTACTACTCTTTCAATATTGAACAGATTTGATTGAAACAAACTGTAAGTGGTGGTAGCTATGGCTTATTCGCTTTAAATATAAAAAAATTGATAAACAAATATTTACGTATAGATTTGTAATTTCATTCAATACGGACACTAAAGTTACTTCTCTTTCTATAAATCTATTTGCTCGAAAATAGCTGTAATAGTTAACCCGTGCATTCACTAATATTTTTAGTAAGCAGAATTTTGCTAGTATAATCATCATATAATAGTCAAAAATTAAAATTCTGTATGGCCTTGTTTTTCACTTGCTGGCACATATTAAAGTTAGTTTTTCATCTTCTATAATGAACTGATTAGATTGAAACAAATTTCTAATGGTAGCTTTACTAGATTTATATGATCACTTGAGAGGGTAGGAAAGTGAATTACGAAATTTTCACTGACTGCGTGATTTTTCTGTGCCCCTGAAAAATTGCCATAGTCGCAGCTCTTCCCGGGGAGTATCACCGGGGTGTTATGTCTTTTTTTATTTATTTAAACTAAACATCCCTTAACATCTTCCTATATTAATTTATATAGACTATAGCCTGTATTCAATGTTCTGTGATCTAACCTGGAAAAAAAGATAATTAGAAAACCTATAGGTATAAGATACCTAACCTGGCTGGCAATCTCATAGAAATCTAGTACCTAACTAGGTAGGTCTGACAGTGACGATGTTCCTACCTATAGAAATAGGGTCTATGGATAATGTATCCTTATTTTAATGGTGAATGGCAATTTTTTTTGGCTATCTGTGGCAATTTTTTATTATTTATTTATGGCGATTGCCCAGCCATACTCTATAACCTGGACCAAATACAATCTGGTACACCTAGAAAATAGGATAACTTTCCGGGTACATAGAATCACCAAAACGGACTGATTGAGCCAGACTGCAAAGAAAGCTGCAATGCACAGTCAGTCTCCAGATAATTAATTTTTAGGGCAATTTGTCTCCAAAGATTGAAAGATCTTCCAATTTCTCTCCACTAATTACATATAAACATAGAGATTAATTAGAAAATTGTCGCCGGATAATTCAGGAGACTAATTTTAAGGCCTCATTAGTCGCCGGATAAACTTCACAACTTCATGCATCTTTTGCAGACTGGCGATTGAAGACCAAAGCGGACCAATTGGGGATGAATACGGACCAATTGGGGACCAAAACTGACCAATTGTGGTCCAAAACAGACAGATTGGGGTCCAAAACAGACCGTATGGGGACCAAGCCGGATCTAATTGGGCCGAAACGGACCTAAATAGTTCTCTATCCTATAAGCCCGAATAATTTCCGGCTTATAGGATATGAGCATTCAAAGTAGCTATTGTTTTTTTTTTCAACATAAGTAGGTAGCTATTATCAGTTAAATAACTCATTCTAAATATTATTATTTTTCTCCAATGTATAGTACTAACTATTTAAGTGTTTTTATGAACTACTTAGCTCCGTTTCGGCCCGATTAGATCCGGCTTGGTCCCCATTCGGTCCGTTTTGGTACTCAATTGGTCCGATTCGGTCCGTTTCGGTGAATCTATACACCGTAATTTTCCTAAATCTTTCATCTCAAATTTAGAACTCAAATCAGCTTTGATTTTTGTCAATTCATCATTGTGCTTACATGCTATAATTATATAATCTACATATACAGAGTCACAGACACAATACCTGGAATATCATTAATCATCTATTCATCTTAACATAGATACAGGGGTCACATTTAGATTGAACAAAGTCTAAGGTTTTAAGATAAGCAATTAAGCATCAAAAGAATCATTCCAACATTTCGGTGACTGTTTTAGTCCATACATTCCAGACTGTATTTCATGGTAAATTCCACTGACATGTCGGTGGAATTTTTCTCCTTTGAAAATAATATTCCATCAAAGTCAGTGGATTTTTAGCTATTTATTCCTATGTTACCATTAATTTTTAGTGGAAAAATGGAGGAAATGTTGGTGGATCAGTCAAATTACTGAAAATTTATTGTGGATTTTTTCAGCTTTTTGAAAAAGTCAGTGGGATTTTGTGCACCAAATACAGACTGGCATACATTGATTTATTTAGTTTGCATACAAGAGCTCTTTTCCCTTTTTAACATGGCCAGTAGGCTGTCTCATAAAGACATTCTCTTCAAGTTCTTCATACAAAAATACAGAATTAACATCCATGTGGTGAACTATCAAGTTATGTTTAGCTGCCAACAATAACAAAGATCGCACAGATTCAAATTTAACTACAGGTGCTAACGTTTTCTCATAATCTATTCCAAGTCTCTGTGAGAACCCTTGTGCTATTAATCTAGCTTTATAAGAGCTAAAAGTTCCCAATTTACGTTTAAAAACCCATCTTGAGTTTATTATGTTCATGTCCGAGTTAGGCTCGACTAATTGAAAAACTTTATGCTTATCAAAAGCATCTAATTCACGCTCCATGGCTAGCTGCCATTCAGAAGATTCAAGACAACACCTAGCTTCCTTTACAGTATTGGGTTCAGACATCATTTTACTAACGAAACCTCCTTCTTCAGAAACCATTCACCATACCAGTAAGGTGCCCGATGCGCTCTTATAGACTATCTGAGCACAGGTTGCACCTCTGGTTGTTCATCAGCTGGTTGAACCACCTGTAATTCAACTGGTGGTTGAATTATGGGAAGTTCGTCAGCAAGGTTATCTTCGTCTGAATCTCCTGGAGACGCCACCAATGGAGTAGTCTGAGTAGATGGTGATATTGGATCAATGGTCCTCTTAGGTGTCTTTGATTCATCAAAAATCACATCTCTGGAATAGAAAATTCTTTTAGTTTCAATATCATACAGCCTATATCCCTTAGTAACTGATCCATATCCTACAGTGTCTTTCACGGAAACTGTCAAATAATAAATGGCTAAGAGACCCACTTAATGACAACCAAATTTAATATACATTGTCACGTTTTAAAGGTTAGAAAATGCGATTTATAAGCATCTAAAATTTAATTAATTTCCATTATAACAAATGTTCAAATCAGCTCCATTACATTAAAGACAAAGTTCCGTTCGTCGACTTTATTATAATTGGCTTTCTGATAATTTCAGCTGGAGTGTTGTTGCACAATGGCGCACAAATTTTTCATATTATATGGATGATTCCTGATGTTTTGTATGCAGTACCCGCCAAAAAAAATCAAGGGGATTCATATCTGGACTGCATCTTGGCCAAACCGCTCTCCTTGAAATTAAGTGGTGCTGAAATTTGGTTTGTATTATTACGATCATATGATGTTTGCCATTTATGCATTGGGGAGTTGCTCCATCTTGTTGAAACCACCATTGTTTCCTGTTGTATGTGAAAAAAGGTTTTCATTCATTCAACTTCCTTCCATATGATTCTGCATTAACTTTCGCTGCATTGTTATATTCATCTCTAAACCAATACACGCCTTAAATTTCTCTTTCGATGAGACCAACCCAAGCCATGAACTTATCACCTTATCGTTGCTGTTCTTCGATTTCATGTAGGTTCACCAAAGTCCAACATCTTTCATTTTGTCTGTTAGGAATAGCTCTTCTCACAAACCACTTTGCGATGGACCATATCCAGTCTCTGCGAAAAATTGTCAGGCTGCTTTTGACACCACTGGCAGAATTGCAATCGTTTTTCTTTGTGCATTTTTATAAGAGTCTGAAATTTGTGAATTCTGTATGACTTGAATACACTGTAAAATTGTAACCTGTATGAATACCATAAAATTGCATTTTATGACCTTTAAAACGTGACCTAGTATATACAATTTGGTCTACATTAAGTGGGTCTATTAGCCATTTATTATTTGACAGTTTCCATGAAAGACCCTGTAGTAAGCAGCACACTTTTGCTTTGGGATCTATCTTCTTTCTCTCATGTGGGATATGTACATAAGAAGTACATCCAAATACTCTTGAGATGTTTTTTACATTGGGTTTCCTATCGTTTAGTGCTTCATATGGAGTTTTACACAAGAAAGAGTTTATACATCTGTTTCAAATAAAAGTGGCAGTAGCCAAAGCTTCAGCCCAAAACTCCTTCTCAAGATCTGAATCTGAGATCATACATCTCACTACTTCAATTATTGTTCGATTAAATCTTTCTGCTAATCCATTTTGCTGTGGAGTTTTTGGAATAGATTTAATTGAAACATAAACTTCACAACTTCATGCATCATTTGCAGACTGGGTCTACCTGAAGGCTGAATCCCACTCAGCAGTCCATGTTTCTGAGGCAGAAAATTTCAAATTTGTAAGCCAACATTTCACACAAATTTTGAGCCAATGCCAAGACAATTTGGCTCATTTTTTGAAGATTTCAAGCCAAAATTAACATTGGAACATTGGAATTAATTCAAAATTTAAAGCCAATTAGACATATCTCATATCTGAGCCAGTCTGCTTAAAATCTGTTAAGCAATAAGCATGCACAATCAGTCTCCAGATATTAGATTTTTGGTGGCAATAATTTGTCTCCAAATATTTTCAAATTTCTCTCCAAAATGACCAAAAATCTCAAAATTCTCTCCACTTATCAAGTTATTGCTGTCCATATTTCAGAGGCTGGAAAATTGTGAGCCAATTTTTGAGCCAAAATGTCACAAAAATTCTGAGTTAAGCCAATTTGGCTCATTTTTTCAAGATTTCAAGCCAAAATTAACATGAGAACATAAGAATTAATTCAAAATTTCAAGCCAATTAGTCTATTAGACATATCTGAGTTTTGACCTTTTGAAATCTAAGCAAATTCATTGGCTTTAACTGACATACTCTTTACTCTTTAGCATGATAATTACATGCAAACATTATTATTATAATAATGTTTACATGTAATTACCATGTTAAAGAGTAGAGAGTATGTCAGATTTTCAAATTTCTACAAAATGACCAAAAATTTCATAGGAATTAATTAAAGATCTCCAATTTCTAAAATTGAGCTCAAATTCGTCCCAGAGAGTCTTGGATATACGTTCCATATTGGCATATTCTGTAGTGAGTGTAGTCTGGCGCTTTGCAGCTTGGCACGGTCCAGACTGCAGAAATTGGTAAACTGTTCTCCAAAAAATACTCTATTATGGCTTCTGTTTTAAGTAAAATACCCTGGTAATAATAAAGCATGTAGCCAAGTACAAACACACCATTTTAATGGCGAGTTTGTGACAGTTATTTTGAGCCCTTCAATTGCAAATGGCGAGAAATATCTAATTTTCTTCTATGCTAAAAGGTTAATTTTGGCGTGACAAATGGAGAGATTATGAGCCATACTATTTTAATTGGTAAAATACATATAAATATAGGAGGAAATTAGGTATTGTTCATACAGAAAATGGTAAAAAATGTCCCGTATCTTGCCAGTCTGTAATAGTGTATTTCATGGTAAATTCTACCGACATGTCGGTTTTGCTGTTACGTGGTGTTTTGAGTTTTTCTTATCTATACGCAAGCACTAAATTTATTCGGACATGATCTCTTCCCGAGAGACAAGCTGGCGAGTTATTTCTGAGGACTTTGGTTAGGACCAAAATTTTCTGTGAATTGCATCAAATAGTTATAACTAATATATTTTCCACAACCAAAAGAACAGACTTACAGAATCTGCTGTGAAAGATAGTGTGAAGGCCTTCAAGAAAATTGCAAGAGACCAATAAATGGTTTCTTTAAGTTATAAATGATGTACACCTTACTGTTTCAACTTTAACAATTTCTTGTTTTCATGTTTTAGTTAGGTTAATTGGGAAATTATGTAGTCATTAAAATTTACATGAATAATCAAATATGTTTTGATACCTTAATTGAACCATTAATATATACCTTAACTGAAGCTTTCCATCAATAATACACATAAGAGTTAAATATAATAAAAAGCTGTTTATATTAAGTTAGCCATGCACTAGCACAAGATAAAGGAAGAGCAATAGATGTTACTTCATCTTGATCTTTTTTACTTACATCAGCCTTACTACTAGAATAACTAGATTTCTTTGATTTCTTGCACCTCTTGCACTTTTCTATGAAATAATGAACTTGACAATTCTTCTTCAAGTGTTCAATATTACTACATTCAAAACACTTGATAGTTTTCATGAGTTTCTGGATCACTTGTGGCTTAGCCCACATCAACAGCACCAAAAAAAATTGTATTCTTAATTATCTTATTCTATTAATTCAAAAAGCCTCTTGGTAACATTATTCCATGAAGAAACTTTTTCACATGCTTCCAATGCAGTATTACAGTATAAACTGGTACAGTTGTAGTTACTTGTATAAACATCATCTATTGATAGTTACTGAAATAATAAATATATGTTTTTTTTCAGATTTTTTGTAGCTAGCTATAGGATATTCACAGCTACTAGTTATTGAATTAGCTCACATTAGTTTTTAGAGAAATTAATTATTGAAAGATACTATAGTAGCTAAGATCACTTTCGCAATGGCTTCTGATTACAATGTCCTGAGAAATGAGAGTCTCAGTGCTAAACTACATGAAACTATGAAACAGAAAATGTTTCTGGCATCACATCAATTCAATCTGATAGCAGTAGTAGATGATAACATCTTGGTCTGGAGTGCTGAAGATTGCTGTTTTTATGCTCAACATATTGAACAAAAAGATGCTCCCATACAGGTATGTAGCCACCTTGTTAAGTTACCTCAAGAACTCATTTTAGTTTTTATGTGATAAACTTTATTGTTCTCAAAATTCCTCGTGAACTCCAGTAGCAAAATTTGAAAGGAAATTTTGATATTGTGAGCTTGTATGTTTGCCTTGAATTTCAACCATTTTAGAGGATCATACCACCAAAAATGGGGATGGAGTTGAAAACCATACATCATTAGCTATGTTGATATGACCTTTAATTATACTTAATTTTCATGATTGCTGAAAGCTATTAGATGAGAAAAAATGATATCAATAATCAAAAGCGGTCACTCCTTCCTCTCAATCTTCCTGTGAGTGAGGGAGGAACCTATTCTTAAATTTTTGTATTTACACTATACCAGTTACAAGTGTTTCCCACTTATTTAAATTACTCTATTCAATGACTATTTCTAATGCTTTCAGACTCTTCATGTCACTCGCCCTCCACTGTGGTCTGTTGTGAGCATTGCAGTGAATAAAAGTGGAACTGGAGTGCTACTCGTGGGGAGGAGAGGAGTTGGTGTGGTTGACTTGCCTCAGAGATGGGGCAAGAACTGCACATTTGATGGTGGAAAAGACTCCATCACTTGCAGGTACTCTTTCTAGGCTATCTATATAGATTATACATGCTTATTGTTCACTATTTACTGGCTATTTCTGCTAATGCTTTACCACTGCAGGATAGAATATGTAGCAGAGAGGTTCCTAGTGTGTCAACAGAAGGTGAATGTGGTGTCTGCTCAGTGGCACCCTGGATCTCCCCTACAGAACCACATTGTCATGCTAGCCACTGACCATTATTTGAGGTGAGAAATATATCATATTTCTTCAACTTCCTTTCTATTTCTTAATCATAAATCATATGGAATGAAGTCATTAGCTATGGATCTTCTACCATCTTCTTTTTGAAAAAAATAATATATTTTGAACAAAATGTAAAGAATTAATACAGGGTGATTGAAAAACAATTGACCCAATTCATTTGCTAATAAAATAAAAAGATATAGTTATATATCTATTGAAACAAATATCATTGGCAACATGTAAGACTTTTCTTTGTTCTGATTTTAAAATGATAACCAGACTTTGCTTTTTACAGTCTGTCCTATCACCCTAAAAATTTCATGAGAAAGTTGCAGATTCCTCGATGATGTTTTTCAGTTCCTGTAGCTGTGTTGTTTCACTGTGTAATATTCAGATGTGATTTAATATATCCTCTCATAAAGAGTATTTCTTGTAAGATTAAGGATAACTACGTCCAAAATGGGAGATTTAACTTTCAAAAATGTCTTCCAAAAGAATGAGTTTCTTGATTGTGTGGGTGGTTACTCCATTCTGTTGTAAGAATAATTTAAATTCCAACTCTTCAAATATTGATGATAGAAATTCTCAAATCGATTTTCCGATATTGTACACCAATCACAGTGCAAGTTGTATTCTTGATCAACATCTCTAATAATATCAAGGAAGAAATGGAAGCCAATAGTTAGTTGAGGGCATTTTGCCACACTAAGCAGTGATGAGTGGAATCAGAGACTTTTCTTTTTGGTACCTTGAACCCTTTGTTACCAGTGTATGTTCCACAAGCAAAGAACATGCAGGAACTGAAGAACAATATTAATGAAGAAGCTCCTACTTCCGCCTGAAATTCTGGAGTTCATGTGACTAGACGGAGCGCGAACTTCTCTAACAAACTGTTAAAGCCAAATGATAAAATCCTAAAAGTGCTCTTTTCAATGAATTGTTTCTCAATACTCTAGGTGTACTAGTTTATACTTTATTAACACATGAAATGAGCCAGTTGTTTTTTAATCACCCTTTTATTATAGTAGCTTTTACTTGAAGGTCCTCTCCAGGCTCCGGGAAAAAAATGAGTTTATTACATAATATTTTAGAACTAAGGTTTGCGATCATTATTACACAAACTGCATACAATTCGATTCAGTATATATTTCATTATTTGCTTTTAAAGTTTTTTAATACTCTGTGAGCAACAATAGAGCGAATCTCCAACCTGACGCTGAGAAAAAAGATTGTACACTCTTTGTTTTGATTTCAAATTTAGATTTTTAAACAAACTATTCGTTTTTGGCCTTCTTTCAAGATAGTAATTGTTTCTAAGAGTATTTAAACGTTTCTATAATAAGTTCATCCAAATTTAAATCTTTAAACGAATAATAAATAAATTTAATAAACCAAATACCTAGTTGACAATCAAAACAAATGGTGTACATTCTTCTTCTTCAGACTGAAAATTGGAAAGATGGAAGTAAAATAGGTTTTGTAGAGTTTGGATTATAAATTTTTTTAAAGCATATAAAATTAAAAATATGCTATCAAATTTGATGGGGTTTGCAGTAAAATGATAAGAAACATTAGCCTCATTAAATAAAGCAATACAAAAAATTGCTTGGAGAGGACCTTTAACTTTTAATCATCTGCTTGAACAAAAATACTTGCAACTATTCATTTCCTATCTTCTAGCCTGAAATTAGATGAACAGGGACTGCTTAGCTTCAAATCAATGTGCCAAATTGCTTCTTTGTAGAATAACTCTTATTTTTTCTAATTAATTAGTAAAGTAGCTAATTGTGTTATGTCTATCATTTCAGAGTGTATAGCCTCAGGTCTCGCGATGTTCCAGAACAAGCACTCTGTATATCTGCTGCTAGACCAAGCAATATCTTCAATAGTAACAGCTCTACTTCGGTAGGGTCAGCGCTGGGGAAGGAACCTGTTGGCTTCACCATTGGAGCTCCTTATGTGGCTCCTAAAAATACAGTGAGTAACTTTTTACAAATAGATTTTTAACTCGGTCAACATAGCAAAAATCAATAATGTTTTTTTCACTCATCACTATCTTGGAAACAGTTTGTGATGAATGGATTGTATAGGTGAATGCGTCCCTTATGCTCCAAACTGTTGTAATTTGAATTATTGATGATATTTTCTTTTTTTCCAACTTTCTATAATGTTTGAGTATATTTTTATGCTAATGCTCATGAACTAGGAGGTCTTGGATGTTCTGTTCCGTGAGATACTATATATTATGCTAGGATCTCATTTTTCTTGAAATTTGCTTGGAAATATTTTCAATATCTATTTGAAAAATGATCATCTAAAATTGGACAATGATAAAATAACTATTTTTCACCATCGGACTCAGTTTAAATATCTGAAATAATTATATAAAACATTAATACTACCTAACTATTTGAACATATTAGTATTGTTATAGAAAGTTGAAAAATGTTATAAGTCATGTAACATAAGACACTAAAAGTGCATAATTCGGCACTGCAGCCTGATGGCTGTAGTATAATATCCAGCATATTTCTGATATTTTGGTAATTTAATTCGTGAAAAGCTGTGAATAGAACTGAAACGGGCATAACATTTTTAAGATGCTAATTCTCTATTTGTTAGTCTCTTCAGACTGTTTGCATTCATGGAGTAGCTCTTCTGCTTCCATGGTTGTAGTGAATTTTTCTTCTTATCTTCTTCTGCAAAGTTTCCCTTTGAATTAAATAGCTAATTACCATTTTAGAGTGATTTAAATTTTAGCAATTCCATTTCGAAGTTTCTATGAGAGTTCTGATGTTGGGAAATGTAGATATTTAAGTGCATTACTATATTCAACCTTTAAGGGACAGTTCAGTCAATTTTGTTTTCATACAGGTCAAAGGTCAAGGTCATTTACAACTTATTAACTCAAAAAGTATTTTGGAAAATTCTTTTCAGGCCAAAATCAGTCACTTGGTATGTGTAGATATAGCAGAAATATCCATATCAGAACAAGTCCGATGTCTGGATTAGGACCCAAAACTGGTGGGGTTCGTCAAATGGGAAAGATCCTAGTACATATCTATGTACATACTGGTACATAAATATTAAGCCCAATATAATATTTAACATAATATAATAGTACGTGGAATGGATGAATTGATGTTAGTGTGATCTTCTACAGTTACCCATCAAAGGCCTAGAGTTTTCAGTACTAATTAGCTGCTAATATTAATGTTGAACGATCACTTAGTAAGAATAAAGCATTCTTGTAGAATTAAATAGTTGAATAAAATATAATAAGCGATATATATCATATTTTATAAATTTGATTAAGTTCCTGCGTCCTACGGTCCTCCTACAGATGGCGCCACCACTCTTTACTATTTGTTTACATTTTACAGCTGATAACATGTGAACAATTTTTCTATCAACAGTATTACCAGGTAATTTATGAAGAGATGGTTTCCTTTTCAAAACTAAATCTATTTGTCTCGAAGAACAGTTTTCAATTTCACAAATTCTTTTCACCATTTTCAAACATATAATAATAGATTCAAGTCTGGGACTGGTTATCATTTTGTTTACGTACTACAATGATTAGTACGTCGGTTCACCACAGTCCACAGATGGCGCCACTAATTTACAATATACTTTTTATATTAACATTTCTAAAACCAACGAATATTCTAATGTTACATAAATAAATATACTAAATCGATTTAGGACCAATTTGGCGATAGTTTGATTTTGACTGAACTGCCCCTTTAAGGGATAGTTCTAACCTATCTCTATAAGCTTAATCTTCTAGATAGTAATACTATTAACGTCTCTTTTCAGTCTAGTGACGTTGGAGAAGAGAGTTACGACGTCAGTGATGATCTGCTGTGGCCCACCTTCGTACTTTACCGCAATGGAGATGTCTACCACACTACTTTGTCTATGCACCATCACAAGTAAGAGAATGTCCTTAGTCACATCATTGTCTATACCATCGTCTAATCTCAAAAGTTATAGAATAGTTTCAGTAGCTACCTTCCCTCCCTTGGTGTCATTTCCATTGTTAATAATTGCCTGTCCTCACAGAGTGCGGTCACACTCTGTGTCAGGCCCCTTGCTCCTCTTCCCTCCCCGAGAGGATAACTACGAGTTTGAGTGGTGCTCCATCGGGTGGTTGGGACAGAGTGCCTCTGTGCAGGGGGTGGGGGGAGTGCTTCTACTCGCCACTTCTGCAGGCAGGATGCACCACTGCGTCATCATGCCTCTCAAGAAGGAGCACCCCAATGAAGAGGCGGAGAAGAAGACTGCACTTGAAGAGGTGAGACAATTAACTGAGAGTTAATTAACCATTTAACTAAATGTCTAGTTGTGTAGCTAAATCATTTCAGGTCTAAGTCGCCGTTTCATTTCAGTCTCTGTCAGCTTTGCGTGTGTCTGAGGCTGTCGTGTCTCTGTTCGTATACGAGTCTGTAGACCTGGAGGTGACTCTCCTGCCTCAGCAAACAACCGAACAGACATTCGTAATACTGCCTCACTCTGCTTCTCTCAACAGGTGAGTCAAAAGTGTCACTGCTGAAGCCTCTCACTCTTATTTCACTCTCTTACAATCCTCACCTTTGGTTGCTGTGTGTAGATATTCTTATAAATGTAGCTTGCTGTTTCTTATTGATTACTATAGTAATAAAATTGGTTTCTTTAATTGATAGTAGCTATCAGCTAGCAACATTACAGGACTAAAAATTAAAATGATGCTATTCAGGAAATCACCAAAATACTAATTGATAGATTCATGCAATTTACAAAATTAAAAGACTGAAAGAGAAGTTGACACAAAGTGTTGCTAACTCTTTACACTAGCTACTAGACTATATCTTCTAAAAATACCAAAACAAACTTCCGTTTGACGTCATTTTGAAGTAGCGATATAATGAGGAATTGAAGATGAACTAAAAATAGCTGTGTTAGTTTATTTAATATATTTGATAGCTATATAAGAAAGATACCTTCTCATTTGGTGAGTTTTTGATCATATAGTGAAATTATTGAAGTATTTTACTACCACATGAACCTGAATGCTATCAATGAATTCACTGTAGAGAGTAGGAAAGGAGTAGCCTAACTAGATCTGAAATATCAAGACGGCAATGGATTTATTTTGGTGTAGCCAATTGGTAGGTTATTACTAGTGATGCGACTATCCAAAATTTTTGGCAGATTCCGATTACGATGCCGATTCTTGGAAAAAGGCAAAGCCCGATTCTGTGCCGATTCCGTTTCTTCATATTTATTAAATGTATTAAAAAATAATTATTAACGTCGAGAGGGGTGTCATTATGCATCGGAATTTCGTGGCTTCTATATCCACTGCTATTAACTTGGAAACTAAAATACTTATCCAAGTTATGATTATGCCACCGTAAAGAGCAGCTTCTAAACCCTTTGAAACAACGTTAAAAATACGCTTGTACCGCACTTGTATAGAGAGTCATATGCTTGAACAAGTAAAGGAAAGCATAGCTTCAATATTGCAGCACTTGAAAATATAAATCGCGCATAGTTTGCTATTAGTCTATTACGAATAAAGTAATTGGTTGAGTTACTTTAAATTTTGCGTGAACATCACAAATTTGGTGAATTTCTTTTCTGTGTAGTCCGATTCACGTTACGGACAGGGTTTCTTTTTATATTAACTTATGTGTTAGTGTGTAAATACGCCAACTTAGTAAATGATTAGGTGTGTGTCTTTTCGCACCACTAGTAACTCTGAAACTAATGAATTGATTCAATTTTGGGTTTTGTCTTCATAAAGAACAGCTTCTGAACCCTTAGAGAGAATGTTGCATATTTGATAAGTTGGGTGATAGGAAAGAAGCCCACAAGGAAAACACCCACAAGGAAAACACCCACAAGGAAAACACCCACAAGGAAAACACCCACAAGGAAAATACCCACAAGGAAAATACCCACAAGGAAAATACCCACAAGGAAAATGCCCACAAGGAAAATGCCCACAAGGAAAACACCCACAAGGAAAACACCCACAAGGAAAACACCCACAAGGAAAACACCCACAAGGAAAACACCCACAAGGAAAACACCCACAAGGAAAACACCCACAAGGAAAACACCCACAAGGAAAACACCCACAAGGAAAATACCCACAAGGAAAATACCCACAAGGAAAATACCCACAAGGAAAATACCCACAAGGAAAATACCCACAAGGAAAATACCCACAAGGAAAATACCCACAAGGAAAATGCCCACAAGGAAAACACCCACAAGGAAAACACCCACAAGGAAAACACCCACAAGGAAAACACCCACAAGGAAAACACCCACAAGGAAAACACCCACAAGGAAAATACCCACAAGGAAAATACCCACAAGGAAAATACCCACAAGGAAAATACCCACAAGGAAAATGCCCACAAGGAAAATGCCCACAAGGAAAATGCCCACAAGGAAAATGCCCACAGGGAAAATGCCCACAGGGAAAATGCCCACAGGGAAAATGCCCACAGGGATAAAAGTCCACAACTACATATTTTTTAAAATACAGAAAAACATAGAGGTGTTTAAATAAGGGCATAAGTTTACAAAGGCACGAATATTCAATTAGTTTTCTCTGTCTAGCACCTTTTGTCTCATTTTGAAAGTCTTCATCGCTAAGATTAATTGTATACTTGTTGAAATTAAATTTTATAGTACCTATATAAATTTGAAAATCATCCTTGTTATTCATTTTACCATTTCAATTATATTTTGCCACATCCTGAGCTTCCATCTACGCACACAAATTTATAATTTTTTTACCAATTGAATTGACATTATTGTACAGTATCTACCCCTTACCCATACATGAGAAATTATTTGATTTGCATGGCTAGCTAACGTTTATGCTACCGCGATTTATTCATTCTCCCCTTCATTTTATGTTATATTTCAGATACTTTGTTCTCCACTGTCTGGGCATTCACTCTGTGACAGTCCCACTGGTGGACAGTCTGCGACACTTAACTGCAACAGTCGACAACAACTATCATCTTGAGGGTGAGTGTCTCTATTTCTCTGTTGAAAAATATACTATGTTTCTGTTTTTATTATTAATATTTTCTACTTATTGATGCACTAGCGCAACAGCTCCATAAAGACAGACAATGATAACAATATTTATAGACAGTAGCTACATTTGATGATTTTATTTGCTGTTAAGTAACTCCACATCACTCCCATTGCCTCTCTCTCACAGCTATTAGTTTGCCTAAGCATTTTACCTTCTCCCCCAGACATGACAGACTGTGAGTGTGAGGTTGACCACATGCTGTGTACAGGCGCCTTGCAGCAATACCCTTTGCCTGTGTTCGGTGCTGCCCTTTGGAGTGCCTCCTCCAGCAGGAGAGAACTGCTAGCGCTGCTATCGTCAGGCAGTATAGTCAGAGTGAAAGTCACAGCTGATGTTCCTACACTGCCACTCGTTGAATCACTTCACAAAATAAAGGTTAGTTCTAATATTTGATTCCTATGGCTTGTCTTTTGAAAAAAGTATCTTGTTTGAAGAAAAATAAGTAATAAATATTTGCAAGTTAACAGAAATGAGGAGAACAGAGTTGAGTGTGTTGCTGATGATTATTTCATTTTTCCACCAAACCTGTTTTATACTTCTTAGTTCAAGTGACTAAATATGCTCACAATAACAATAAAGGTTAACTCTATTTACAGAAAGAAGGTGTTTCCAATTCATCTTCAGATTCTTTCGAGTCTCTGGTAGCGAGTGTACTTCAGAGGAACTCCTCTCAACCCATCCTCTTCTCTGGCTCTAGTGAAGCATTGCACAGTTCTGACTGTCTGGACCTCACGAACAGAACCCTCCACACCCTCAGAAATGAGTACATTGTACCTCAGGTCAAAGCCAGGCAACTCATTGACCACAGGTAACATTATTACTCATTGACCACAGGTAACATTGTAACTCACTGACCACAGGTAACATTGTAACTCACTGACCACAGGTAACATTGTAACTCACTGACCACAGGTAACATTGTAACTCACTGACCACAGGTAACATTGTAACTCACTGACCACAGGTAACATTGTAACTCATTGACCACAGGTAACATTGTAACTCATTGACCACAGGTAACATTGTAACTCATTGACCACAGGTAACATTGTAACTCATTGACCACAGGTAACATTGTAACTCATTGACCACAGGTAACATTATAACTCATTGACCACAGGTAACATTGTAACTCATTGACCACAGGTAACATTATAACTCACTGACCACAGGTAACATTATAACTCACTGACCACAGGTAACATTATAACTCACTGACCACAGGTAACATTATAACTCATTGACCACAGGTAACATTGTAACTCACTGACCACAGGTAACATTGTAACGCTACTCTTAGTTTTTAGAAAATAGCGCAAGTGACTGCCACGGAGTAGCTTTTTTGCATCCATGAGCGTTGTCACCACGCTGGTAGGTGACTTTGTAAGTTTTTGGAGTCACTTTCCTTTTTGACTGCTTATTCCAGTACCTTGTATATTATTTCCTTTTGATGTCAGTGATAAAACTTTTGGCTCTGAACCAGACTTTGAAAATTTCATTAAATAAAATTACACATATTCTATAGTTTAGTGAATAGGCAACTTTTGAAAATTAATTAGAACTATTTTGCAAAATGTATGGTTCTTCACGATCAATTGCTTACTCGATTTTCATTTTAAAGAATCCGAGTTCTCTGTGACCAGCAAAAAGCGCTAGTGGGTCATTTGAGTGCTCTGCAAAGCAAGAGGTTGCAGCTGGTGAAGCAGAATGAAGAGCTTATTGCCGCTCAGAAGGAAACAGCTCAGCGCCAAGAGAAAATAGCTCAGAGGTGAGAAAAGGACTACTCTATACCGTTGTCATGTAACTTCTTTACTGCTGATTATATCCTTTTTATACTAAAGGGAGTTATTCATTATCGGTCAGTTTCACATCTTCGGTCATATAAGAAAAAAAACTATATACCTACCTATATAATGATAATTATTTAATTTTAATTGGTATCCATGATACCTGTAGAGTCTCATCTAATAATTTTGCAAACCCGGGTAATTAAAATTAAGTAATTATCAAAATCTAGAGGTAGCTTCCTTGAGGTAGCTATATAGTTTTTCTTATATGACCAGTAACTCACAACTCACACTATTGCATTGTTTTTTTCTCAGACTAGACGAGTTGGTTAGCAAAGCAGTGCGGTGTTTGCCTGGTCTGTGTGGAGGTGAGAGGTGGTTCCTGAAGCAGCTACAGTCCATTCAGGAGCAAATACCTCACCTCAGGGACGATGTGTCTCATCTACGCACTAAAGTAGACTGGCAGCAGAACATTAACAAGGTGAGAGATAACATAACCTATCGAGTTGTCCTAGTCTGCTTTTATTTAATACTAAATATCCTAGATTAATTACTATCTCCTTAACTGTTCTGTAAAATCAGATAACAGTTAAGAACTGTGATGATAAACCTAATTAAATGTTTTCACAGATTTCTAATTATAGCGCTTGCTGTATTTACCAATAGATTTAGATTCCATGTAGCTGTCTATGTTCAAATTAGTTTAATTTTTTGTTCTTGCTCAGGTGCAACAACCACCAGAGGAGAGTGAGGCAGAGCTGAAACTATCCCAGACACAACTAACTGTACTCAAGAGGAGCATTGGGTCGGAGTGAGTATAACATGTATATTGTTAACTGATAAAATATTGTATTCTCTTGAAATACATGGATTGCAACTGAAATGCTTCATAGCATAAGTAATTAATGTTTACACATATATTTTGTTGAGTAGCTAATTTGACACACCTTCCCTTTAATGTCAGCCTTCTTTCACTTGTTCGAATTAGCAAATGCAGTTTCCTTTCTATGTCATGTAATTAACTAGTTAACTTCTTCCTTCTTATTTACTCATGCTTTTTTCTTCCATTCCTCAGGAGCGACAAAATTGAGAAGCTTCTGTCCCGCTACAACGATATGAAAAAGAATTTGGAACTTTAATAAAAATAATTCAGTTTGTTAGCGAATCTTAAAAATCGTGTTATAGGTTTTGAAGTACAAAATATGAACTTTGAATTGTGTTTCTATTTTCCACTAGAAAACAAAGTTTTCTGAGGTGTTAAACTGAACTTTTTAATCTAATAAAATTTACTGTAACGTCAACAATGAAGAAAATAATTATTGCCTACATAAGTCTGATTAATAAAAATGAAATAAGGAATATTGAAAGACTTTTTTAATATCCATTTCATTCAAAAGTAGCTACTCCTTTAATTGATATTAAAACTGTAAATTTAACATGTATTAGCTAGTTACAAAGAAAAACAATAACAACTGTGAACCGTAGCTGCTGAAAGATAGCATGGAATGTTCTTGGAATACACCATCGCTACCCTAACCATGGAATAATAATGTGGAAGCACCAGTGAGTCACTTAGCAGTGAGTGTTAGGCAGAGAGTGGCCCGAAGAACAGTTTGCTGGGGTGACTCTCGTTATCACTCAGGAAAAACTTACGCCCCAACTCAACAAACTCCTTCTTACTCAGTTTGCCGTCGCTGTTCACATCGATGGCACTGAAAGAAGCCACTGCCGCCTGTAGGGGGGGGGGGGGGGAATGTACAATGGTAGTGATGATATTTCTAGAAAATTGGAAGAACAGATCGGATATTGCACAAAATAAATGAGTTCTTAACTCATTTAAACGATGTTCTTAATTATTACTCCCTTTCTTATAGCTAATAAGAGACTAGGATACTTTTAGTGTTAGACTCACTTCGTCACTGAGACCCAAACAGTTGAAGTACCTCTTGAACTCATCGATGGAAATCTCTCCACTGCTATCGTTATCAACGGCCTGAGGAAAGAGACACAGGACAATGTTTAGCAACAGTGTGGGTAAAGGCTTCACTAATGTAGGTTCAGATAAAAAGATAGATGGTTTTCGCAGACCATTCAGCAAGATAGATTTCATTTAACACCAGTTGCGGAGTGAATTATAACAATTAGTTGACTAATCACTCGCAGAGTGTTCTATTTTATTACCTGGAAGAAATAGGGCAGAGGCTTCGCTATTTTCTTCCTAAGGTGGTCATTTTGGTAGACATTCTCCATGTTGGCGATGAACTGCTCCTGATTGACGAAACAGTACGGATCTCCTGCTGCTCCCCACTCTTCTTCCCAAACGTGCTGCAGGGAAGAAATGGGGATTACACTTATGAAGATGGTATTGAAACTATTCTGGTGTGAAGTTAGTTTCTCATATTTAAACAGTGCTGCTATTACTTCTGTATTTTTGACACTCTGTGTATTTTAATCACATAACATAATTGTTACTAGCTACATAAAAACTAGAGAAATTAGGTTTCTACGACTGTCTTGGGGACATCACAAATAAATAATATAATGTTATCACCTTGAGGGCATCTTCCAAACTGCCCATTTCACTCTCGCTCAAAAGCCCCGTGGCTCTAAATTTGCCAATGACGTGCTCGAAATCGTCCCAACTGACCACGCCATCTTTGTTGACATCCATCGTCATGTGGTGAGTACGCATCTTACGCAACCAGAACTCTGTAATGGGACGCTGAAAAAAAAAACTATCAATGATGGCATGGAAAATAGTTAGTTTGAAATATTAGGAGGGTGTTTTAATTAACGCATCTGTTAAATAATAAATGATTTTTTAATGGCAAATAGATATTTTCAGTATCGAGCAAGATACTGAAAGAAGCTAATTCCTTACCTTCTTCCTCTTCCCTTTTCGTTTCTTGTTGTCATCTGAACTAGAGCTGGAGGAAGAGGAGTCCTTCTTCTTCTTAATCTTCTTGCCGTATGAAGAAGAGCTCAGCTGGAAGAAAGCAAAGGAAGAATTTACTATTATGAGCATCATCTCGTCTTGTAGAACTTAATCTATTCCTGGTGTTATAGTTTGTGGTACAGTAAAACTCCCTAGTTATAAAGTTCTCGAGTAATGAAGCACTTGAGTAATGAAGAACCTGAGTTATGAAATGCACCGAGTTATGAAGTATTTTTATGTTTAAATTATAGAAAATGATATATATAAAGAATTTTGTCGATTTGTTAAAGAACCATTTTAGATTTTCTAAAGCAAAAGGTTAAAAAAAATTTATCCGAAAGTGTGAATTGCCGAGCAATTTTGTTAATTGTTAAAATAAACAATGAAAATTTTTTGCTCAACATCGAATGAGTGAACCTTATTGGTTCGCAGAACTCATATTTTCAAACTAATTGAAGATCGTATTTTCGCTAAGAACAAGACTAGGGTAGGTAGGTACTAGGAATGAGGCACTACGTGTAAATCCTATTGCATTATCGCCTCATACCTGCCTAGAGATAAGCTATCAGCATAGAAATGTATTGTCTCCATGTAGCAGCAATTCAGGATAGAACCGATAACATCGCGTATGTATTATCGTGCTAAGAGGTAACTGTGCCATTGCAGTCAGTCAGTCATGGTATAAATACACTAGTAACGAAATGATCATCTTAAAATATTATAAATTGCTATTTTTTCAAAATTGTAAATAGTTGAAGCTATTAAGATGATGCAAGCATTAAAATGCTAAATTTAGTATATGAAATGAATTAAGGAGTAGTTTCAATAGCCATATTATTGCTGAGAGCACAGAAAAAGAGGATTGAGTTTCTGATTCATATCAAAAAGTTAAATAAATGGAGCTGCAAAAAGTATTTGTAAGAAGCAAATACACAGGAACTGATGAAGCTAATAATTTAAATTTTGAAGTTTAAATTAACATAATTAAGCCATTATAAAATATTCATTTAGATCAAAAGTACATTCATTTCCAATACTTTATGAGTAATGACCCCAACATTTGCATTAGGAATATCATTGCATTCTGTATGTGGATACTTGAAGGGGCAGTAACCTTATGGGAAATATCAGCACTTCTCTAAAAAAATGTTATTGATTAGTACATTGCTGGTGAGAATTCATTAGTCTGAATTATATATCTATTATTAATTTCTGCAGTGTAATTTGCACGAATCTAATCATTTTCTCATCCCCGTAGCTGAAATGAGTCAAAGTAAGTGATGAATATTTTCAGCAGATGATAAGCTATCGTTGAGCGTACTAGAACTCTGAAGATAAATTCATTGTAAAGATTCATTTTATTACAATAAATCAGAGAGCAGATATGATTATAATGCATTATATTAATATTACGGTACGTTTGGATCCGTCTCCATTATATTGCATTCATTTGCTAAATATATTCTTACGATGTACCTACTAGTCTTTCAATAATAAAGCATTGGTAGTTAAATTCATCATTTTTTGTAGGGGTTTAACGTCTGCGTTGCTTTCAGCCATTTTGAACATATCGCTGACGTCAAAATGAAATTAAATGCAAGAGACTGGAAGAAGCAGTCAGAAAGGAAAGTGGCTCCATGAACAAAAACCTTCCACAGTCGGTGACAAGCTCATGTATGCAGAAAAGCTACTCCGTTAATGCAGTCACTTACCAAGGAATGTGAGGAAGAGATACAAGCGGATGGAAGAGGAAAATGAAGAAGTGATATAGTCAATGAAACCTACGAGTCTACCTAACACAAAATCTAAGATCACGTAGTTGAAGAGTATAACCCTATAGCGCCCGAACTGTTTAAATTACAACATTTCAGGGCCAAAAGGATACCACCCCCTTCTCTTCCATTCCCCACAGACAACTTCAGGATAGAGCCCCTGGGGGCATTAAATTCATCGATATTGATAAAATGTTAATATAACACATAATCGGGCTTTAGCTTATAATTTAGCAAGGTGCTAAGGTAATAGAGAAGTAACCATCAGCAAACATTCGAAACGTACATAGTCACCAATAAGCCTGTCTTGTCTGCAAATGGTGCTCAGTAAAAACAAACAATGAGGAGTTCTAGAGCTGCAGTGGTACTCACATGGAGGGTGGCCTGGGGAGTGGCGGAGAGGGCCCCCACGGGGAGTCTGGTGGTAAGTAGGGTGGTGCAGGCCCTCCTTGCCAAGGAAATGGGAAGCATGGATGCCATGACTGCAAATGGCTCAAAGACACTGCCTTAGATTCTTCTCAATATCCTCATGGATTTGATATAAAGTTAACCCTATAGCTGAAGAAGATGCACTAGTTAGGAGTGGATACTAGGGACATTTAGTCATAAATTGGTCTGAAAATTAAAGGAAATATAATGATTATTAGTTCACACGGGTTTATTTTTGTTAAATATAGCTACATGAGGAATTTCAAGTCCTTATTATTGAAGTGACATGAAGTAATATATGTTAATCTATTATCATTAATATTATTATTATTATTATTGAAATTTCTTGTCGAATGCACTATTTACGCAATTGCTACTAAATTTATTTAGTTATAAGACCTAACAATATCAAACTATTCAGAATAGTAGTCATAGGCTTATTAACTAATTTACCACTCATATCGAGCAACAAGGTGTTTGGAAGTTCGTTCATAATTAAATCAAAATAGATCATTTTAGGAGAAATTCATCAAAAAATATTCCGTGTACGACAAATTGGGCCCTAAAATAGTACATAGTATCAAATTTTGTAATAAATTGTCTCCTAACAATGATAATGATTGCCTAGTTTTTAGAGCCATTCCGCCATTTTAGAAATGCATTAGCACAAAAAGAGATTAGTGAGAGCTGCACATTTACTCATATTGCAATCATTGGAATAAAATAGAGATAATGGCAATTAGTATATATGTTGAATTATAGCAATTGGATTTTGCGAATAGTTACGATTGGAGAGTGGGATTTCTCTCTAACAGAGTTCAAGGGTTTGTCCTCAAGTAACTAATGTAATTCCAGTCATGATGAGAGATGGTTAGTATGCGAGGCAGAGTAACAACAGTACACCGAGACATGCGGTGTGAATGAGAGTGAGGAGTAACTGAATGAGAGTGAGGAGTAACTAAATGAGAGTGAGGAGTAACTGAATGAGAGTGAGGAGTAACTAAATGAGAGTGAGGAGTAACTGAATGAGAGTGAAGAGTAACTAAATGAGAGTGAGGAGTAACTAAATGAAAGTGAGGAGTAACTAAATGAGAGTGAGGAGTAACTGAATGAGAGTGAGGAGTAACTGAATGAGAGTGAGGAGTAACTGAATGAGAGTGAGGAGTAACTAAATGAGAGTGAGGAGTAACTAAATGAGAGTGAGGAGTAACTAAATGAGAGTGAGGAGTAACTAAATGAGAGTGAGGAGTAACTGAATGAGAGTGAGGAGTAACTAAATGAGAGTGAGGAGTAACTAAATGAGAGTGAGGAGTAACTGAATGAGAGTGAAGAGTAACTAAATGAGAGTGAAGAGTAACTAAATGAGAGTGACTTTGCAATTTGGTAGAAACCCTGGTCTAATTCGTTTAATTCTCGATCATTTGATTCCCTATATAGTCAAATTTTTATACCTATGCCTGTAACTATTAATTTTGTTACGATCTACTAGACTACTAGAACAATGCAGAGACTACTAGAACAATGCAGAGACTACTAGAACAATGCAGAGACTACTAGAACAATGCAGAGACTACTAGAACAATGCAGAGACTACTAGAACAATGCAGAGACTACTAGAACAATGCAGAGACTACTAGAACAATGCAGAGACTACTAGAACAATGCAGAGACTACTAGAACAATGCAGAGACTACTAGAACATTGCAGAGACTACTAGAACATTGCAGAGACTACTAGAACAATGCAGAGACTACTAGAACAATGCAGAGACTACTAGAACAATGCAGAGACTACTAGAACATTGCAGAGACTACTAGAACAATGCAGAGACTACTAGAACAATGCAGAGATTACTAGAACAATGCAGAGACTACTAGAACAATGCAGAGACTACTAGAACAATGCAGAGACTACTAGAACAATGCAGAGACTACTAGAACAATGCAGAGACTACTAGAACAATGCAGAGACTACTAGAACAATGCAGAGACTACTAGAACAATGCAGAGACTACTAGAACAATGCAGAGACTACTAGAACAATGCAGAGACTACTAGAACAATGCAGAGACTACTAGAACATTGCAGAGACTACTAGAACAATGCAGTGATTTGTAACTAATTAAATCTCGCTGTACAAAGTATCATTTTAGAATTAATTCATTAACTATAATAAACATTATTTTTTTTTTTGTGACTATATTTTATTTTGGTATTGAATGTTTGTTATTTGAACGAAAATCTAATGACTAGGAATCAATTGACTGGGAATCAAATGGTGGTGGGAATCAATGGACTGGGAATCAAATGGTGGTGGGAATCAATGGACTGGGAATCAAATGGTGGTGAGAATCAATTGACTTGGAATCAAATGGTGGTAGGAATCAATTGACCAACCATCGATAGAAACATTGAACTAACATCTGAGTTAATTAGTTTCGTTATGACAATGAAATTATAAACGTCAGGATTAAAAACTCTGTGCCAGTTTGGTATGCGATCTGAGCGTCATTTACTGGTTTGGCATGTGAACTGGTTAGCATTTATAAGCAAATTTAAAGGATATAGTTTAAAACTTTAACGAGATGCATAATATTATAAAATTTTATTTGTTTAAATAATTATATACCATTTACAAGTGCAATGCTTTAGTACCTATGAAAATATTTTATGATGAAATTTATTGAGGATATATCTCGCCTTGTTTTGTGCCACAGATACTTAGCTAAACAGAAATATTATCATAATAAAATAAATATAGTGATATACTAATGCAATATCAGATCTGATAAACCTCTCAGATCGCGTAACAGACTAACACCAAAAACTCTATGAAAACTAATGAAAAATCTAGGAATGGGACGATACAAAAAATTTCAGCGATACAATGCCGATACAGATACCTAGATTTTCACCGATTCCGATACTTTGCTGACACCGATACTTTGATTATTTAAACGAGATTAACAAATTTTAGTTTCAATTATAATATGAACTTATATCAATTGATTTGTTATATGGAGAAAGATTAAGAATTTGCATTTAATAAATATTATTACAAATTATAAATATTAGATAATAAATCATAGAAGTATCGGCACCTCTTTGCCGATACCGAGTACCAATACCAGAAAAATGGCCGATACTTCCGATACCGATACTTTGTCCCATCCCAAGACAAATTAGATAGAAATCTTCCCAAATAATCTGTAGAATTACCAGTAGCTACCGGTAAGATATTTTACTGGACAGATATTTACAATAGAAACAGTCGAGAGGTAAATCTAGTCCACCACTTCGTTAACTTTTGTAGATAGTAATTTATTTATCTTTCTTTCATGGAGTTAGTGAATAGTATCTTATAATATTCTTATTTATATATAAAGTTATGTAAATTAATTGAACCAAGACAATAAGATATATTGATTCAAGGTCCTCCCAAGCTAATTTCTATATAGCTTTAATCAAAGAGGCTAATGTTCCTATCATTTGGCTGCAAAGCCCATGCATCTGATAGCATATATACAATTTTATATGCTTTTGAAGATGCATTTATATTCTATAACCGGTTTTTATATCTTTTCAGCTTAGAGGAAAATAATGCACACAGTTTTTTTTAATGTCAGGTAGGTATAATCAACTCACTATTATATATTCATGTAAAGGTATAAAATAGGAGAAACCTATTACACAGAGTGGGCCATAAGTTTCCATACATAGGAAAATGTTCGCATTTTCACAGAGCTGCAATAAAGCGATTGACACTTAAAATCCCTTCAAAATACAAAAACATTCATAATTTTCTAAATTTCGCATGGATTCCAATAATATTTCATCAAGATACCAACCTAGAGGCAATCTTTCAGTGACTCAAGTTTTACTACTGTACGATCAATATTATTTTAATTATTAAATGGCGAATAAAAAAAGCGAATGGCACGGTTTATATACAGAACTGAATTTTATACGGTTTGAAGACTAATAGTCCTGGACCTAAGTTCTATATTATAATGAACGCATTTTTAATCCAGAGAAGGAGAGGACTTTAACAACATCTTCTGCTTTGCTTTAGTTTGGATTGTTACTGCTAAGAATTAAAGACAGTGTCTACAGTCGCCATGTGTATAAAACGAGAATAAAACCTGAATGACACAAAAATAATGGAATACTAATAAATATTTGGCGCCATTACTTCTAAGAGTATGTCAAAGTTGACTCTGAAGAAACTATCAAATGAGACCTTGAGTTGTTAGTGACCAACCTATAGGAATATCCTTGAGAAACACTCTGCAGAGAGAACAGAGTGAAGGGACAACAGAGTGAAGAGAGAACAGAGTGAAGGGACAACAGAGTGAAGAGAGAACAGAGTGAAGGGACAACAGAGTGAAGAGAGAACAGAGTGAAGGGACAACAGAGTGAAGGGACAACAGAGTGAAGGGACAACAGAGTGAAGGGACAACAGAGTGAAGGGACAACAGAGTGAAGGGACAACAGAGTGAAGGGACAACAGAGTGAAGGGAGAACAGAGTGAAGGGAGAACAGAGTGAAGAGAGAACAGAGTGAAGGGACAACAGAGTGAAGGGAGAACAGAGTGAAGGGACAACAGAGTAAAGGGACAACAGAGTAAAGGGACAACAGAGTGAAGGGACAACAGAGTGAAGGGACAACAGAGTGAAGGGACAACAGAGTGAAGGGAGAACAGAGTGAAGGGAGAACAGAGTGAAGGGAGAACAGAGTGAAGGGAGAACAGAGTGAAGGGAGAACAGAGTGAAGGGAGAACAGAGTGAAGGGAGAACAGAGTGAAGGGAGAACAGAGTGAAGGGAGAACAGAGTGAAGGGAGAACAGAGTGAAGGGAGAACAGAGTGAAGGGACAACAGAGTGAAGGGACAACAGAGTGAAGGGACAACAGAGTGAAGGGACAACAGAGTGAAGGGACAACAGAGTGAAGAGAGAACAGAGTGAAGAGAGAACAGAGTGAAGAGAGAACAGAGTGAAGAGAGAACAGAGTGAAGAGAGAACAGAGTGAAGAGAGAACAGAGTGAAGGGAGAACAGAGTGAAGAGAGAACAGAGTGAAGAGAGAACAGAGTGAAGAGAGAACAGAGTGAAGAGAGAACAGAGTGAAGGGAGAACAGAGTGAAGGGAGAACAGAGTGAAGAGAGAACAGAGTGAAGAGAGAACAGAGTGAAGAGAGAATAGAGTGAAGAGAGAATAGAGTGAAGAGAGAACAGAGTGAAGAGAGAACAGAGTGAAGAGAGAACAGAGTGAAGAGAGAACAGAGTGAAGAGAGAACAGAGTGAAGAGAGAATAGAGTGAAGAGAGAATATAGTGAAGAGAGAATAGAGTGAAGAGAGAATAGAGTGAAGAGAGAACAGAGTGAAGGGAGAACAGAGTGAAGAGAGAACAGAGTGAAGGGAGAATAGAGTGAAGGGAGAATAGAGTGAAGGGAGAACAGAGTGAAGAGAGAATAGAGTGAAGAGAGAATAGAGTGAAGAGAGAATAGAGTGAAGAGAGAATAGAGTGAAGAGAGAATAGAGTGAAGAGAGAATAGAGTGAAGGGAGAATAGAGTGAAGAGAGAATAGAGTAAAGAGAGAATAGAGTGAAGAGAGAATAGAGTGAAGAGAGAATAGAGTGAAGAGAGAATAGAGTGAAGAGAGAATAGAGTGAACAGAGAATAGAGTGAAGGGAGAACAGAGTGAAGGGAGAACAGAGTGAAGGGAGAACAGAGTGAAGGGAGAATAGAGTGAAGGGATAATAGAGTGAAGGGATAATAGAGTGAAGGGATAATAGAGTGAAGAGAGAATAGAGTGAAGAGAGAATAGAGTGAACAGAGAATAGAGTGAAGGGAGAACAGAGTGAAGAGAGAATAGAGTGAGGGAGAATAGAGTGAAGAGAGAATAGAGTGAAGGGAGAATAGAGTGAAGAGAGAATAGAGTGAAGAGAGAATAGAGTGAAGAGAGAATAGAGTGAAGTGTGAATAGAGTACAGAGTAGGACTGAATAGAGTACAGAGTAGGACTGAAAAGAGTACAGAGAATGACTGAAAAGAGTACAGAGTAGGACTGAATAGAGTACAGAGTAGGACTGAATAGAGTACAGAGAAAGACTGAATAGAGTACAGAGAAAGACTGAATAGAGTACAGAGAAAGACTGAATAGAGTACAGAGAAAGACTGAATAGAGTACAGAGAAAGACTGAATAGAGTACAGAGAAAGACTGAAAAGAGTACATAGTAGGACTGAATAGAGTACAGAGTAAGACTGAATAGAGTACAGAGTAGGACTGAATAGAGTACAGAGTAGGACTGAATAGAGTACAGAGTAGGACTGAATAGAGTACAGAGTAGGACTGAATAGAGTACAGAGTAGGACTGAATAGAGTACAGAGTAGGACTGAATAGAGTACAGAGTAGGACTGAATAGAGTACAGAGTAGGACTGAATAGAGTACAGAGTAGGACTGAATAGAGTACAGAGTAGGACTGAATAGAGTACAGAGTAGGACTGAATAGAGTACAGAGTAGGACTGAATAGAGTACAGAGTAGGACTGAATAGAGTACAGAGTAGGACTGAATAGAGTACAGAGTAGGACTGAATAGAATACAGAGTAGGACTGAATAGAATACAGAGTAGGACTGAATAGAGTACAGAGTAGGACAGAAAAGAGTACAGAGTAGGACTGAATAGAGTACAGAGTAGGACTGAATAGAGTACAGAGTAGGACTGAATAGAGTACAGAGTAGGACTGAATAGAGTACAGAGTAGGACTGAATAGAGTACAGAGTAGGACTGAATAGAGTACAGAGTAGGACTGAATAGAGTACAGAGTAGGACAGAAAAGAGTACAGAGTAGGACAGAAAAGAGTACAGAGTAGGACTGAATAGAGTACAGAGTAGGACTGAATAGAGTACAGAGTAGGACTGAATAGAGTACAGAGTAGGACTGAATAGAGTACAGAGTAGGACTGAATAGAGTACAGAGTAGGACTGAATAGAGTACAGAGTAGGACTGAATAGAGTACAGAGTAGGACTGAATAGAGTACAGAGTAGGACTGAATAGAGTACAGAGTAGGACTGAATAGAGTACAGAGTAGGACTGAATAGAGTACAGAGTAGGACCGAATAGAGTACAGAGTAGGACCGAATAGAGTACAGAGTAGGACTGAATAGAGTACAGAGTAGGACTGAATAGAGTACAGAGTAGGACTGAATAGAGTACAGAGTAGGACAGAAAAGAGTACAGAGTAGGACTGAATAGAGTACAGAGTAGGACTGAATAGAGTACAGAGTAGGACTGAATAGAGTACAGAGTAGGACTGAATAGAGTACAGGGAATGACTGAATAGAGTACAGAGAAAGACTGAATAGAGTACAGGGAATGACTGAAAAGAGTACAGAGTAGGACTGAAAAGAGTACAGAGTAGGACTGAATAGAGTCAGTACAGAGTAGGAATGAATAGAGTACAGAGTAGGACTGAATAGAGTACAGAGAAGGACTGAATAGAGTACAGAGAAGGACTGAATAGAGTACAGAGAAGGACTGAATAGAGTACAGAGTAGGACTGAATAGAGTACAGAGTACGACTGAATAGAGTACAGAGAAGGACTGAATAGAGTACAGAGTAGGACTGAATAGAGTACAGAGTACGACTGAATAGAGTACAGAGAAGGACTGAATAGAGTACAGAGAAGGACTGAATAGAGTACAGAGAAGGACTGAATAGAGTACAGTACATCCAAGGTCAGAGTGTTTGTTTATTTTGTTTAAGGCAATGCATATATAAGTTTATTACGCTATATACAATCATTAAATATGATATATATTATTCCTGTCATTTTGTAGTTGAAGAAAATGTAATTGAAACAATTTAACTAAAAGTTTATTTACACATTAAACTCAGAAGTGAAGAAATAACTGAAACAACTAATTTATGTAGCTAATTGCATAAGCAAAGTATTAAATGATTAACACTTAGCTATTATAATTAGCAACCAATTTATTATGATAATTTATAATGACCAATTTTCGCACAGCTGCAATGAAATGTAGGTAAAAAGTTCAGACAAGGGACTGCAGAGAAGCAGTGATACAGGAAAGTGGCTAAATAACAGTCTTATGCAAAAGACTAAACAACTGCATCCAAAAGACTGTACAACTACCTTCAAAAGACTGTACAAATACCTTCAAAAGACTGTACAAATACCTTCAAATGACTGTACAAATACCTTCAAAAGACTGTACAAATACCTTCAAAAGACTGTACAACTACCTTCAAAAGACTGTACAAATACCTTCAAAAGACTGTACAAATACCTTCAAATGACTGTACAAATACCTTCAAAAGACTGTACAAATACCTTCAAAAGACTGTGGTACCTAATACCTTCAAAAGACTGTACAAATACCTTCAAAAGACTGTACAAATACCTTCAAAAGACTGTACAAATACCTTCAAAAGACTGTACAAATACCTTCAAAAGACTGTACAAATACCTTCAAAAGACTGTACAAATACCTTCAAAAGACTGTACAAATACCTTCAAAAGACTGTACAAATACCTTCAAAAGACTGTACAAATACCTTCAAAAGACTGTGGTACCTAATACCTTCAAAAGACTGTAAATACTTTATATAGTATCTATTTTTTTGTACTACTAAAAGTAGCACTAAAAGTTTCCAAAAGTACTAATGAGGTAAAAGACCAATGCGCTTACTGATCATTTTGAATGTTAACAAACAAAAAAATTATAAAAAACAAAGAAATCTACCAAATAGTTAGTTAATTAGGTTACCTAATAAGTAATTAATTGAAGAAATAAAGAGTTAATAGGATTAGATCTATTATAGAATAAGGATAACTTTAACATTCAACATTGGTCATCGGCAACCTGATTGCACTCGGCAATTGAGTATATTTACCCTAATTGAGAAGTCAGGGGAACTTAGCTTTACAATCAAAGAGAATACATACAATTAAAAAATATAAAGTTGTAAATGCGGAATGCCCAAGTACCTACCAACTTAATTAATATGCGAAATATTGATTCATTTTGAAATGAACCATTCCATGGAATTGTTACCAAGTACAGCAAAGTTATTAAAATTTGAAATTACTCTCAAACATTAGGAAAACGCTATGGTAAGAATCTTCAAATTTTACGAAACAAATTAAATTGTTGTAGTATCATATTATACCTGTTAGATAGCTAGTACCTAAAAACTGTTAAATATGTGCCTTCTAGAATAATAATTAAAAGTTGAGAGTTTGTAACTATGCAAGTAGGTAGGTATGTAGTATATTTTGTGCCTCGTTTGTGCTGATATCTAACCAGTAACACTATAACATTGACAACACAACATTCAATGAGATAGGGAACACACTACCTAGTTAGCTAAGTATTTTAACCAGTTACACAAACTGAGATCATTAGTTCACATGCATTAAATAGCAATTTTAACCACTTCAATTAAAACAAAGAGCTACTATTAAACTTTGCATAGCAATGTCAATGCCACAATAGACACTATTGTCCACATCACTAAGTTGCAGAGCTCACCATCACACCCACCACTTGCTACACCTTGCAACTGCTGACTAAATCACACAGCAACAAACCACTCTAGCAATGCAATGTGGAGCTTATCAAGGACTCCATGACTTGCTAGAACCTCTTAATAATCTGGTGGTACTATCTAGCTACAAATAGGGTTCATTTACAGGAGTGTAGATTGATTGTGAGTCTCTCTCTCAGATCTAGGTAGATCTGAAATACCACATTATAAACTATAGTTCCATATTTTAGCGAATACAGTAGATTCTACCTTCTACCTTGGATTCTACATCGAACAAAATACTTATGTATGAAGTTGCCCACCCCTCCCCCTCAATCCATATACAGTACATATTCAACATGAAAAATATATCGTTGCTAATTTGGTATGAATAACATTAGATAGTTCACTTTTTTAATGGATGTATAGTACTGGTACAACACCTGCAGTTTTTCAGAGGAAAGTGTTTTTCTAATTGATATTCATGAGGAGGATATTTAAAATTGTGAATTGCAGTTATTAGTCATTAATAAGTCCACTCTAATGAAAATTTAATTCAACTAAAATAATTGGTTAAAACTATTATTATTCTAATTCTAGATTAGGAAAGCTATAAATTTTCTAGGAATAAGAGAACATATGAAATCTAAACTTTAAAAAATACAGAAGAATTTGAAGTCATTCCTTTTATTATGGTATATTTCTTTTCCTATCATTTTTTCTTATTAAAAAAAACAGTATTTTTTTCCGGTACCTACCTAGATCCAAATATATATATTTAAAATAGATTTAATTTAAAGTTCATATTACCATTATATTTGAGTTTGAAATTGGTGATGCAGAAAAGCTATTCTATTTATTCTATGTTGAATTTGGCACATTTTTGTCCAAACTAAGTGCAGAGAAAATTGTTTGCACATTCTCAAAACGATCTAAATACACATAAATTTTATTGCAGCATATGTAATCTAAATACAATATATTCTTCCATACATATTCTTTATAAAGTTCTTGCATGTCAAGCAATTTGAAAATAATTTGGTAACTACTGTCCCTACGAACAACGGTATGTTGATTCGATGGAACAATCCATCGATTCGATATTCCAGACAATCGAAAAGAAATCGAATCGATTTACGATGTTTATAGGGGTGTATCAATTTATTTTTAGGAATAAAAAAAGAACAGTGAAAACAATTAAATTGTATAAATGTCTTTTCTTTGCTGTGGTCACAACGAGTGAAGCTAATAGATTATTATTTTTTAGCTTAAATCACATCTATTAACTGAGGCTTAAAGGCTGGTTTACACGCTATTTTGTACACCGCTTTTCCTGCGCAGTTCAAGACATTGCAGGTAAAACGTTGCGTGTAAACAGGAAAACTGCAGACAAATTGGAACGTGTAGACGCAGCTCCGTTTTCTGGATCATCTTTTTACTCAGTTTTCTTTCAACAGGTGACAATGACTGACCTCAGGAATTGTACTCGGGAGTGTCTCACAGAATTTATTGCTCTATACGAAAGTTTTCCTTGCCTTTGGTGAATTAAATGGAAAGAGTATAGTGATAGAGATAAAAAGAGGAAGGCGTAGGAAATATTAAGTAAAAAATACCGAGAAATTGACGTGACCTGACAATTGCCACCCAAGTCATTATTATCAGGTCACTTAACTTAAAATATAGTGATAAAATATGCCTAATATTTTTATACGATTAATTACAAATTTCTTCATACATCATTTAGTGTTATTTTATAAAATTAATTATTTCAATTGGTGATATAATAAATTATGTATTGCTTTTTATACGATTTATTTCCATCATACACTATTTTTCTATTATACAATTTATCATTTACTTTATAAATTAAATATTTATTCCTTTATCACCACTATCATTATTAAGAAAATATTTATAATTTAATATATGGCAAGTGTACATTATGTATTTGAAATCAGTCGCTCAAATTATGTACATATTTTAAAAAATTTCAAACTCCTTTTACATTTTCATTGTGAATTTTCAACTTTTCTTTCCATTCTAGTGACCGGTTATATTCTATGACACCTGTTATTAGCATTATTTTCTGTAAGAATATGTTTAATTAACGTTATCAATGTACAATATTATTGATTCACGATCAATTGTGGATAAAAGTCATTATTATCTCACCCAGTAAAGTTCTATATATATTATTAATTGATAATGGACAAGCAATATGTATTTACATTACCACTACTTAATCAAAAAATATTTCAAGTGAATAATAATAATAAGGGTTTCAACAATATGCTTTCATAATCATAGATCCTAAAAATATCATAAAGTTTAAAGATTTAAATCCTATCTGTTTAAAACACTATTGATTCGTCAATAGTCAATTCAATTCAATTTTTTCTTGTCAATGATATTCTTAATATCTATAAAATAACAATCATTAGGGTGGCAATTGTCCTGGGGTGGTAATTGTCCGGGTGGCAATTGTCATAGCACCGAAATTGATGAATGAGCATACAGAGAAACAATATTAATTTTTAAACAGTAGTAACGCTGTGTTTTTTTCCCCTTTTTAACGAGACAAGTAGCCAATGCTAACAAAATTAGTACCTCATCCATCTTGACGATATCACAAAAACTGAGCTAATTAGGTGTGAACATGGAACCGTGTAGACCAGGGGTAGGCACATGTTGTGTTTTTCAGTGCCGAAATATGGAATTACAGTGCCGTTACCATTTTCTTTTCGTTTTTTAAATTGCAGGGGATACTGAGGAATTAAAATGCGGGGGTAGATTTTATTGAGGTACGTACAGTCGTACATATTTTGCGCGTAAATATTGGTAGTATATTTATTATTGGAATTTAAAGGAATTAACAAATGATATATAATTATACTTTTCTTTTTTCATGTGAAAATAATTCACAATAAAAACAAAAAATAAGTTATTTTGCATAAGTAATAAAAACTTAATAAATAATTCATAAAATCACAGGATAAATGACAATTGCTACCTAACTTATTAAAAAAGGGAATTAAAAATGATTGCACAAATTCTTACCACAGTGTTAGTGTGTCCCAAGAGGCCCAGACAAACGTATGAAATATAGAAAATAACTGATCTAGACAAAAAACAGTAAGAGGTACTTTTTTTAAACACCGGCACTGCTTTAACAATAAACAAAAAATACATTGTTAAGTATAAAATTTACTATCAAAGTATCAAGGTCATTACAAATATTCTGTTCTTCAATTAGTTGAACATCCTCTTTTATATTATCCTTGTAATTTATAAAAGCAGTCAGGGCTAAAATTTCTAAATTTTCTTTGTAAGAAAATTATGCACCTTTTCCCTGGTGGGCACGAGTGCCGCTCTGAGTGCCAAAAGAGCACTGAGTGCTGCATTTGCCCACCCCTGGTGTAGACGCTCTAAACTTGTAACGTTTCCGCTCCCTCTTACGACTACGCAAACTAAAACGGTGTAAAAACGTAGCGTGTAAAGGCTGGTTTTTGCCTGCGCACCAATTGAAATAATTAATTTTATAAAATTACAATAAATGATGTATGAAGAAATTTGTAATTAATCGTATAAAAATATTATGCATATTTTATCAATATATTTTAAAGGTCCCCTAGATGCAAATATTTGTATTGCTTTATTTAACGAGGCTAATGTTCCTTATCATTTTGCTGCAAACCGCATCGAATTTGGTAGCGTACTTATAATTTTATGTGCTTTTAAAGATTTTTAAAATCAAAACTCTATAAAACCTATTTTACTTCCGACTTACTAATTTAAGAAATTTTCAGCTTGAAGAAAAAGAATGTACACCATTTGTTTTGATTGTCAACTAGGTATTAGGTATAATAAATCCCTTTAATATTCACGTAAAGGTATAAAATTGAATGAACTTATAATAGAAACGTTTATATACTTTAGAAAACAATTTATATCTAAAATAATTTAAATAAAGGCCGAAAACGCTTGGTTTGTTTATAAAATTCAAATTTGTAATCAAAACAGAGAGTGTACAATCTTCTTCTTGAGCATCAGATTAGTGATTCGCTCAATTGTTGCTCACAGAGTATTAAAAAAATTTAAAAACAAATTATAAAATATACACAGAGAAAAAAGTTTACTCATATTTAATGGGTCAACAATTTATGCTTTGAATCAATTTATTACGTGAGTTGGTTTGACTATAATCATGTTTTCATGTGTGTCAAAACAACTATGACGTGTGTGTCACCAAACATAGTTAATTCAAATCATTTTATGGATTGAATCAACTTACTAAGAGAGTTGGAGTTACATTTTGGGAGTTTAGACATTATGTTAAAACAACTAGGACATAGTGTGTTGAAGTAACTCACAAAGATTGTCATTTCAATGTATCTGGTGTATGAATTAACTTACTATGAGAGTTGACGCTACTTTTTTAATTTTAGGTGCGAGTTAAATCAATTATGACATAGTGTGTTATAGTAACCCACAAAGACTGTTAATCCAGTGTATTCTGCAGTGTATGAATTAACTTACTATGAGAGTTGGCGCTACATTTTTGTAAGTTTAGGTAATAGTCAAAACAACTATGACATAGTAATGTAACCCACAAAGACTGTTAATCTTATTTATCTGGTGTATAAATTAACTTACTATGAGAGTTAGTGCTACTTTTTTTAAAAGTTTAGATGTGAGTTCAATCAAATGAGTAAGTGGCAACTTATGCTTTCCTCAAAGCTAATTTATTCGCATAACACTTTTCAGTTCAAATCTTGTTTCAAGTGTGTTACGTGTTGAATGTGAACGCTCCTCAATACCATTTTAGTTCAAGTGCAAACAATAGCGTTATATGCATTAAATAGTATTATCGGTGCCGATCGATTATTAATTAATTCCATTAATAAATTGATAAATGTCTGCCTAAATATTCTAAAATATTGGTGATTGATAGTTTGGTGGCTTTATATAGGTAGTTATTTGAAGAGCTGATTATCAGTATATAACTTTTATAGTAATAAATTTTGATTACTGCCTTCCAGTTTGTAAACTGATATCCAAACTAATTTTCCTAGATTATTATATGTTAACTTAAGCATCATACCTACCTAGCTGTTTTTTTTTTTTCAGTGTCAATACCTTCTACATGGGGTACGGTCATGAGCCCCCCCGGTCACGAGCCCCCCCGGTCACTAGCCCCCCTGATCATGAGCCCCCCTAGGTCATGAGCCCTCCCGGTCACGAGCCCCCCCCCCTCCCTGTTTTTTTAATCCTTATTCACCTAGTTATAAACAATTGAAGAATTACTTAGATAGAAATAACTGAGAGTTACTAATGTAGTTTGTTGTATCCGCTAGTTTGTTGTACTGCAGACTTCATGATTGTTTAATGACCTGGCAGGGGGGTTCGGGGGGCGGCACGCTCCCCGATATACATACATTTTATGTCTATTCAGTAATGAACTACAAAAGTGTTAATAAGGATTAAATAATATAGGTAAATAAGGATTTAAAAACAGGGGGGCTCGTGACCGGGGGGGCTATGACCTATACCCCCTTCTACATAGGCTAGGCAGTTACTGCGCTGTCCTCAGAATAGGGTAAGTTCCAAATTATCAGGCGATTTCCAATTTTCGGTCACGTATGAAATGTAGTATATAGCTACCTAATAGCTAATTAAAATAAAAGTTAATTTAATATAGTTTTTCTTACGCGACCGAAAATGTGGAGCCGTCCGATATTTCGAAATTTATCCTAGTATCTCAAGTAAAGTGGTCTGATAATCTATATATTTTAAAACTAGTTGGTGTACCTATAGGTAGGGTTACACAGCCAAATTCGGTTCTTTAATTTCTAATTGTGACCCTATTAAGAGAGTCTCAAAATCATTCTGAAATTAGTTTAGCTATATACTAAATTGTTGAACATCATAATTTAAACTCAATCTATGATAGGTTCTATTCATTTCACGAGTGCCTTGAAGTCATGATGGTTATTAATGTTTCTGAGATAAGAGACCGCAGTTAGTTAAAGTGCCGCAATTTACCTACTTGACCCTAGTTTTCTATGACTGGGAGAACTCCATCCAAAGAGGTAGTCGGAGGAGAACACCGTCCAGGGATTTAGCGGGGAGAACTCCAACCAGAGGTGAGCCTCTTGATATATTATACTTTCTTGGTATTTAATTAAAGTCTACATTATGAGTGTATAATGAACAAAATTATGAGGATTAGCTAGAAAAATCCATTGCATTTATTAGAGCTAAATTTATACTGCATCTGAAGATTTATAATTATTTAACATTTTATATAAATAATTTACCTATATGAAAGAATTCTCAGTTAATAATTCTTTTCATTTCTTTATTAAAATATGGTTTTCTATATTTTCTGAATCTACTTTCAGATCTTGATGAAAAATTGATGAAATAGATCAACGTCATCAACTATCGGAGTCCTCTTCAATTCCTTTGAATGGTTCAGGAACAATTATGCTAGGTCAAAGTAAGTATTTGAAAATATTAGATGATTTTTAAATATGTATTTGCAATATGATTAGCTCTTACTTTTTCATATGCATTTAGGGATTCCAGACATGAAAAGAAAATCGAAGCTGTCGCTATCTCATCACAAAAGGAAAAAGAGTAGGTGATGTTATTGATAATGTATATGAACGATACTGTGAATTTCTATTCAATATATATTAATATACGAATCTCTTATTTCAGGAATTGGCAACCTACAGTCGTGAAAGAAAGTGACGAGAATTCAAATTGTACTTCTAAATAATAAATCTAAAACTTAAATGTTTACATTTCGTTTTCAATTTGACCTTGGTAATTCTATTAGCATATTTCAATATCAGTGCCTATGAGTAAGATGAATTGCACTAAAATATGGTTTAGAAGATAAAGGCTTTATCATTAATTTATTATTCATTAAGTTATAGTACAATTGCAGCATATCAAAGATTTATCAACTTTTTAATCTAGCCTGGTTAATTAATTCATCTAGACTACCTATTAATCACTACGTAAAGTTATTTATGTCATCTAACTACTTATTTATAAACTGACCTAATGAGATTACTTATTCAATCTTATCTATTAATTTACAACTGATAACCATATATCAATTCATAGGATCGAAAACATTTCAAAAAGCAAGGATAGGTCTAGGTGATCAATTATTTTTTAAAATTAAAATAGTATGCATATCACAAAAGCAAAAGTAGAAAATAGATGTGAATATGTTAGATTTGGTCCTAGAAAATAAATAGTCTAATCTAATTGATACCGGGACCTAACTCGAGATTATAATTTAATAGAGTAAATATAGTGACTGAAAAAGTCTTGTAAAAAGTCTGGCTACTGCTAATAAGACCGATATTTCAACCTACACTAATAGTTGATATACATTTACTTAGTTTACAAGTAGTTGGTATAACCTACACGAGTAGTTGATATAACCAACACGAGTAGTTGATATAACCTAACCGAATAGTTGATATAACCTACACGAGTAGTTGATATCACCTATACGAGTAGTTAATGTAACCTACACGAGTAGTTGGTATAACCTACACGAGTAGTTGGTATAACCTACACGAGTAGTTAGTATAACCTACACGAGTAGTTGGTATAACCTACACAAGCAGTTGGTATAACTTACACGAGTAGTTGATATAACCAACACGAGTAGTTGATATAACCTAACCGAGTAGTTGATATAACCTACATGAGTAGTTGATATCACCTATACTTTTAGTTAATGTAACCTACACGAGTAGTTGGTATAACCTACACGAGTAGTTGGTATAACCTACACAAGCAGTTGGTATAACCTACACGAGTAGTTGGTATATCCTACACGAGTAGTTGGTATAACACATAGGAGTGATTGGAGAAACATACACAAGTAGTTGATGTAACCTTGTTCCGTAGTTGTTTTAACCATTACATATAATTGGTTCAACCATCTCGAGTAGTTTTGACTATCACAGGTAGTTGTTGTGACCATCGGGAATTAAAAATAATCAACTCACATATGTGTTGTTTTAACCAACGGCAATTTAACTCATATTAAATAGTACCTGCAACTCACCACGTAGGTAGGCGCACAGATAAACCATAAAATTTAGTCAAAACAAATCAAATATGATTTGATTCAACTAATCCTTTCTCTGTGTGTATATTGAACCGAATTGTATGCGGTTTGCAGAATAATGATCGTAGACCTTAGTTCTATAATATTATGTTATAATCTCATTTTTTTCCCGGAGCCTGGAGATGACCTTTAAGTTAAGTGGCCTGATAATAATTATTTGGGTGGCAATTGTCCGGTCACGTCAATTTCTCTGTATTTTTTACTTAATATTTCCTACGCCTACCCTTTTTATCTCTATCACTATATTCTTTCCATTTGATTCACCAAAGGCGAGGAAAACTTTCGTATAGAGCAATAAATTCTGTGAGAAACTCAGTACAATTCCTGAGGTCAGTCATTGTCACCTGTTGAAAGAAAACTGAGTAAAAAGATGATCCAGAAAACGGAACTGCGTTTACACGTTCCAATTTGTCCGCGCAGCTCAGGGAAATCTATGCTCATTAGCTCAGTTATTGCTGCAACTGCACAGTCTCCCTCCGGATTCAAAATTTGCGCAGTTTTCCTGTTTACACGCAACGTTTCACCTGCAACGTCTTGAACTGTGCAGACAAAACGGTGTACAAAACGTAGCGTGTAAACCAGCCTTAAAGGGGCAGTACAGTCATTTTTTATTTATACAATTTTAATGTCAAACGATTTCTTAGTAAGAATAAAGTATTCGGGTAAAATTGCAATCCTCAATAAAATCTAATAATTGAAATAAATCATTTTACATATAATTAATTTCTTAACAAATGCTAACGGTAGATGGCGCCACAATCAGTGGCGCCATCTTGTAAACAAACAACTGAGATAAGTTTCTACCTAGATTGTACCTCAAGTGAAGAGATGGTTTTATTTTTAAAACCATGCCTTCTTATCTACGAATTCACATAATCTTTTCACCATTTTGACACAAAGGTTGATTACTTCATACATAAATTAATATGAAAACAACAAACATACTGACGTACATACTAATGAGAGCAAATGCTTCCGCTAGGTGTCGCTAATTTCATTATATACTTTTTATATGAACATTTTAAAAATAAACGATCATTCAAATATTACATAATTAAATATTCTGAATCGATTTAAAACCAATTTGGCAATTGTTTGATTTTGACTTTACTATCCCTTCAAAAGAAGTTTAGATCAAATGAAATATCCGCATTTTAGCTCAATTGGTAGACGTGAGCAGAGGAAGTACCTTTCAGCTGTTTTTAGGATGTTTTTATTTGTGTACTTTGAAGAATGAATTTTATACTTTGCCATTTTGATTTGAAAACCAATTTTTTTTGGTTGAATTGACAATGATGAGATTATTCATATGAAGGGAGGCCGTTGATCTTCTATGACTACTCTGAAGTCTGAAGTGGTGTATTGAGCAGCTCCCCGACTGAGATTGGTATTTTCTTGTTTAGTTTGTGTTTTGTAGTATTTGTGTTAAAGATTGGTGATAAAATTGGTGTGAATTTATTTTCGTGATAAAATTTGTTAGGATATTAGTAGTAGGTTGCGTTAATGATTGATTGTGCATTGATAGTTAGATAGTTCATTTATTGTTATAGTTAGTTATGAAGGGTTAATTTTAAATTTATTGTCGTGAAATAGGTAGTCATGGTATTAGTGTCGTGAGTTGGTAGATTGCGATAATGATTGTTTGCGTATTAGTGATTAGTTTGTTATTTAATTCTGATTCTGAAGTGGCTAATTGTGAATTTATTGTTGCGAAATACCTAGGTACTAGATAGTTACGATACTACATTTTAGTGGTGTACACTAGTTTAATTGTATACACTGTGTTTCAATTTCATCCGGAACTATATTTTTAAATTGCAAATCAGAAACATTTAAAAGCGTCAAATGCCATCATGGATACATTAATTTAAAGTTAAAGAATGGATTTTTAAGATTCTTAAACATTCATTGCCCTATATTGTATGAAGCACATCTCCTGAGGCGGTCCAACAAAAGAAGTAGGAAATGACTCCCTCTAGAGTCTAGCCTGAAGCTAGAACGACGCCCGAGCTTCAGAACATTCATGAAAACTTTCTTGAGAGTCTCCTCGTTATATTTTTCAGGGGAGCTTTGAACACATTGTAATATAGGTTTTCCATATAGACTCTATTTTATGCAGCAGCCCAAAGTTCAAAAGTTTGATATATGCACTGTGTTCTGACCAAAGATTTTCCATTCTGCTGCTAGAAAGGCAGTCCATAGTTCATCAGGCCGGACACCTCAGCGTCTATAGTTTTAACAGCTGATATACTCAGTCATAAAAAAAACGAATTAATCGCTATGTATAACATGGAATAATTGCGTTTCACGTCAAGTTTTCTTTAAATAAACCATTAGTATAGAGTTTTATATGCTATAATCCAATAAAATTGCAAAGCAATGTTGAATAACTACTGTATGAATATATTCAGTACAATTTTGATGGATATTTTTTATATAAATTTATTAATTAATTAGCTCGCAAACTGACCTAGACTAAACCTTCGCAATCGTGCAATAATTGAACTTTTAGCGTACGCTTAGTTACCGCTAAAATAATTAGTTTTGATTAGTATTTGGATTATTAGGTTAAGTAAAAAATTAACAACACGAAAGAATATATTCACAAGATATTTATAAATACAAAAGATATAATTTGGTACGTGACACTATGCTAGTGGTTGAGTTGAAAATGTACAGTTTAGGTCTAATACCTAACTAATGAATTAGTTAACTCGCTATTGAATTAGTTAACTCGCTATTGAATTAGTTAACTCACTATTGAATTAGTTAACTCACTATTGAATTAGTTAACTCACTATTGAATTAGTTAACTCGCTATTGAATTAGTTAACTCACTATTGAATTAGTTAACTCACTATTGAATTAGTTAACTCGCTATTGAATTAGTTAACTCACTATTGAATTAGTTAACTCACTATTGAATTAGTTAACTCACTATTGAATTAGTTAACTCGCTATTGAATTAGTTAACTCACTATTGAATTAGTTAACTCACTATTGAATTAGTTAACTCACTATTGAATTAGTTAACTCACTATTGAATTAGTTAACTCACTATTGAATTAGGTAACTCACTATTGAATTAGTTAAATCACTATTGAATTATTTAACTCACTATTGAATTAGTTAACTCACTATTGAATTAGGTAGGCACCCAACTATGGAATTAGGTAGGCACCCAACTATTGAATTAGGTAGACACCCAACTATTGAATTAGGTAGGCACCCAACTATTGAATTAGGTAGGCACCCAACTGTTGAATTAGGTAGGTACCCAACTATGGAATTAGGTAGGCACCCAATTGTTGAATTAGGTAGGCACCCAACTGTTGAATTAGGTATTCACCCAACTGTTGAATTAGGTAGGCACCCAACTATTGAATTAGGTAGGCACCCAACTGTTAATTGAATTAGGTAGGCACCCAAATATGGAATTAGGTAGGCACCCAACTATTGAATTAGGTAGGCACCCAACTATTGAATTAGGTAGGCACCCAACTATTGAATTAGGTAGGCACCCAACTATGGAATTAGGTAGGCACCCAACTATTGAATTAGGTAGGCACCCAACTGTTGAATTAGGTAGGCACCCAACTGTTGAATTAGGTAGGCACCCAACTGTTGAATTAGGTAGGCACCCAACTATTGAATTAGGTAGACACCCAACTATTGAATTAGGTAGGCACCCAACTATTGAATTAGGTAGGCACCCAACTGTTGAATTAGGTAGGCACCCAACTATGGAATTAGGTAGGCACCCAATTGTTGAATTAGGTAGGCACCCAACTGTTGAATTAGGTATTCACCCAACTGTTGAATTAGGTAGGCACCCACCTATTGAATTAGGTAGGCACCCAACTGTTAATTGAATTAGGTAGGCACCCAACTGTTAATTGAATTAGGTAGGCACCCAACTATTGAATTAGGTAGGCACCCAACTATTGAATTAGGTAGGCACCCAACTATTGAATTAGGTAGGCACCCAACTATGAAATTAGGTAGGCACCCAACTATTGAATTTGGTAGGCACCCAACTGTTGAATTAGGTAGGCACCCAACTGTTGAATTAGGTAGGCACCCAACTGTTGAATTAGGTAGGCAGCCAACTATGGAATTAGGTAGGCACCCAACTGTTGAATTAGGTATTCACCCAACTGTTGAATTAGGTAGGCACCCAATTATTGAATTAGGTAGGCACCCAACTGTTGAATTAGGTAGGCACCCAAATATGGAATTAGGTAGGCACCCAACTATTGAATTAGGTAGGCACCCAACTATTGAATTAGGTAGGTACCCAACTATGGAATTAGGTAGACACCCAACTACTGAATTAGGGTGTCCGGAAAACTGTCAGGCGGAAAACTGCCGAAGCGGAAAACTGTCATGCGGAAAACTGCCAGGCGGAAAACTGCCAGTCACTTAATGGGAATTTAGGTATTTTTTTACTTTTTATTATTTAGTTATAAACACATTCAAAGAACATTTTAATTAAAAAAACGGCGTCAGCCCTTCGTTAAGGGATTAAGGGGACATTCATTTTTACAGTAATAACAATATAGATATTGGATTACTTAATATCCAAATGAAAATTATATTTCACCAAAGCTACCTTATTAAACACACAGTAAACCAAACTTCAGTACACATGAGGAAGTAACAATTAGCCTTTTATACTTATTTGCTATGTCACGTACATTTTAAAAAACACGTTAAGTTACGTGTAAAGTCCCTTGTTTTTAATTTCCTATATTAATGTCAGCAATATAACCTCTGGTTCAAAAGCAAACGTTAAACCCTGCGTACTGATTTGTGATTAATAGCTAATTAGATATTCTCATAATTAATTAATCTTAAACTATACAATAAATTAAGTGTATGTTAAATCAACATATATGTATGTTCAATATTTATTATATTTACATTTTTATTCTCCATGAATTAATTCTCCTCTGTTGAGTCATCGCACGTTGAGGGTAAGAACTATAATTTTGTTCATTTTGTACCGGAGGTTGTTTTTTGGAACTTGTGGCAGCAGATTCTACTTCATCTATTCGTTTGTTCTTCAACTTTACCATTTTTTCCTTCAAATCTTCTAAGAGTTGCATTTGTCTCCATCCATTCAACATAGAATTATCTTTCATGTTTTGAGCTTCATTCTCTGTTGAATTAATGTTTGAAATGGCTCCATTTGGAATCGAAAAAGAATAGTTATTTATTTTTTGTAGCATTAGAGTTTGTTTGATACTGTGACAAGATGAAACGTCCTGTCGACGAAACGTATTTCGACGAAACGTCTGTCAACCTAAAGATGATATGAAAGAGAGTTTTTTTTCAAAGGATGCAAACTAACTAGAGTGAATATGGGTTAGAAGGAATTTGGGTTTCATGAGGCTGTGACTAGAGTGTGTGATGAAGTGTTGAAGAGAACCAGAGTGATTTGAATGTGAATGAATGGAAAAGTGTGTTGATGAATGAGGAGATACGAAGGGAATTACGAGTGCGTAAGCAGATGAGCAGATTAAGGAGAAATGTACATGAAGGTGCAGTAAAGAATGATGCAGTATGGGTAAGGTTAAGGGACTAGATAGTGAAAGAGGAAAGTTGCAAATATGGTGAGATGGTGTCCGGAAAACTGCCAGGCGGAAAACTGCCAGTCACTTATTGGCAATACATGTATATATTTTGACTTTCTGAAATATTCTTTAGTTATAAACACATTTTAATTTATAAAAAACGGCGTTAGTCCTTCTTTAAGAGGTTAAGGGGACATTCATTTTAACAGTAATAACTACATAGATATTGGAATGCTTAAATAATATTCAATGAAAAATAATATTTCAACAAATCTACTTTATTAAACACTCAGTAAGCCAAACTTCATTACACATAAAGATTTTATAATTACTATTTCAACTTATTTTCAAAGTCACATAAATTTTAAAAACATGTTCAGTTGCGTCTACAGTCTCTTGTTTTTAATTTCCTATTGATGTTAGCAATATAGTCTTTGGTTCCGAAGCAAACGTTAAACCCTGTGTACTAATTTGTGAATACTAGATAATTAGATATTCTCACAATAATATAATTTTAAATTATAAAATAAATTAAGTGAATGTTAAATCTACTCATATGTATGTTAAATAGTTATTACATTTAAATTTTATTCTCCATGTCATTAACACAACACATTCATTTTAACAATTTCCATTTATATAATTCGATCGAGTGAAATTGTAAGAGAATTAGGTAAGTAATAGCAGTTTAATAATCATTGATGTCGGGTTCCAAATTCAAAATACTTCACGAACATCAATCAAAGTTTTTTTATTGTGAGTACAAGTGAATATTTAGCTTCCCTACAAACAATTCCATGTGTATACCATGCTGCACTTACACATTTAAATCATGTGTATACCATGCATATTTTTGGAAATGGATACCATATTTATTACATGTTGTTTTACGTGGTAATATAGTAAATTATATGTGGTTACCATATGCTATAAGTATGGTATTTAACATATTGCTATGAATGTGGTAAATAACACTTGGTAAACACCTGTAATAATTATGTATGGTAATTTACATGTGGATATGATGTGGTGTATACAATCTCTATTTGATATGTTTTTTATGATTTGGTTTTAAAATGGCATAACCACATTAATTATGTGTTTTTATGATGGTTAGATTGGTTCAATGTGGATAACACATATTCATTCTGCATTGCCAACCATTAAAACCATTAAACCACATGGTAAATATGTGTATGCAATACGGAATTGTTTGCAGGGTTGATGACTTGTTCAATTATCAAATTAGGAATATTCTTTATTTAATTATGCTGAAGACTATATTTTTATTCAAAATGCATATTGTCACATCCCTAGTTATTACAGTAGCAATGGTCTTTAATTAAGTTAATACAATAGACTTTGAAAAAATGGGCAAATAATATATTGGTCTTTGGGCCCAATTGTCTTGGGGCACAATCGTTAGGGGTCCAATTGTAGTGGAGCCCAATTTTCGGTCCACGAAATAATATATGGATATTTACGTTGCTAAAGCAAACCGGTAATATTAAAAATGATATTCTATTCAAAGAGGTGTAGCATTCACAGTTATGTTGTTCTTCAAACTATGAGTAGCTACCCTGCAAATACATAATTTGAGAAATAATATAAATTTAAATTAAAGAAAAATATGCATAACAATAAAATAATAAATTAATGCAATTACATACATATTAAATATTTTATAGTAATTGTATGATACTCATGTGAAAATTATATGACATTATACAACTAAAAATTCAATGATTTTAAAATAAACTAACAGCACAGATTCGTACAAACAAGTCACCATAATCCAGCGAAAAATAAAGTAAGGTCGGCGTAATTATTTGATAAGAGTATATTTAAGTTTATCAATTTAATTTTATGATGTACCATGCGATGAATTTACCACGCAATGAATTTACCATGCGATGAATTTACCACGCGATGAATTTACCACACGATGAATTTACCATGCGATGAATTTACGGCGATGAATTTACCGGCGATGAATTTACTGCGATGAATTTACCGGATACCCGTTATAAGTATGGTATTTAACATGTTGCTATGAATGTGGTAATTAACACTTGGTAAACACCTGTTAAAAGTGAGGTAATTTACATGTGGATATGATGTGGTGTATTATGTATACAATCTCTATTTGATATGTTTTTTTATGATATGGTTTTAAATTGACATAACCACATGTTAATTATGTGTTTTTATGATGGTTAAATTGGTTCAATGTGGATAACTCATATATATTCCTACTCCATTGCCACATTAAAACCATTAAACCACATGGTAAATATGCGTATGCAATAGGAAATGGTTTGCAGAGTTGAACACTTGTTCAATTCTCAAATCATAAACACAAAACGAAATAATTAGACACTAAACCCGTTATGAACTGATAACTAAAGACGCGTTGTGTAAACAATGAAATTGTACTGTGTCCCTAATATGTACAAATTATTATTCCTTTGTTTCTTCTCTTAGTTTTTTCTAGGAAAGGTTATATTTTCAATTTCTATATTGTAATTGATTAATTTCTGTAATATTTATCTAATTATGTATTTTATATATTTTTCTAATCAATTTGTGTACATTTAACTATTATTTTTATTTTGTAAAAATGAATAACCCTTTACCTCCTCAACGAAAGGCTTTTTTATAAATTAAATTTCACTATTGACTAAACTGATTAATTAAATTCCCAATAAGTGACTGGCAGTTTTCCGCCTGGCAGTTTTCCGCTTCGGCAGTTTTCCGCTTCGGCAGTTTTCCGCTTCGGCAGTTTTCCGCTTCGGCAGTTTAGTATAAAAGAAATAAAATGAATTAGATAGGAGTCAATAGAGACTCAGATAAAATAATGTGGCACAACATAAGTGTAGTTAGAGTTTATTATGAAAATGGGAATGAGATGAACACAAAGGATTTGAAGAATAAAATGGACTAATTCTAGATTTACCAGATGCATGATAACGATGTATTAGAGGGTACACGGAAAACTGCCAAGCGAAAAGCTGCCAGTCATTTACTGACAATTTAATGACTTTAGTCAATAATAACATTTTAATTTATAAAAATGTTGTTCGCCCAACGGTAAGGAGTCAAGGAACATTCATTTTTACTTAGTATACAAAACAAAAATAATAATTAAATGACAATTTATTAGAAAAATATGTAAATATATAAATATTAAAGATATAAATTAAATATAATGTAGAAACTAAAAACTAATATCGCTCTTAGAAAAGGTTTAAAATACTAAAAGAAGAAACAAAGAAATATTAGTATATAGGGACAGAGTACAATTTATTTGTTTACACAACGCATCTTTAAATTATCAGTTCATAACGCGCTAACTGTCTAATTTTTCTTTTATAATTTGAGAATTGAACAAGCCTTCAAGCTTAATATTCGCTTGTAACCAGCGAATTTGCAACACAACATCTATGATTATTAAACTGCTATTATACCTACCAATAGTACCTAATTCTCTGACAATTTCACTCGATCGAATTAGATTGTACATTAATTAATAATACTTGTTGCATATAAAGGAATATTGTAAAAATGAAGGAGTTGTGCAATTGACATGGAGATAAAAATGTAAATAAAATAAATATTGAACATACATATATCATATATGTTGATTTAACATACACTTAATTTATTGTATAATTTAAGATTAATTAATTATGAGAGTATCTAATTAGCTATTAATCACAAATCAGTACGCGGGGTTTAACGTTTGCTTTTGAACCAAAGGTTATATTGCTGACATTAATATAGGAAATTAAAAACAAGGGACTTTACACGTAACTTAACGTGTTTTTTAAAATGTACGTGACATAGCAAATAAGTATAAAAGGCTAAATGTTACTTCCTTATGTGTGTTCTGAAGTTTGGTTTACTGTGTGTTTAATAAGGTAGCTTTGGTGAAATATAATTTTCATTTGGATATTAAGTAATCCAATATCTATATTGTTATTACTGTAAAAATGAATGACCCCTTAATCCCTTAACGAAGGGCTGACGCCGTTTTTTTAATTAAAATGTTATTTGAATGTGTTTATAACTAAATAATAAAAGTAAAAAAATACATAAATTCCCATTAAGTAAATGGCAGTTTTCCGCTTCGGCAGTTTTCCCGCCTGGCAGTTTTCCGGACACCGTATTAGAGATATGAAATGATTGGACTAGAGAACAGTATGTGCAGAGTTATTACAGAAATGAAGAAAGGGTAAATGAGGTGAATAAGAATGTTTTAGAGTATGATAGAGGAATGTTTTGAATGGTAGATATTTGAGTGGATGTGCCTTTGAATGTAGAAAATTATTACAGTATGACAAGAGGAAGAGTGGAAGATCTAATTACGAGGAAGATGGATGAAGTAGTTTTGAACACTGGATATAAGGAAAGCGTTGAAGAGAATGAACCCGAAATAGACGGTATTAAACCAGAAGTGTATAAGTAGATGCTAGAGATTTAAAGATGTAGGATTGAGATGTGTAATGTGTGCTATAGTTATTGTAAGCCTGTGAGTGAACGGCTCGCGTTCCAAAGATTTGTATGATACCGAAAGTAAATAAACCTAGTGTGAAAGATTTGAGACCAATTGCTTTGTTGAATGTAGAGTAAAAAAAATTTATGAGTGTGATGAAAGAGAAGTTGATTGAGCATGTGAGCGTTTTGCAAATTGGTTTTACTACACACAGAGAAAGGATTAGTTGAATCAAATCATATTTGATTTGTTTTGACTAAATTTTATGGTTTATCTGTGCGCCTACCTACGTGGTGAGTTGCAGGTACTATTTAAAATGAGTTAAATTGACGTTGGTTAAAACAACACATATGTGAGTTGATTATTTTTAATTCCCGATGGTCACAACAACTATCTGTGATAGTCAAAATTACTCGTGATGGTTGAACCAATTATATATAATGGTTATAACAATTGCGGAACAAGGTAACATCAACTACTTGTATATGTTTCTCCAATCACTCCCATGTGTTATATCAACTACTCGTGTAGGTTATACAAAAATTTTGCATTAGATCTCAGAACAGGAAGGGCAGAAATACAATTGGTGTATTTACTATATTTAATTTGACTAGCCCTAACTGTACAAGATTAACTAATAGCCTACCTAAATTATCTATAATTAAATTCCAGCCATCCTCTCTCTCTCTGTGCCGTTCAAGGTATCCTAGTCTGAAATAACAAAGTAGGTATTTAAATTTTAATAGAAATACAATGGCTACATGTAAATAAGTTTAGTGCAACTTTTTTGGAGGAAGTGCAACACTCTAATGTTGCACCCCACTCCTAGCTGGTGGTTAGTGACAATCTATTTGTTAACAATTCCACAAGGTGACTAAACTAATATGTAGATAAAGATCGCTCAAGCCTCTCACCTATTAGGAAGTCCAGTGCACCCAAATACACGTGGAAGAAACCGTGGTCAGTCCAGTCTAGTCTAGTCGCCCTCTCTCTCCGCATTCCAGAGGCTCAGGCTTGTAGTCCGATATCCGCCAGGGGTTATTTAGGATCGGTGTCTATAATTCCAAGTGGTTTTTTAGGATTCCGAAATCCGACAGGGGTTATTTTAGGATCAGTGTCCCAAATCCTCCAGTGGGTTTAGATTCAGATTTCACAGTACCAGGGATAAACATGCGGAATAAGGGCCAATATAAGTAAGGATTCAAATATAGAAGAGCTTGGTTGGTGGTGACGTGAGGCGCTACGCACTGTTATATGTGCACAGTGATGGCCAGGTGAGAAGTGCTGAGTCTCAATCCAGATCCATGAATACAGTTTATTTATGAGGCTTGAGCGCTATAATGACGTCGTCACCACCACCAGCAAGTCGATGTTCATATATTTAACAAATTAATGTTGAATTTTAGAACATAGGTTATACCAAATTATTGTGTAGGTTATACCAACTACTCGTGTAGGTTATACCAACTACTCGTGTAGGTTGCATCAACTACTCGTGTAGGTTACATCAACTACTCGTGTAGGTTATACCAAATACTCGTGTAGGTTACATCAACTACTCGTGTAGGTTATACCAACTTATTGTGTAGGTTATACCAACTACTCGTGTAAGTTATACCAACTACTAGTGTAGGTTATACCAACTACTCGTGTAGGTTATACCAACTACTCGTGTAGGTTATACCAACTTATTGTGTAGGTTATACCAACTACTCGTGTAGGTTACATCAACTACTCGTGTAGGTTATACCAACTACTCGTGTAGGTTACATCAACTACTCGTGTAGGTTATACCAACTACTCGTGTAGGTTATACCAACTACTCGTGTAGGTTATACCAACTACTCGTCTTGGTTATATCAACTAATCGTGTAGGTTATATTAACATCTCGTGTTGGTTATATCAACTACTAGTAAACTAAGTAAATGTATATCAACTATTAGTGTAGGTTGAAATCTCGGTCCGGTTAGCAGTAGCCAAACTTTTTACATGACTTTTATAGTCACTATATTTACTCTATTAAATCATATTCTCGAGTTAGGTCCCGTTATCAATTAGATTATACTATTTATTCTCTGCAACCAAATGTAACATGTTCATTTATTTTCTACTTTTGCTTCTGTGATATGCATACTATTTTGATTTTAGAAAATAATTGATCACCAAGACTAATCTTTGCATTTTGAAATGTTTTCGATCCGATGAATTGATATATGGTTATTAGTTGTAAATTAATAGATTAGATTGAATAATAACTTCATCAGGTCAGTTTTTAAATAAGTAGTTAGATGACGTAAATAACTTTACGTAGTGATAAATAGGTAGGCTAGATAAATTGAATTATCCGGCTAGACTACAAAAACGAATTTTGATATGCTGCAATTATACTATAACTTAATAAATAATAGTAAAGCCTTTGTCTTCTAAAGTGCAATTCCTTTACTCATATGAGCTGATGTAGAAATATGCTAATAGAATTTACCAAGGTCAAATTGAAAACGAAATATAAACATTTAAGTTTTAGATTTTTTTATTTAGAAGTACAATTTGAATCCTCGTCACTGTCTGTAACGACTATAGGTTGCCAATTCCTGAAATAAGAGACTCGTATATTAATATATATATATATATAATAGAAATTCATAGTATCGTTTATATACATTATCAATAACATCACCTACTCTTTTTTCCTTTTGTGAAGAGATAGCGACAGCTTCGATATTCTCTTCATGTCTGGAATCCCTAAAAGAATATGAAAAAGTAAGAGCTAATCATATTGCAAATACATATTTAAAAATCATCTAACATTTTCAAATACTTAAGGCCTTGTTACACGGTGCAAGTTGCTGTCGTGACAGTGGACAGCAGCTGTCCCATTGTGCTCTCATGCCAGTAACTCAATGTTCATTATAGCATTGAATTTTCCATGATAGTTACTCGACTGATGTGGTCACACTGTACGAGTAGCTTCACTACAGTATCTGGCTAAGCCAACTTGCACGTTTACTCGCACCGTGTAACAAGTCCTTTACTTTGACAGAGCATAATTGTTCCTGAATCATTCAAAGGAATTGAAGAGGACTCCGATGGTTGATGACGTTGATCTACTCCGTCAATTCTTCATAAAGACCTGAAAGTAGATTAAGAAAATATAGAAAACCTTATTAATAAAGAAATGAAGAGAATTATTATTTGAGAATTGTTTCATATAGGTAAATTATTTACATAAAATGTTAAACTATTTATTAATCTTAAGATATAGTATAAATTGGGGTACGGTTAAGAGCCCCCCCCCCCCGGTCACGAGCCCCACCGATCATGAGACCCCCTAGGTCATAAGCCCCTCCCCGGTCACGACCCCCCCCCCCTTTCCTCCCTGTTTTTTTAATCCTTATTTACCTAGTTAAACAAATGAAGAACTACTTAGATAGAAATAACTGAGAGTTGCTGATGTAGTTTGTTGTATCCGCTAGTTTGTTGTACTGCACACTTCATGATTGTGTAATGACCTGGCAGAGGGGTTCGGGGGATATACATATATTATATGTATAATCAGTGATGAACTAATAAAGTGTCAATAAGGATTAAATAATATAGGTAAATAAGGATTTAAAAACAGGGGGCTCATGGCCGGGGGGGCTCTTGACCTATGAGGGCTCATGACCGGGGGGGGGGGGGGCTCTTGACCGGGAGGTCTCATGACCGGGGGGGCTCATGACCGGGGGGCTTATGGCCTACGGGTGTAGGTCATAAGCCCCCCCCGGTCAATTCTCCTTGCTAATCCTCATAATTTTGTTCATTATACACTTTTAATTTAGACTTTAATTAAATACCAAAAAAGTATAATATATCAAAAGGCTCACCTCTGGTTGGAGTTTTCACTGCCAAATCCCTGGACGGTGTTCTCCTTATTTGCTCCCCGGACGGAGTTCTCCCGGTCATGGAAAACTAGGGTCAAGTAGATAAATTGCGGCACTTTTACTAACTGCGGTCTCTTATCTCAGAAACATTAATAACCATCATGGCTTCAAGGTACTCGTGAAATAAATAAAACCTATCATAAATTGATCTGTTGAACAATTCAATATATAGCTAAACTAATTTCAAATGGATTTTGAGACTTTCTTAATAGGGCCGCAATTAGAAATTAAAGAACTGAATTTACCAGTGTAACCCTACCTATATAGGTAGACTAACTAGTTTTGAAATATGTAAATTATAAGAATACTTAAATTGAGATACTAGGTTAAGTTCCGAATTATCGGACGGTTCCACATTTTCGGTCGCCTAAGAAAAACTATATAATATAAATAATCACGTGACCGAAAATGTGAAATCACCTGATAATTTGGAACTTACCCTATCTAAGGACAGTGCAATAACTGCATAGCCTATGTAGAAGATATTGAGTATTGACACTGAAAAAAACAGCTAGGTTGGTATGGTGCTTAAATAAGTTAACATATTAGTTAGTTTGGATGTCAGTTTACAAACTGGAAGGCAGTAATCAAAACTTATTGTTATGAAAAGTTATATACTGATAATCAGCTCTTCAAATAACTACCTAACCACCACCCTATCAATCCCAATTTTTTAGAATATTTAGGCAGGCATTTATCAATGTATTAATGAAATTGATTAATAATAATAATCGATCGGCAGCGATAATACTATTTAGTGCATAGAACGCTATTGTTTGCACTTGAATTAAAATGGTATTGAGGAGCGTTCACATTCAACACGTAAACACACTTGAAACATGATTTGAACTGTAAAGTGTCAACCGATTAATTAGCTTTGAGGAAAGCATAAGTTGCCACATACTCATTTAATTTAACTCACACCTAAACTTAAAAAAAGTAGCGCCAACTCTCATAGTAAGTTAATTTAAACACCAGATACATAGGATTAACAGTCATTGTGGGTTACTTTATCACACTATGTCATAGTTGATTTAACTCACACCTAAACTTACAAAAAAGTAGCGCCAACTTTCACAGTAAGTTAATTCATACACTGCAGAATACATTAGATTAACAGTCTTTGTGGGTTACTATAACACACTATGTCATAGTTGATTTAACTCGCACCTTAACTTCAAAAAAGTAGCGCCAACTCTCATAGTAAGTTAATTCATACACCAGATACATTGGATTAGCAATCTTTGTGAGTTACTTCAACACACTATGTCCTAGTTGTTTTAACATATGTTCAAACTCCCAAAATGTAACTCTAACTCTCATAGTAAATTAATTCAATCCATAAAATGATTTGAATTAACTATGTTTGGTGACTCACCATGTCATAGTTGTTTTGACACACGTGAAAACATGAATAAAGTCCAACTAACTCACGTAATAAATTGATTCAAAGCATAAATTGTTGACCCATTAAATATGAGTAAACTTTTTTCTCTGTGTAGTGGGGAAAAGGATATAGAAGATAATTTATTTAGTTACGCGATTGATTCGTGTAGGAAGGATAGGATAGAATTGATTGCTGTGCTTGCGGATTTTGCAAAGGCGTTTGATAGTATCAGGAGAGGAAGTATGACTGAATATGTGAAAAAAGGTAGGTACAAGTGTGATCCTAGAGTAATATATTTGCTTGTGAGAGTGTATGAGAATGATAGTATTTAGTTTAGTGTAGTGAATGGAGAGAAAATAGGAAGAATTGATGTGTGGAGTGGTTATTGGTGTCCGGACAATTCGTCGCCGTACAATTCGTCCCTGGACAAATCGTTGCCGATTGAAAATAAAAGAGATATAATAATTTATAATATAATTATAATTTGTAGAAGTGCATTCAATTAAAGGGAGCCAATTTTTTTCAGCAAAATAAGTGGTTGGTACACAGAGAAAAAAGTTTACTCATATTTAATGGGTCATCAATTTATGCTTTGAATCAATTTATTATGTGAATTGGTTGGACTTTATTCACGTTTTCACGTGTGTTAAAACAACTATGATATGGTGTGTCATCAAACATTAGTTAATTCAATTCATTTTATAGATTGAATCAACTTACTATGAGAGTTAAAAGTTATTTTTTTAAGAATTTTAAAGTATGTTGAAACAACTATGATAGAGTGTATTGTAGGAACTCACAAAGACTGTTAATCCAATGTATCTGGTGTATAAATTAACTTACTATGTGAGTTGGTGCAACTTTTTTTAAGTTTAGGAGTGATTCAAAACGACTATTTTGTTTTAAACCACGTCAATTTAACTACTTTTAGGTAGTACCTGCAACTCACCACGTAGGTAGGCGCAAAAATAACCCATTCATATGAGTCAAATCAAATCAAATTTGATTTGACTCAACTAATCCTTTCTCTGTGTGTATAATGCACTATTATATTCGGAGGTTTTATACTAGTTATCAAATTGCAATCATCACTTTAATATATATTTTTTCAGTATTTTGATACTGTTACACTTTCCTGCCACATTTTCTTTGATTAGATAAGTTCTGTAGAATTTGAAAAGAGGTAACTATTCTATAATATAGAATAGTTACAGTCATACCAACCTTATTATTTCGTACATTTATAGAAGTAATTGTTATATAAATATCATAAAATTTTCATTTAATAATAATCTGAGATTGTTTACCTTCATTTTCGTTTCCTTGAAATGCTGTTAAGAAAACTTACAAATTTAAATCCCCAACTGAGATGAAACCTCGGTCGCGCATAGAGTCCATTGATCGGCATAGCGGCCGGACACTTTTTCCGGTACATGTACTGTCCGTTGTACGAGCTTCACTTGTACTTGCTCACCCCAGCTGTTTATTATGGCAGTGAATGAGATAACTAATGTTTCGCAAATGAGTTGATTAGGTTTTCAGAAAGAGTGTGCAACTGAGCATGTATGGGCCAACTTTGTTCTTTGCGGATGATGGTGTGATTTTTGGTAACATTTTGAGGAAGGTTGAAAAAATTATTGATGTTCTTGTGAGGAAGACTACAGAGATAGGAATGACTGTAAATAAGAGTAAATGCAATGTGCTTGTGTTTATTAGGAAGATGGAGGTTAGAAGTATAAAAGCAATTTGGTAGAATTTTGTCGCAGGTGATGTATTGAGGTGATATAGGAAAGAATGATCATTCACAAAGTATCAAGTTAATTGCCAATATCTGAGAATATTGCAAAACGTGAAAATTTCAATAATGTGTATTCTGTTCTTTTTATGAAATTAAAGATTTAGATAACTTGTTCTTGCTTACCCTTATATTTTGGCAACTACTACGTTTGTAATAAATTAAAAGCTGGAAATAAATGTAAATCGATATTTTAGATTTCTTATGAGATATATCTTCAATATAGATATATATTTGATATCGTATTTGCGGTCTATTTTATTGCTAAGACTCATTCGTTTTGGTATCAATTATATCCAGAATAGTGTTACTTCGCTAATCTAAAATGTTTCTGTATGGTTACTGTCTGTTTTAGAAACAATGAGTGTCATATATACTCGCATCATTTGAAAATAGTAGTGATACAGTACATTGGTATCAAAAGCTATTGAAAAAGTTTATACATATTTTCAATCTAGATATGTATGTATATAATGTGTATATGATGCCGTTTTTGCTGTCCATTCGATTGCTCAAACGATTTCGTTTAGATTGCTTTTTAATTTAGTTAAGTGTTGCAAGTGCTATTCTAAAATGAATTTTAACTAGGTATGCAGATGGATCTATTTTGTTACTTTTTTCGACATCGACTGTAAAGAGTACTTGGTATCGTTTAGAAATATAGTGGACACGACTATGTTTGCTAGGTTGGATTTTTCATCTAGGTATACTACTGCCAAAAATATTCTAAAGTGTACATATAAAATTACTGTTTGTTCAATTTTTAAATATCAAACTAATTACTCGCCTATCTTCTGTTACCTACCAATGAACGCTATTGTTTAAAAAATTCCAATAGATTTATTTAAACCATTTAGGCTAATATTGCATTTTGATACACTGAAAATGGGTAATTTTTAGTACCTAAAATGGTTGTAATATCTGATTTTTTTTTAATTTACTCGTAATGTAGATGAATATTTACATAAATTTCCAAGGCAAACTATTAAGTTAAACACATTTATCGCATAATAACACATCTGCATAGAAGCGCAAGACGTTGTGTAAGTTGATCGTACTAGGCGCGGCTTTCTCTTAATATCAAATCGTACAGTGAATCATATTGTTTGAATATTCAGAGTACAGTAACATATAGGGTATGGTAATCAGCTCATCGAATCTAGTTTGACGTGACCATGGCGTGACCGGAAATGGCGACTCTGACTGCACTTTGAAAAATGGGACCACCTATTTAAACTTAGTCACTTCTAAATTTTTTTTATCAATTACTAACTAGGCATTAGTTAAATTGTATTTCCATTATTTTATTCCTTAATTGTTATTCATGTGAACTCCAGTTTAGCAGTTACTAATTAGCACTAGGTTAGGCTCATAGGTAGTATATGTTTAAGACCTTATACATAGATAAGTAAAAGAAATGAACAATAAAAACGGTGACCGGTATATTCCACCCCGGTAAATTACACCCCGGTATATTCCACCCTAGGTATATTCCACCCTAGGTATATTCCACCCTAGGTATATTCCACCCCGGTAAATTCCACTACACTTTACGAGTTAGGTTTGTTAGTTATAAATATTAATCATTTATTAATCTTTTATATAATACTATGTAACTTGCATTTTCATTGTAGTAAATTAAGCCTTTTGCTGATCAATCACAAACTGTTAAGTATTTATTTTACACTACACATGTAACAGAACAGCAGAGGGAAGGTTGTGTGAACGCTCTTTATCAGTTGAGGTATTTAGATTTTCAATCACGAGTTGATTATCTTCACTATCACTAACTCAACAGCGATATTAAATGTAAGATGGTGTCATAGAGTACTTCGTGTTAACTTATTTTTATTTTGAATTTAGTATTTTGACTTTGAGTAAAAGTGGTGTAAAATGGTTTTTGACCGAAGACTATTTTTTACATCGAGAGTAGTTTACATGTTTATTATTTTTTTAACAGGAGGTGGAAATTATTGCACAGGGTTTTAAGACTGGGGATATTATTGCCTTATTTTACATGGAGAGATTTTGACCACGGAAGATTTGTCCTAGAATCCAAAACAGCAATTTATAAGCAAAACACCTCTTCCAACTATTGTTGTAATAGGCGAGCATATACTTAAGTTTCATGTTAAGAAGGAATTAATATTAACTTGCTCAACATGTAAACTTTTAAATAAAACTAACTTATAATTTTAATTTGTATCTTGGTCTATTAGGATAAAATTTAAATTGACTTGAGCTACCTCTAAATATTGTCCAAATCTCCCAGGATATCGTCTGCCTTGTTTCTCATAACTACTTAGTATTTAACAAATAGCCATCTAAAAATATAATCTTTGACTTTTTATTTTCAACCAAATGAGCATTTTTATTGGTGTGGAATTTACCGGGGTGGAATATACCTAGGGTGGAATATACCGGGTGGAATTTACCGGGGTGGAATATACCTAGAACCATAAAAACACACCTGATATCTATTATATATTCAGGGTATGTTCCTGTACCTGTATATATTCAACTTTGATATTCAATCGTCATTTTCGCTTTTCTCTTACACGAAGAACACTTTTTACCCTTATAAAATGACTTTAAACTTCTCGATATTAACATGCAAATATGAGGAATTATGAGCCGCTTGGTCACTAACAAGAAATGTGTTATTTTGGTGAAGTCATATTTTTGCGTCGTCTACTTGTTACTATACCCTGGGCCTATATCATGAATTAAATAGTTAGAAGGATACTCGCACTCGACAGAAATACCGACAAAGAAAAAGAAGGTGACGTCACTTGGAATACGATTTGAAGGTTCTTGTATTGTTTACTTTGAGTCTGTAACTCAATACTAGCTTTTCTGTAGCTTAATACGAGCTTTACAGAATACAGCTATTAGCTACTTTATTCTATACAGTTTTTTTTTATTCATTTTGTTAATTTGTATATATTATGAACAACAATATAAAGTTAGTGATCTATAATTTGCATTCATTCCTTAATTGAAGAAATCCGCCAACAAATATTAATTATATATATTTCACCATGTCAATTTTATCGTGATAAATAGTTCTTATACCTACATTTTTATATTAGAAATTATTCTATATAGTTCATCAATTTCAATCATTGTTGGAGAATACACAATCGATCGTAGTCGACACAAATCCAATTATTATCCCAGGAAACACTTGAATGTCGATTCGATGCCGTTTGCTGTCGAATTCGTAGCGCTAACGGTGGTTATCGACTTAGCAACTATTTCGACTCATAGTAGTTATCGGAATGTCTGTTTCTAAATGATATCTGAATTTACACTTCAAGTAGAAACGTGAAAACCGATACATGGTTTTAACAGCACCTTTTTGTCGTCGGCATGTCTGTTTCCAAACGATATCTGAATTTTTACTTCGACCAGAATTACGAAAACAGATACGTAGTTTTAAAAGAATCGTTTCAAATTTGGCAATTCATTCTCTTATCTCCCTGTTTGATAATGCGTTTAGAAATGTAGGAATTATTTCTATTCAATTGGATTGCACCTTTCTTAATAACGTACGTAGTGCTCCCTTTACACTATACCCAATAATTAATACACTAATAGGGGACAACGACTGTTGTAAAGGTACGATCGGGCATTGGGGCGCTAGTGCGATTGTACAATGGATCAACGTAAAGTAAGCGATACTGGAACATCGGATGTTGAACATTGTTCCTGCAGTACCGCGAAAACGAAATGGATAACCAATAAAGTGATTTTTCGATGGTAAGTGCATTTATTGTTATGAATCTATTCTAAACTGCTTATTTGTAAATGGGTTCTTGAAGCTGTCTTTGGTGAATGGAAGAGAAGGGGGGGTAACGTCCCTTGGGACTCAAACTGTTGTAATTTGGATTATGTATTGTCTATTTTATACTTATCATGTTTATAGTGTTTCTAACTCTCCATGTAGTTTTAGAGGATAGCGCTAAGGTTATGCTCTACAATTACGTACGAGATCTTAGATTTTGTGTTAGGTACCCAGCAAAAATGAATGTATTTATTCGATGTCTAAACGACTCTGTATAACCTCTCTTCCGACATCGAATACCAGTAACAAATTAGACATGGTGACATCAAGTAGACATCAATCCGATATCCGTTTGCACTGCTAAACCGCATCATATCAAGTATATTTGGCATCGAAGCTATACCGTTATAATAGCGTTGAATAGAAAGATAAATTACGACATCTAACATACATAGGGATTATGCATCGAACAGACGCCTAATTATATATCTGATATACTTCGAAACGATATCCACTTGCATCCAATAAATAAATAAAAATTGAAAACTCTTACTTCATTGATATAGCGTACTGTACGTTTAGATGCATATCAATTTGATTTATGTTTATAATGTTATATATAAATTAAATGGGAAGAAATGAAGTGATGTGTCCGGGTATCGTTCGTGGGTCTATCCGTCCTAGTGCCTGTACCTCCGTCACTCTGCCACCGTGGATGCATTTTACTATGAATTTTTTTTATATTAAGCGACCCGGATATACTTAACGGTCCTCTCGACACTCTAAATTAAAAAAATTCTGGTATTGCTTTAAATTTTTAGAGCTAAGGTTATATAACATATCGCAGTAACTCGATTAACACAAAGAACATCTTGAGTGACAATTCGGTACCGGTAGCAATGATATTTATCAATAGAACAATACAGGCAAGCACCGCTTTTATAACCAAAATCACAACTTATTCTTATTTCAAATAGTAATGAGTTGGTCAAATTTTTATATAATTGTAACTCCTTAAAAATTTCGTTCTATATGAGTTAAAATTAAAGAAAATGTTTTGAATACAGATGAAAGCTCTGTGATGAAAGTTCAAAGTAATGAATACATTAATTAAAATTTGACCATATACTAACTCTCACTCAGTAAATAAAGGTCATAATAGTTGAGTAATTATAGTTTGACATTTTGACTTTTATAATTGTGTTATATAAAACAGGAATTTTGTGCTCTGTGAAATAATTTTAGCAATAGGGTATATGTTCCAAGTTATTAATAGGGTCTATATTTTCGAACACGCGGATAAAGGAAAATATAATAATTATTATTTAACTACTATATAGGATCGTAGACTTAATTTACTATCACCTCTTCATTTCCCTCTTCCATCCTTGAGTGCAGCCAGCGGTGCTTGTGACCATTTTTGTCACATTCATCGACAACATTCACGGAGTAGCTTTTCAGCATCCATGAGCTCGTGACTTTGTCCATGGATCCATTTTCCTTTCTGACTGCTTCTTCCAGTCCCTTCTATTTAATTTCCTTTTGACGTCAGCGACATGGCCTTTGGTTCCGAAGCAGACGTTAAACCTATACTAAACGTAAATAATTAAAAGTTGATGGGCTATTTAACATGTTCCATCTTAGAGTAAATTCTGTGTTATCGGACGGTTCCACATTTTAATTCGAATATGTAAGATATAAATATAATAATTATCATTATTCAATTCTTACTTAAATTGGTATCCATGATACCAGTACGTAAAATACAAGTTTAGAAATTAAAATCATTACATAAATTATTTTTCTACGTAAAATGCGGAACCCCATATCAGATAACTTGAGCTTTCACCTAGTGCCAAAAGCTGCAAATGAGACGATTAAAATTCAGTGATTCACATTATAGATAATTAAACTTAAAGTTGTAATCGGACTCATTAAATATATATATAATGATCATTATTTAACTTTTATTTCAATCGGTATCATACCTTCAGCTATTATGTTACTAATTAAATAATAATTATTATATTTTCCTTTATCACGTGTTCGAAAATATAGAACCTATTAATAACTTGGAACATATACCATACTGCTAAAAATATTTCACAGAGCAAAAAATTCCTGTTTGTTCAATGAAACACAATTATATAAGTCAAAATATCAAACTAATTACTCAACTATTATGACCTACATTTACTGAGTGAGAGTTAATCTATGGTCAAACTTTAACCAATGCATTCATTACTTTGAACTTTCATCACTGAGCTTTCATCTGTATTCTAAGTAGTGGCCTCAAAACAGTTTCTTTAATTTGAACTCAAAGAGAACGAAATTTTTAAAGAGTTACAATTATATAAAAATTTGTCCAACTCATTATTATTTGTAATAAGAATAAGTTGTGATTTTGGTTATAAAAGCAGTTCTTGCCTGTATTGTTCTATTCACTTTAAAATATCTTCAAGTATCTCCGGGTCGGTTAATATTAAAAAATTTTTTGGGGAAAATGCATCCACGGTGGCAAAAATACAGAGGTACAGGCACGAGGACGGATGAACCCACGATCGATACCCGGACACATTATTTAATTTCTTCTCATCTAATTTGTAAATAACATTATGTAACATTAATCGAATTGATAAGCATCTAAACGTACAGTACGTTATATCAATGAAGTAAGAGTTTTCAATTTTAATTTCTTTATTTATTGGATGCAAGTGGATATCGTTTCGAAGCATATTCGATATATAATTAGGCGTCTGTTCGATGCAGAATCCTTATGTATGAATTGGATGTCGTAATTTATCTTGTGTTGTGAATAAAACAGGTTCGGAGAAAAGCACATATATTGAAGACGTCTGTCTGGTGTAAAGTAACTGAAATAATATTATTTATTTAGAAAAAGAAAAATCATCACATTATATAAAGAAAGAGTTTAACTAATAATACATTAATGATTTAATCGTTTAACCATTATTTACTAGGTATTATATATTAATATATAAAATATATTTAAAGGTCCTCTCCAGGGTCCGGGGACAAAATGAGTTTATAACATAATATTACAGAACTAAGGTCTACGATCATTTTTCTGCAAACTGCATACAATTCGGTTCAGTATATATTTTATAATTTGTTTTTGAAGTTTTTTAATACTCTGTGAGCAACAATTGAGCGAATCACTAATCTGATGCTCAAGAAGAAGATTGTACACTCTTTGTTTTGATTATAAATTTGAATTTCATTAACAAACCATGCGTTTTCGGCCTTTATTTAAATTATTTTAGATAATAATTTTTTCCTAAAGTATATAAACATTCTATTATAAGTTTATTAAATTTTATACCTTTACACAAATATTTATTAAACCTAATTCCTAGTTGACAATCAAAACAAATGGTGTACATTCTTTTTCTTCAGGCTGAAAATGTCTTAAAATAGTAAGTCGGAAGTAAAATAGGTTTTGTAGAGTTTTGATTATAAAAATCTTTAAAAACATATAATATTAAAAATACGCTACCAAATTCGATGCAGTTTGCAGCAAAATGATAAGAAACATTAGCCTCGTTGAATAAAGCAATAAAAATATTTGCATGGAGGGGACCTTTAATACAACTTAACATTAAATACCGTAAAACCTATTTTGAGAAATAGATTAGTCTGCCAAACGAATAGGTATTATTTTCTACGAGTGAAGAGAAAATTAACAGTTTTCTATGAAATCTCTTTTAAGAAGGGGATAGGTACTACCATGAATTAAATAGTATTTAATTCATGGGTACTACCTAATACAAAAACTTAGAAGTGATAAATGTAAAGTGAAGACTGAAATATAATCAATAATTATTAATGAATGTGATGATGGCACAAACTATTAAAGAATTAGGCATTTGACGTTATAGGTTCTGTTTTAGGCACAACTGAGTTAGGTATTTATACATTTATAAAGCAATAAAACAATGGAAATATACAAATGAAAGTGAATGCTATCTATCTATCTGGATTATTTGATTTTTAAAATAACTACATCAAGGTTGGGGTCTATACTACAGTATTTTGAGGTGAGGAGTTAGACGTGAGTACCTCTATATCACAAGACTGGCAATCTGACTGAAATGACTTTACGTTGGTTAACATTTTCAATCTAGAATGAATTCAAATAGTACCATAATAAAAAATGACAAAAATGTTTACATAACTATATAGCTACTATTGATAACTTAATATTTATCTGATATAAAGAAAATATATATTTCCAGAACAGCTAAATTCAATAAATGATTTCAGTATTAGGTATATATATATATAATTATATATTAACATTTACGATGCATTTAATTATCTATTTGACCAAGTAATCAAAAGTTATTTCATGAAGATCTATAACCAAATATTTCTGATGCGAATATCTGTAGGGTAAGAATCGCATCACCGACCAATTAACACACCTTCTCCTAATTTCCAATTTATTTGAAAACAAGTACTCTCACTACAATGATAGATGTACTCGAGTGTTACCATTGATTTGTACTTAGTTTATTTGCAAACAGAAAGTTTCTAGATATATTGCTTTTTGAACTAAACATCATTTTTTGAGATCATGTATTTTCTGAAGTATATCGATTTATTGACCAAGGTTCATTTATAAGTTCAATATTTCGACCAGGTATCGTTTACCGACCACGAAATCGATATGCCGCTACCCAAAAAAGAGGTGCCTCTTGTAGTGCGCGCTACAAGTAGCGGCGCTGTACCCACCTCTGTCAGTATTTGCTAATTCCATTTCTGTAATTAGTTATTCAATCCATTCCATTTCTGAACATGTAGACTCCATTTCGGTATTTTTTCACTCTATCTATGTATTTCATTTCCTATCAATTACATTCGTTAATTCCATTAATTTCAATACCTAAAGTTCGATTTTGCGATTTCCTTCTATTTCATTTTGCGAAATTGTCCATTTCGCGAGTTAGAACTTAGGTAGAACCGGTTCCATTTGCGAATGAGTCATTCATACCCTGTTTATTATTAAGGCTAATATACCATAGGTAATATAAATTTTATGATATTTTTTATCTTGGTTTATTATAGGAAGGTAGTAGTCCTCATAGCATGGGTCTATGAGGTCCCTACGATTCTACGAAAAACCCAAACGAACCTAAATGTCGTTTGGGTTCATATGGGTTATTCCGCCTTATTCGTAGGCCCCCGCAGATGATAGGTAGATCTAATCATCTAACTACCTAATTCTTAAGAGGAATACAGGATTATCATGGCTAAATGAATGGAAAGCAAATTTGTATACTATAGTAGGTAATTATCAAATTGTTATAAATTCTCTCCAAAAATCAAAATAACATTGTTGCCCATGTTTCAGAGGCTGGAAAATTGTAAGCCAATTTTTGTGCCAAAATTTCACTAATTAGTGAGAAAAGTGAGTCAAGCCACTTTGGCTCATATTTAGAAGATTTTCCAGTCTGCAGAATATGGAACATTTTTCCAAGACTCTGCGGGAGTTTTTGATTGGATTTTTAGAAATTGGAGATCTCTGCGGGAAATCTTGAATTAATTCCTATGTTACCATTAATTTAGCTGCGGGAGATTCTGAATTAATTTCTATGTTACCATTAATTTAGCTGCGGGAGATTCTGAATCTGCTACTGAGAGTCAGAGAGTAACTCTCTCTCAAATTAAAATCTCTGCAGGAGAAGCGACACATTCTGCAGACTGGAAGATTTTAAGCCAAAATGAAAACATGGGTGGGGTAAGTTCCGAATTACTGCTCAGTTCTAGGTACATCCCAGTCTGTATTTCATTGTTTTTTTCACCATTGAAAATAATATTCTGGTAAAGTCGGTGGATTTTTATCTATATTTATTCCTATGTTACCATTAATTTTCGGTGGAAAAATGGGCAAAATGATGGTGTTTGATGGATCAGTTAACTGTCACAAAGTTACAAACTCAGTCTGCAGAATATGGGACATTTTTCACATTTTCTGTGCGAACAATCCTTAATATCTTCCTATATTTTTACCAGACTGTATACCTATTTCTTGGTAATTTTTCTCCATCAAAAATTAAATTCTGGCAAAGTCAGTGGATTTTTAGCTATTTATTCCTAAGGTATGTTACCATCCATGTTACAGAGTATGTCAGTTAAAGCCAATTAATTGGCTTAGATTTCAAAAGGTCAAATCAAAACTCAGATATGTCTAATTGTCTTAAAATGTTGAATTAATTCCTATGTTCCCATGTTAATTTTGGCTTGAAATCTTCAAAAAAAGAGCCAAATTCAAATTGGCTTAGCTCAGAATTTTTGTAAATTTTGGCTCAGAAATTGGCTTACAATTTTTCAGCCTCTGAAACATTGGTTACCATTAATTTTGGTGGAAAAATGGGTAAAATATTGTTGGATCAGCCAAATTACTGGAAATTTATGGTGGATTTTTCCAGCTTTTTCAAAGAGTCGGAGGAATTTTGTGCACCAAATACTGACTGTGGTCTGTGACTGGTATATTTAAATATATTTTACTGAGATCAAAAGCTAAAATAGAGGATTTCTTGGAAAACAGTTTACCAGTTCCTGCAGACTGGTCACAACTCTTGGCAGTCGGCGTTGCTACGGCAGTAGGCCAGTAGCCAGTAGGCGGTGGTAACGCATCTGGATGAGTTACCACAGCGTAACCGCTCCAGTCTACAAAGTGTGCCAAATCTGTCTCCAAGATTTTGTTTTGAGGACAATTTGTATCCAAATATTTTCAAATCTGTCTCCCAGTCTGCAGAATATGGGAGATATTTGGGATATTCTCTCCGAACAATTTTGAATTAATCCCTATATTTACATTAATTTTGCTATGAACAGAATAAAAGATCTCTATGAACACTTTACCAGTTTCTGCAGACTAGTCTGTCTCCACCAGTCTGCATAACATCATTAACATGGGACATTTTTAACATTTTCTGTGTGAACAATCCTTAATTTCCTCCTATATTTACATGTATTTTAGTTTACTGAGAACAGAAGCCAAAATTGAGGATTTCTTGGTGAACAGTTTACCAGTTCCTGCAGTCTGTTATCTACAAAATGACCAGAATTCTGTTAAATGTCTTCAATAAATTCACTCTGCATAATATGTCTCTTTTTTTTCCTGCAGAGATTTTAATTTGAGAGACAGTTAGGGTGCCTGCACACCATTGACGGTGACACCAAAAGATTAAAGAAAGAAAGATTGAATTGGTTAACATGGTTATGTACGGGAGTGCACACACTGGCAGCGAGAAAGAAAGACTGAAGAGTGAAAGATAGTTTAAGATGGTTTCTCTGAAGTGTGTTGAAGATGGTAGGGTCAATCAATGTAATATCTCACAAAGTGTCAGTGTCTGAGTGTGGCATCACTCTTTGTGGCTTACTTTCTAGCCTCACGTCTTGCAATCTTTCTTGCTTTCTCTCTTTTGGTGTGCAGGCACCCTTACTCTCTGACTCTCGGTAGCAGATTCGGAATCTTTCGCAGCTAAATTAATGGTTACATTGGAATTGAAATATTAATTCAGAATCTTCAGACTCCTGCAGAGATATACAATTTCTAAAGTAGTCTCAGATTTGTTGCAGAGAATCTTGGAAAAATGTTCCATATTCTGCAGGCTGTCTGAGTCTGGCAATAAATACATATAACCATAGAAATTAAATAAAATTAATTAGGAAAGTGTCTCAAAGATCTTCGGCGCCAACGATAGCAACGCTTTGCTAAATATATATACTCAAGTCTGCTGTCTGCCCACTCTGCATAATGTGTCTCTTGCCCCGCAGAGATTTTATTTGAGTGAGAGTTACTCTCCGACTCTTGGCAGCAGATTCAGAATTTCCCGCAGCTAAATTAATGGTAACATAGGATGGCCCAATTCAAAATTGTCCTGCAGCTAAATTAATGTTAACATAGGAATTAATTGAAGATCTCCTGCAGAGATCTCCGATTTCTTAAATTTAAAAATTGGGCTCAGATTTGTCACAGAGAGTCTTGGAAAAATGTTCCATATTCTGCAGTCTGCACTCTGTAGGAACTGATAAATGGTTTCCAAGAAATTTTCTACTTTGGCTTCTGTTGCATGTAAATATAGGAGGAAATAAAGGATAGTTCGCACAGAAAATGTTGAAAATGTCCCATATTTTGCTGACTGGGACAGGCCGTTAGTCAAATTACAAGCACATACACTGATAGTTACACACCAGACTGTGTTTAGTGTATTGAACTCCTCCAACATTTCCTCTTATTTTGGCTAGTCCTCCAACATTTTTCCAATTTCCCCTCCCAAAATTAATGGTAATATTAGTATTATATTACTAATATAGGGATAAATGGCTAAAAGTACTCTGACATTGCAGGAATATTCATTTTAAAATTCCTCAGGCATGTCAGAGGAATTTACCATCAAATACTCTCTGGCATACACAGACCAGTAAAGTTGAAGATATCCCTGTTATTCCCAATAGCGTCGGACCGGGTGGCTTTGCGCATTTTCCGCATACTTTGATTTTACGAAAAAACTAGAAGAGAAGTCAGCAATTTGATTTTTTCTGTGCAGATAGATAAAGGGTAGACCTAGGTGCTCACCAAGTTTCAACTCTTTAAGTTCAATAGAAAAAAAGTTATCATCGAAAAACTGTGCGCAAAGATCGTGGGGATAAACCGGGTGAATTTTGCGCAATTGCCGCGTGTACTTGCGCACTGCGCAAATTCACCCAATGTGAAACGGCGCAGTGCGCAAGTTCATCCTATGTATAAACTGTGCATAGAAAATCTAACCCCGATATGCTATGCAACTGCCGTGAATCTGCCCCAATCTTCTATGCAACTGCCCCAATCTGCCGTGCAACTGCCGTGAATCTGCCCCAATCTTTTATGCAACTGCCCCAATCTGCTGTGGAATTGCAGTGAGGCTGCTGTGGAATTGCCGTGAGTCTGCTGTGAAATTGCCGTGAGTCTGCTGTGGAATTGCCGTGAGTCTGCTGTGGAATTGCCGTGAGTCTGCTGTGGAATTGCCGTGAGTCTGCTGTGCAATTGCCGTGAGTCTGCTGTGCAATTGCCGTGAGTCTGCTGTGCAATTGCCGTGAGTCTGCTGTGCAATTGCCGTGAGTCTGCTGTGCAATTGCCGTGAGTCTGCTGTGCAATTGCCGTGAGTCTGCTGTGCAATTGCCCTGAGTCTGCTGTGCAATTGCCCTGAGTCTGCTGTGCAATTGCCGTGAGTCTGCTGTGCAATTGCCGTGAGTCTGCTGTGCAATTGCCGTGAGTCTGCTGTGCAATTGCCGTGAGTCTGCAGTGGAATTGCCGTGAGGCTGCAGTGGAATTGCCGTGAGGCTGCAGTGGAATTGCCGTGAGGCTGCAGTGGAATTGCCGTGAGGCTGCAGTGGAATTGCCGTGAGGCTGCAGTGGAATTGCCGTGAGGCTGCAGTGGAATTGCCGTGAGGCTGCAGTGGAATTGCCGTGAGGCTGCAGTGGAATTGCCGTGAGGCTGCAGTGGAATTGCCGTGAGTCTGCTGTGGAATTGCCGTAGGTCTGCTGTGGAATTGCCGTGAGTCTGCTGTGGAATTGCCGTGAGTCTGCTGTGGAATTGCCATGAGTCTGCTGTGGAATTGCCGTGAGTCTGCTGTGGAATTGCCATGAGTCTGCTGTGGAATTGCCATGAGTCTGCTGTGGAATTGCCATGAGGCTGCTGTGGAATTGCCATGAGGCTGCTGTGGAATTGCCATGAGGCTGCTGTGGAATTGCCATGAGGCTGCTGTGGAATTGCCGTGAGTCTACTGTGCAATTGCTGCGAGTCTGCTGTGCAATTGCCGTGAGTCTGCTGTGCAATTGCCGTGAGTCTGCTGTGCAATTGCCGTGAGTCTGCTGTGCAATTGCCGTGAGTCTGCTGTGCAATTGCCGTGAGTCTGCTGTGCAATTGCCGTGAGGCTGCTGTGCAATTGCCGTGAGGCTGCTGTGCAATTGCCGTGAGGCTGCAGGTGGAATTGCCGTGAGGCTGCAGTGGAATTGCCGTGAGTCTGCTGTGTAATTGCCGCGAGGCTGCTGTGTAATTGCCGCGAGGCTGCTGTGCAATTGCCGCGAGGCTGCTGTGCAATTGCCGTGAGTCTGCTGTGCAATTGCCGTGAGTCTGCTGTGCAATTGCCGTGAGTCTGCTGTGCAATTGGCGTGAGTCTGCTGTGCAATTGCCGTGATTCTGCTGTGCAATTGCCGTGAGTTTGCTGTACAATTGCCGTGAGGCTGCAGTGCAATTGCCGTGAGACTGCTGTGGAATTGCCGTGAGACTACTGTGGGATTGCCGTGAGACTGCTGTGGAATTGCCGTGAGACTGCTGTGGAATTGCCGTGAGACTGCTGTGGAATTGCCGCGAGGCTGCTGTGCAATTGCCGTGAGGCTGCTGTGCATTTGCCGTGAGTCTGCTGTGGAATTGCCGTGAGGGCGAGGCTGCTGTGCAATTGCCATGAGGGCGAGGCTGCTGTGCAACTGCCGTGAGGCTGCTGTGCAACTGCAGTGAGGCTGCTGTGGAATTGCCATGAGGCTGCTGTGGAATTGCCATGAGGCTGCTGTGGAATTGCCGTGAGGCTGCTGTGGAATTGCCGTGAGGCTGCTGTGGAATTGCCGTGAGTCTACTGTGCAATTGCTGTGAGTCTGCTGTGCAATTGCCGTGAGTCTGCTGTGCAATTGCCGTGAGTCTGCTGTGCAATTGCCGTGAGTCTGCTGTGCAATTGCCGTGAGTCTGCTGTGCAATTGCCGTGAGGCTGCTGTGCAATTGCCGTGAGGCTGCAGGTGGAATTGCCGTGAGGCTGCAGTGGAATTGCTGTGTAATTGCCGTGAGTCTGCTGTGTAATTGCCGCGAGGCTGCTGTGCAATTGCCGCGAGGCTGCTGTGCAATTGCCGTGAGTCTGCTGTGCAATTGCCGTGAGTCTGCTGTGCAATTGCCGTGAGTCTGCTGTGCAATTGCCGTGAGTCTGCTGTACAATTGCCGTGAGGCTGCAGTGCAATTGCCGTGAGGCTGCAGTGCAATTGCCGTGAGTCTGCTGTGTAATTGCCGTGATTCTGCTGTGCAATTGCCGTGATTCTGCTGTGCAATTGCCGTGATTCTGCTGTGCAATTGCCGTGATTCTGCTGTGCAATTGCCGTGAGACTGCTGTGCAATTGCCGTGAGACTGCTGTGGAATTGCCGTGAGACTGCTGTGGAATTGCCGTGAGACTGCTGTGGAATTGCCGTGAGACTGCTGTGGAATTGCCGTGAGACTGCTGTGGAATTGCCGTGAGACTGCTGTGGAATTGCCGTGAGACTGCTGTGGAATTGCCGTGAGACTGCTGTGGAATTGCCGTGAGACTGCTGTGGGATTGCCGTGAGACTGCTGTGGAATTGCCGTGAGACTGCTGTGGAATTGCCGTGAGACTGCTGTGGAATTGCCGTGAGACTGCTGTGGAATTGCCGTGAGACTGCTGTGGAATTGCCGTGAGACTGCTGTGGAATTGCCGTGAGACTGCTGTGGAATTGCCGTGAGACTGCTGTGGAATTGCCGTGAGACTGCTGTGGAATTGCCGTGAGACTGCTGTGGAATTGCCGTGAGACTGCTGTGGAATTGCCGTGAGACTGCTGTGGAATTGCCGTGAGACTGCTGTGGAATTGCCGTGAGACTGCTGTGGAATTGCCGTGAGACTGCTGTGGAATTGCCGTGAGACTGCTGTGGAATTGCTGTGAGACTGCTGTGGAATTGCCGTGAGTCTGCTGTGCAATTGCCGTGAGTCTGCTGTGCAATTGCCGTGAGTCTGCTGTGCAATTGCCGTGAGTCTGCTGTGCAATTGCCGTGAGTCTGCTGTGCAATTGCCGTGAGTCTGCTGTGCAATTGCCGTGAGGGCGAGGCTGCTGTGGAATTGCCGTGAGGGCGAGGCTGCTGTGCAATTGCCGTGAGGCTGCTGTGCAACTGCAGTGAGGCTGCTGTGGAATTGCCGTGATATAGGAGTATCGAGGATGAATATCACAGGTTTATTAATGAATAAGAGCTCTTTAACTTTATTAATAAATGTGCGCAAGTCCACCCGTGAATTAAAATATTCCCAGGGTGATCTTGCGCATCTAGTATATTGGTTATATATCAATAATTTATAATTATTATTAAAATCATCTTGCATGACGTTAATCTGCAGTAAATTATGCGTATCCAACGTAAATTGCAATCAAATTGGAGCTTAATTATCAACACTACAGCATAGTTTGCGGAGATTCGATTCTAGTCCAAAATAATTATTTTGCCATAAAAAACATAGTTCTCTGTTTGAACACTAAGTATCTATTCTTAATCTCTTACAATTTCCGTGAAATTTATGCACTAGGGGGTTCAAGAGCTGCCTCTTTCCAATGGTGTTGTCAGATTTGAAAAAATTTCACGTATTCACCGTCAATTACCGATGCGCAACTTCACCCGAAATGTTGAAGTGCGCAAAGCCACCCGATCTGACGCTACAGCTAATATTATGTAATATATAAAATATATTTTTTATATATAATTTTTCACCTAAATTTTTACTTATATAATTTTATGTATAGGTACATAATGCAAATATTATTATTTACATAAATATTGTTTACATAATATTTTTAATTATATATTCTTTTCTTTTACTATTAATTCCCCATTAATTTTACCAGGTAAGCATGGTGAGTTCAGCAGTTATTTTGAGCCCTTCAATTGCAAATGATGAGTTATATTTGTTTTTGTCCTATGCTACAGAAATTTGGTGATTATTAATTTTTTGGAAAGACAAATGGAGATTTTATGAGCCATACTTATTTACTTGGCTGTGATATTACATAATTCACCTTGAATTATTGATTGAGGCTACCAATCTACCATCTTCAAATCAGAAGTTGAACTCACTTCAGACAGAGAAAGTAAGAAACCCATGTTTCATAATGTGGCAGGATAGTCAGCAGTTTGATGACAAAATAGACCTAGGTCACCACATTTAACTCATTTTAGTGAATATAGAATTTACAGTTGAAAACTTCATTATGCTTCATGTCACTCACTGATGTCAAATGCTTGTGCATCCTTTATGGCTATTCTATTAGTGATTTAATACTTAAATATAGTTTTCTCAACTTATTTCACCCCAAAAGACAAAAGTCCTTACATGTTGTTAGTCCCCCCTAGAGATGCACCGATGCTCTCGATATCGGATAAAGTATCTGAAAGTATCGGTATTTTTATGAGTATCTAGTAATTGGTATTGGGTCCCAAAAATAATTCAAATATTACCGATACCAATTTGCGTCAGACCGGATGGCCTTGCGCACCTCAAAATTCTGGGTGAAGTTGCGCATCGGTCATTGATGGCGAATGCGTAAATTTTTTTTCAAATCTGACAACACCATTGGAAAGAACAGCTCTTAAACCCCCTAGTCCATAAATTTCACGAAAATTGTAAGTGATTAGGTATAAATACTAAGTGTTCAAACAGAGACCTATGTTTTTTATAGCAAAATAATTATTTTTAACTAGAATCTAATTTCCGCGAACTTAGCTGTAGTGTTGATAATTATGCTCAAATTTGATTGCAATTTATGTTGAATACGCATAATTTACTGTAGATTAACGTCATGCAAGATGATTTTAATAATAATTATAAATTATTGAGATATAATCAATATACTAGGTGCGCAAGAACACCCGGGGAATATTTTAATTCGAGGGTGGACTTGCGCACATTTATTAGTTAAGTTAAAGAGCTGTGATATTCATCCCCGATACTCCTATAGTGCGCCAGTGTTAAAGTAAAGTAACCAAAGTTGGCAGTGGCAAAGCAGATCAATGCAGGTTTAAAGCAGTAACAAAGCCAATCGGACGAACGTGTGCCGTTCGTTATTTTCATGATCTCTCATTCTAATATTTGGTTGTGGTGGTGAGACAAGTACGTAGTGTAAAGGTACTAGCATTTTTACAGTCAATTAGTACCATTCTAGATAACAAATGTATGAATTTGCTTATAAAAGTTGGAACATGGATGAAGTTTTCTATGCACAGTTTATACATAGGGTGAACTTGCGCACTGCGCAGTTTCACATTGGATGTACTTGCGCACCGGTAAGTGCCCAAAATTCACCCGGTTTTCCCCCACAATCTTTGCGCACAGTTTTTCGATAACTTTTTTTCTATTGAACTTACAGAATTGAAACTTGGTGTGCACCTAGGTCTACCCTTCATCTAACTGCTCACAAAAAATCATATTGCAGACTTCTCCAGTTTTTTCGTAAAATCAAAGTATGCGGAAAATGAGCAAAGCCACCCGGTTCCACGCTACTTTTTCAAGTTAGGTAGTATATATAGATATTAGTTTTCAATTGAACATTAATACTATATACCTATGTAACTATGTTATTCCGAAATACGATTGGAAGAAATCAAGATACGATTTAAATGATACTATCATACCTGAATTAGATAATCTCACTATTCATTTATAGTTTCATTATGATACCTAATACGATAGTTACACTGTGCTACCTACTACGATAGTTACACTGTGCTACCTACTACGATAGTTACACTGTGCTACCTACTACGATAGTTACACTGTGCTACCTACTACGATAGTTACACTGTGCTACCTACTACGATAGTTACACTGTGCTACCTACTACGATAGTTACACTGTGCTACCTACTACGATAGTTACACTGTGCTACCTACTACGATAGTTACACTGTGCTACCTACTTCGATAGTTATGCACTGTGCTACTTACTTCAATAGTTATGCACTGTGCTACCTACTTCAATAGTTATGCACTGTGCTACCTACTTCGATGGTACACTGTGCTACCTACTTTTACGGGTTCACTGTGCTATCTACTTTGACAGGTACACTGTGCTATCTACTTTTGACAGTTACACTGTGCTATCTACTTTTGACAGTTACACTGTGCTATCTACTTTGACAGGTACACTGTGCTACCGACTTTGACAGGTACACTGTGCTACCGACTTTGACAGGTACACTGTGCTACCGACTTTGACAGGTACACTGTGCTACCGACTTTGACAGGTTCACTGTGCTACCGACTTTGACAGGTTCACTGTGCTACCAACTTTGACAGGTACACTGTGCTACCTAATTTGACAGGTACACTGTGCTATCTAATTTGACAGGTACACTGTGCTATCTAATTTGACAGGTTCACTGTGCTATCTAATTTGACAGGTACACTGTGCTATCTACTATGACAGGTACACTGTGCTATCTACTTTGACAGGTACACTGTGCTATCTACTTTGACAGGTACACTGTGCTATCTACTTTGACAGGTACACTGTGCTATCTACTTTGACAGGTACACTGTGCTATCTACTTTGACAGGTACACTGTGCTAGGACCTACTTCGATAGGTACACTGTGCTAGTACCTACTTCGATAGGTACACTGTGCTAGTACCTACTTTGATAGATACACTGTGCTAGGACCTACTTCGATAGGTACACTGTGCTAGGACCTACTTCGATAGGTACACTGTGCTAGGACCTACTTTGATAGATACACTGTGCTAGGACCTACTTCGATAGGTACACTTTGCTAGGACCTACTTCGATAGGTACCTACACTTTGCTAGGACCTACTTCGATAGGTACCTACACTTTGCTAGGACCTACTTCGATAGGTACCTACACTTTGCTAGGACCTACTTCGATAGGTACCTACACTTTGCTAGGACCTACTTCGATAGGTACACTTTGCTAGGACCTACTTCGATAGGTACACTTTGCTAGGACCTACTTCGATAGGTACACTTTGCTAGGACCAACTTTGATAGGTACACTGTGCTAGGACCTACTTTGATAGGTACACTGTGCTAGGACCTACTTGGATAGGTATACTGTGCTACCTATTTTGATAGGTACACTGTGCTACCTATTTTGATAGGTACACTGTGCTACCTATTTTGATAGGTACACTGTGCCACCTACTTTGATAGGTACACTGTGCCACCTACTTCGATAGGTACACTGCACCAATTCAATATGTACCCTTTTCCTCGATAGGTACACAGTGTATCTAACCAGGTACACTGTACTTAACTCCAATAATACAAAAATGTTCTAAAGAATGAAATTAATAAGTATTACATTGAGCTAGTGGCACCTGTGGAGTGCACTTCTGATGTTAGCCAATGCATTATTATGAAGTCAAGATGTAGTATTGCATAGGTAGTTTACTTGTAAACACCTAGGCAACAATCTAATTGTTATATATACCTAGGTAGCTACCAAATCCTATCCCATGAATATTGTAAACACCTAGGTACATCATTAGCTATATGTCAAACGTTATAAATTATCGGTACATTCAACTACAGATACCTACCTAGAACTAATATTTTTTAGTGTCTTTGGCTTGAATATTATACTTTTAAAAAGTAACTAGTATTGTTATCGGTTACCAGAATTTTAAAGTAACTGTAATTGGTACTGGTATCGGTGCATCTCTAGTTCCCCCAGTATTGCTTAGATATCAGCCAGTCTGCTGAAATATGGTAGATATTTGGGATATTCTCTATGAAGAATTTAGAATTAATTCCTATACTTAAATTAATTTTATTCTGAAAAGAAAGAGGGATGTCTACGAACACTTTACCTGTTTCTGCTGTCTGTGATATCAGCACTGAGTTTCCATTATGAATATCTTTATTAAGCAATGAAAATTCTAAAATTTAAAATTGAACAAAACTCAGTATATAGCTACACTATATACACATTCATTCCATTCTAAACTTTCTTCTTCTCCACATACACTCCCTTGCCCACAAGGCCACACCAAACAACTGATCTTTCTAACTAAGACCACTCATTCCAAATTCTCTTCTCACACACTCATACCATTCACACACACAAAAAAGTGCTTCAAACTCTCGACCACTCCTAACTCACATGCAACCCAATTAACATTCTCATTCACATATCTCTCTCCACTGTAGCCTCAGACTATTACTCCTACATCTATACAGCAAAAATCCTCAAGTCATTCTCATACAATCCCTCATTCCTGATCTCACTTTTACATTCATTATACAAACTAATTGTACACTTTTGCATTCTCTCCTCATTCCATCTAACGCTCTCCCATGCATACACCTTTCTCTTTATACATTCATTACTCATAATCCAACTCACTCACTTGCACTCCCACTCTCTCTCTCTCTATACACTTTCACAGTCTCTAACCCAGTGGTTCTTAACCTGGGTTTGATCGAACCTATAGGGGTTCGGTGAGTCAGTTTCAGGGGTTCGGGGGCTTGGCTCATTTAGCTGTTTGCTTATATGCAATATTCATTTTTATAGTTTGTTTTGATCATTAAGCATATTGATTTAGTGTGTAAATGATGCATGATACAGTTTGTGGACTAATACAGTTTATGCTATAGTTATGTACATATGATTTTATTTTGAAAGGGAAAAACAAATTTTATTTTTGCAACTACAAGGGTTTGATGAATGCATATATTGAGCTTATGGGGTTTGGCACCTCCAAAAAGGTTAAGAACCACTGCTCTAACCATTTACAATTGGCCACTCGTGGCTCACACATATCCTCATACATCCTTTTCAACAATTCATTCTCACCATTCCTTACATGTTTCTCATAATTCAACTTTGCCTTCATATCTCTTGCTCTCATACTTGAAGACCTCACCTCCCTTCACCTTGAAGAGACACCAGAAGTGCGTATAAATATGATGGGGCTCCCAACATACACTTCCATACAGCATTCTCACATTTTTCCAGTCTGCCAATATTGCTCACATTCCAACAAAACACTATTTCCATATAACAAACTTGGCATTACTACACTCTTTCAATATGTCTTCCCAATCATTACTATGTTAGCTACACAACTTGTGTATAATATAGTATGTCATGTTACTCATCCTTCTAGCTCATAACTTTATCTCTGTGCACTTTAAAAACACCATTCCCACTTGACACTCACTCCTACTAAATACTTCACATCCTTCACTACATCCATTCCTTTTTTACTTGTAACATCCATCTTCCTATTAAACACAAGCACATTACATTCACTCTTGTTCAAGTCATTCCTATTTCTGCAGTCTTCATCATAAAGCACATCAATCATTCTTTCAACCTCTCTGACCAATCCAAGTTTCATAGCATGCACAAAGTCACCAATATATTGGCGACTTTGTGCATGCTCTGAAACATGGATCTCGATTATCATTAACTACGTTTATGGTACCAACCTATTTACTATTTATAAAAATCAGGTTAATAGCCTAGTGTAAGTTTGTAACTAGGTTAGTAGCCTAGTTAGTATTGCAGTTTGGCTAGTAGCAGTTTGGGTATACCTGCTTTAAAAGTTTAGCATGTCATGAATTTTCTCATAAGAATGGTCACTCATCAGAATATGTTTCAGGTCCTCCACCTCTCTTCCTCCACTCTTCAGTCACAGACTGTCTTACAGTTTGTTCTCGTACCTAACTCATATCTCGACCCCTCTCCTCTCTCATTTTGGTTTTTCATTTTCGGTACAGCCACAGCGTTCTCCTCTCTTCCAGCTTCCACAGTTTTCTCCTTACTTCTCCCAGTCCTCCAGCCAACAACAGCACTCCATCATCCTCAAAGAAGCGGCTGTTCATTTTCACTCTGCTCATACATATCCCTCCTACTCTTCTCCTAATATCTTCAATTACCTTACATATGTTAAGAGTTTTTGAAAATTGTGGTGTGTGTGAAGGTGGTTGTGGTCTGCAGCAGCTATGGGTAGTGTCCTAAAAAATAATAAATTTTCTTTCCAGATAATTATATGAGTGGAAATGTTTGCTATGAACTGTATTGATAGGTAATTTCACTCTTATAAATGGGTCCTCATGAAACTGAGAACGAGTTTAGTAATGTTAGTGTGTCTCAAAAGACACTAGTCAATCAAAGTAATAAGAAAGAATTTGTATGTGGGTGGGGAGCAGCCTTCATAAATATAACATGCACCTTTCCTATGAACAAAGTCATGTTCAGACAGGTAAGTTAATTTCTGATTGTACATTATAATTGCCATGGTTCATTAAATAGTATGATTGCATTGTATTTTTTTTCCATAGATGTTATATGGTGTAAGCAGCGCAAAAGCTGTAGCGCAGCTGAAAGGAGAAGGTCTGAAAATCCTGTACAGAGGAATTCTACCACCACTATGTCAGAAAACACTTTCTACATCCATCATGTTTGGCATGTATGATCAATACTATGGCATGATTTCTAAATCAGTTCCCAGTGCATCGAAAGGTAATTAGTGTTTCAATTTTGTCAATAGATTTTCCTTGGTTCATATTATTGTATATGCTTATTTCAATATAAAAATGTACAATTCCTTTTCTTATAAAGTCTATGTGTAAAAGCAACTTGTTTTGTAAGCTTCCAATAAATATACTGATAATCGTTAAGGCAAGTATAGTAATTAATAAACTTTATTAATGAAATCTAATGCTACTTATGTGAAAAAATTCTTCTAGCTATAAGTTATAGTTACAAGAATTCAAATTTATTCAAAGCAATTGACCAATTTTTTTTATTATGATTTAAGACTATTGTTATGATTTAAGACTATTGTTATTTGGTTTGGATTTAAATCTTAATTCCAAATAACCAATGACATTATTCACCTCAGATTGAGGTCAATTTATAATTATATTAAGAGATACTTTTTCCAGGTGTGTCTGTTGGTAGCGCTGCAGCCCTAGCAGGTATGACTGAGGCCCTTCTCTGTCCTTTTGAAAGAGTTCAAACCTTGATGCAGGATAAAACATTTCACAATAAATACAGGTACTACCTCGTGTCTCTATCCACATTGATTAACATTAGCTAATTAGTTGAACAAGTAAACTATGAAGATTTTCCTTATTGCAGGAATACTTACCACTGTCTCAAAGAGTTGAATGTTTTCGGTATGAAGGAGTTCTACCGTGGCTTTACGCTGATCATCTTCCGAAATGCTGTTAGCAATATTCTCTTCTTTGGCCTCAGAGCACCAATCAAAAACAAACTGACTAAAGGTGTGCACAAGAGCTGGTGGGAGGAAATGACTGCTAACTTTATATCGGGTAAATAATCAACTGTTGCAACATCATATCGAATAATCATTTAATGTGAATGACAAGGTGACATAACCCATACATTTGATGTAATATAAATAAAAGTACCCACCCGTTACTTATCATTTCAAATTTCAGGTGCTGTTCTTGGAGCATGTATTAGTACAATCATGTACCCAGTGAATGTCCTGAAAACTCACCAACAAATCAGGATTGGTAAATCATTTCTGAGTGTTCGTGAGACTATAAAGTCTGTGTACAGTGTTAGAGGCTTCAACATATTTCATGGCATACACATTAACTATACTCGTGCTCTAGTCTCATGGGGCATTATTAACGCCTCCTATGAAATGTTACTTAAACTTCTCTATCCTTAACTCGTGTTCATTTTAGTGTTTTATATTAAAATATGCGCTGGAATATAGCAAACCTTTAAATGACAGATACTGTTGAATTTTGTACGGGGATTGACACTTTATTAGTTTCATAAGCAGTCAATAGATTTTTAGAGTCAAATAAAGTACAGTTTATGTATTAGTGCTTGCAATAGATTTTTATACGTTTTAATTAACTATTCTCTAATGAGACGTGAAATAATATTGCCAAATATTTTAAATTTGAATTGAGCAAAAAGTGAAATTTAAAATCATTTACTATGTGAAACAGTAATACTTTAATTGTGAATTATACTCACTAGATATATGTATTATATAGCTATCGATATTTATTCAATGTTGTTTTTGAATGATTATTTTAATGAATGGAGAGGAGTTGATTGTTAGGGTGTTTCAGTTTTTGTGAACATTTTGAGCAGTAGCTACATATTAAGTTTTATTTGGGAATAGGTTATAATACCGTAGCATTGTTAGGGATCGTCAAAAGTTGTTACACAATTTGATTTGGTGTCAGAATTTTTTAAATATTCTAGATATCGTTTTATTATTTAATACTAAGAAACACACCACAATATTTGCTAGGTTACCGTGATTGTGTTCTTACGTACCGTGCCCTTGTAATGACTATTAGTGGCAGAGTTTTTTAACTGTAACTATTTGTGCCATTGACATGCTCAAACTAGTCTTGTTACTTGAGTTACTCTATTATTCTGCTTTTTAGCAGTTAATGATTGATTTAACTCATTGTTTTTTATGTATATATGCAAATGTATCGAGAATTTCAGTAATGCACTTCATAATTGTTTTCTGTTTTTATTGTCACATAATCTATCTGCTAAAATATTAATTTATTTGCAGTGATTAAAGGTCCAGGCCAACCGATTGTCTTGTCCATTTTTAAAACTTTAATCGGTAGTTGAACAATTTTTATGCGTCCATATGAAAGAAAACGATAAATAGACCCCAGGGGCTCTTTCCTGAAGCTGTCTGTGGTGAATGGGAGAGAAGAAGGGGTTTGCGTCCATTTGGCCCCGAACTGTTCCAATTTGGATTATGGATTGTCTTTTCTCATTTTTACCATGTTTATCATTTTTTTAACGCTACTTGCAGTTTGAGGATAGCGCTAGGGTTATAGCTACTCTTCAACTACGAGTTTTTAGATTTTTGTGTTAGGAAGGCTCGTAGGCTTCATTTACTATCACCTCTTCATTTTCCTCTTCCATCCGTGAGTGCAGCCACCGGTGCTTGTATCCCTTTTTCGTCACATTCCTTGGTAAGTCTTCACGGAGTAGCTTTTCTGCATCCATATGCGTTGTCACCGTCGGTGGTAAGTGATTTTGTTCATGGAGGCACTTTTCTTTCTGACTGCTTCTTCCAGTCCCTTGTATTTAATTTCCTTTCGACGTCAGCGATATGGCCTTTGGTTCCGAACCAGACGTTAAACACCTACTAAATTAATTAATTAAAACGGTAGATAGACTATTGCATCGATTTTCAAATGTTGACAGAGAATTTTTTTTAAATGACATTTATTTTACCCTATTTTGACAATACTGTACTGCAGGTGTAAAGTTTAGAAAAATGGTAATTAGGTTTACACTATTTAAATCAACTCTTAACGCGGTTTGTTTACGTATAAGAATAGTTTGAGTTGAAATTCTGTTAACTTTATATTTTAACTGCCCCGCTAGAGAGTCAAGTATATAATCCCTATCTTTAAAATTTACGTTTTGAAAATTTCCAAAATGTCCTATCTCATAATCCCTGATTCAATTTATGTACTTTGAATACGAAAAAATGATTTTGCTTGGACTGTACCTTTTAATTCCACATTCTTATATCATACTGATGTAGAAAAATTATATACAAAATTAAACAAAACATACAATACTGCTATAAAATACACCACTCGATCTCGGGAGTCAATAATTCACTGTTTATACCCACTTTGAAACATGTATGACAGGACGATGCATTCATGAAGCGTATATTTCCAAGCCATGGTGTACATTATTGTAGCATTTCTTTGGTACCACCTTCCAACCAGGAAATCGTTCAGAAAATAATTCTGAATATAACTAACCATCCTCAGAAATTTGGATTTTTTTTTTTTTGTAAATATTACAATCTTGAGCATTTCCTTTTTTCAAGAAGCTATCCTGTATAATAACTAATAAGTTAATGACCAATATGTTTCACCATGCTCTAATTGGTTCCCGGAATATTGCCCACGAAGCAACAAAGCCAAAAGTTTAAAAGACCACAATGAAGAGGAAACTTGAATTGTACAATTTGTTGCAGATATAGGTATATTGGAGGGGGTTACCCCCCCCCCCCCCCTGCCAGGGCATTATACAGTACGTGCAATTTTTCTGTATTTGTCTTGAATAGTGAACCATCCTGATTAATAGATTTCTGAGTAATGAACTAGCCTGTTTGCTGAACATATTTTACTTAGGCTGTTATAAAACGGCTATCTATGCATCTCTATAATAAACTAGCTGTAGTTCGTTATTGAGGAGTTCTACCAGTACAACTCCTCTATAATGATGTTACAGTACTGAGTCTGACGTGTGTGAACGTGTCGGTTAGCATTAAAAGTAACTTTTTATTTTTTTATGGACACTGAGAGAACACGTCATGGAAAGAACACTGATGTGTGTGATTTTCAAGCCGTCAATTCTATCCGAATATCATATCCATTTAATAACTCTTATTAATTGTAGTTGTTTTGAATGACTGAATCAGGCAGCAGTGGTAGTAAGGACCTTGATCTTGCGACTTCATGATCTTTCCGCTATTTACCAAACGCAAAATTTAAATAATTAAAACTATTAGTTATAGACAAAAATATTATACTACGTAAGATGCACCACTCTCGGAAATTTCTGTTTTAAAGAAGCGCCATCAGGATTTGAAAACGAGAACTGAAGCAACAACATATGGTGTTGATCAAAATATAATATAGAAAGTTTGTGTTTAGGCTGAAATTATACGGTTATAGTAGATCAACTGAAAAGTTATTCTGAAATCTATTCTTTAAATATTTAAAGCTAGTTTCAGTTGAACACTGAAACTTTCAAAGTTTTCATCAACCCCAAATGTTGCTGTTTCTCTAGCTCCTGCTTTCAAATCCAGATGGTGCCACTAGGGTAATTGTGCAGTTCCCGGACACTAAATACATGCTTCACTGTTTTGTATTATTCTATGAAGTAAACACGCCTAGACATTTTTTGAAGGTATAGAAATACTATGAAAATATTAAATTATTTTAATATGAAAGAGGCACACGTGTGCGATCAGTAATTTTTCTAATAATATTAAATTAAATTAATGGACTGAAAACCCCATTTTATTGAGTTCTCGGACACATAAACTATTTATTTAGGGATCCCGGACAGTGGAGACATAACCTATACAGATAACCGGTCACTTGTGCAATATCTGTTTTTATTAATCGGACAATGATTCCACCTATAATATACGGTAATGAAAAGATAGAACTGCTGTATTCAATTTGAATTCAGTAGAACTCCTCTATAGTGAACTTAAACTAGTGTGCTCACCTATAGAGGATATGAGAGACGAATAGAAAATTGCCCTTTTCATCGCGGATTATACAAAATATGCTATAAATTATACACGGTTTTTCATTTCTCAGAACTCTAAAAATCAGGATGGTTCACTACATATGACTTCATTGTAGGGGAGTTGCACTGGTATAACGGCATTTTCATGAAATATAACTAATTTACTATATAGAGATTCATAGAAAACTTATAGATACTAGTCATATGTGACAGATTGAACTGAATATGTTCACTATACAGGATTCTACTATTCAGGATGTGGTTCACTATACAGGAGTTCAGTATAGAGGAGTCGTAATTTACTGTATATATATATCCAAAGCTATAATTAATACCATTTTTTAAAGTTAAATTAAAACAACAATATCGGTTTCATTGGTTTATTACAATAAAATAAATCTAGAAAGGAAAATAATATATTGTTGATACATAACTTATCTATCCCTTTCTATTAGAAAACTCATAAAATTCATATCTATACCTAGATAACTTCATTAAATATCCTGGATAACAACATATCTTTAGTTAAATCATAATCTAAATCATCATCAAATGGTTAATCAGTAGTTTTACGCTTTTTCTGCGAGTGTTTGGTACTTTTATCACACACTTTACATATTAAATTGAAGTTTTGAATCTCCTCTTCTGTCATTATTTCCACATCGCCAGTTAAGCTGCTTCTGTGGAACCAACGAGCGCATTTATTGCATCCAATTCATTTTCTACCTTCAAGGCATTCCTCATCACCTAAACATACTTGGCATGTGTTTTCGTAAGACTCCATGTCTATCTCCTCATCAGTTGAAGCAAGGTTTAGGTTATCTACTGATAAACAAGAAGATTTCATTTTTCGTTTTCTGCCAGCTTTTTCCACTTTCTCTTGTTTCTTTTTCTCCCTCTCTTCTTTCCGTTTCTGTTTGTCTTTCGTTTCTTGCTCTTTCTTTTCTTGTTTGGCTTTCATCAAGGTATAATACTCCTTCCCAGAAATAGCAGCTGGCACTTTAGCTTTGAATGAAATAGATTTTTTTCTAAGGATTGAATTATCGGATAGTTTTAAGTAATCCTTAAAAGGGGACAAATCATTGAAATCAACATTATTGGACGATAATTGTGAAGACAAAGTTGCAGAAGGTTTAATTACAGGAGAAACGAATGGTTTAGAAGTCCAATTCTTACCAGTAAAACCAAAAGATTTACTTCTTGGTTTTGTTTGTAAGAATCCAGCAACTAGAGTAGCAAATGAAGGTCCAAATTTTTGCTTACTAGGTCCAGCTACTGACAATACAGATGATTTGTCAGATATTATAGGACGGGATGATATGGCGAAAAGTGTGGAAACATTGGACTTGGCATAAGAAGAAGCAGTCAATGTGATAGCAGTCGATGTAGCAGTTGAGAGGGAAATAGAGGATATGGCAGTCCTCTATTTCAGATTCATCTGATTCTAGATGAATCAGATGATTGATTATCTAATAGTTGTGTAGAAGATTTATCACCTTCAGTCAAAGAAGAGCAAGGTATGTTCAACGGTAAATCATCTAAACATTGGGATACTTCAAAAACAGAAGATACTGGTACGGAAATAACCGGAGGACCTGATGACATTTCATAAGATCTGGACACAACAACTTTTTTAATTGAAGCATCTCACACTTTCGGGACATTTACATTTGGTGAATCATTTTCGGTTAGTATGGAGTCGCATGCATCTTCATGCCCATGGTTAGTAGCAGAAGAGGAGTCGGAATCATTCAATAAATCAATATTTGTACGTTCCTCTTCAACCAAACTTCTATTCTGGTATTGGACAGTTTCAATCAGGGAATTTTCTACCTCTCTGCTAACTTCACTACTGTTGAATAAGTCTTTTACGGATTTGTATATCCGCCAAAGTTTTCCGAAACTTGTTTCATCTACTAAATCATAACCTTCTTCATCACGCTTCTCAAACAGTTCTTTCTCCTCTAGTGAAATAATATTTTCAATCTTTATCAAGCATGGTCCAATTCCAAGTTTCTCTTTCTGATACAAGTATTCCTTATTATTTTCCTGGTTCCATTTGCTAACACTTTCTTTGTCAATTAATTTTCTGTAACCCACACTATTAGGATTGAATGGAAGCAAGCCAGTGTTCTTAAAACCTTCAACAGCATTAGGTGCTTCTCATAGTTGAAGATTTCCAGGCTTTATCAAAATCAGGAAAAAAAATGATTTTTGTAATTGGAACGCGATGCAGTTCCTTGAATTCATCAATGCTCTTGTTCCAACACTTTTTTAGGGGGCCGAAAACAGAGACATCTTATGGTTGAAGAATATGGCTACTATGTGGTAGAAAACAGTACAAGATTATTTCGTGGTCACGACAAAATTCAGATACAGTCAAATTGATGTGGGTGCTATGACCATCCATAAACACCACAATTGGAAAAGTAACATCATTCCGAATAGATGAATAAAATAGCCTAGAAATCCATATGAAGAAG